>JAAALK010000082.1:72010604-72473852 GCA_019279435.1 Zizania palustris
AGTTAGGCACATCTTCTCAGAGTGGGTGGCTCTGTTCGACCGGCAGGCTAGGGAGCGTGTGTTGAAGAATCTGCTAAGTGCTCTAGAGCACTCGAGTAGTTCTTTGCTTGACTTCTTCAGCCTATGGGCTCCTCGTACTCGAGAATGTCTCAATATTGTGTATATACAATGCGGTGCAACTACATCCGAGCGATGAAGAACCTATTGAGCAGATAAAAGAAATGTAGAAGAAAATTTTACATATACATTCTTATTGAAATGCAATGAAATTTCTTCTTTGTTAATATGTGTCTTGCCCAATTATGTGTAGTAAAGTCCTGACTGTTTTGATATAACATAGGTATGTTTAGCATAGGGAAACTTGATCTGATTGCACGCTATTGAGAACCACTGGCATCACAAATAGTCGAGGAAGGCACTGAGGCTCAATCAGGGTGAATAAAGTTACGAGTCCCCGAGTGAGCAGACAGTTCGACAATAATCAAGTCAGAGCGGATATTGAGCAATAGGTTAGAGTGACTGTTCTACAAACACTCGGGTTCAAGGAAAAATATGAAGATCAATTTGGAAAAAAATCAAACATCCTACATAATATAAACAAGAACTTATCTTGTCCTATTTAAGGATAAAAACAACAAAGATGCTCAATATTCCATGAATTTGTGATCTTTTGGACATCTCCCCACATGAGACGATATGACCCGGGTCGGGTTACTTTAGAGATGATGTATTGTCCTTTCCATGGAATCGATAGCTTGTGGGCGCCGACTACATACCACACTTGGTGGAGGACCAAGTCTCCAACTTGAAAAGCCCGATCACGCACATTGTGGTTGTGATATATTCTCAGACCTTGCTGGTAGTAGTCTAATTGAATGGATGTACCAAGATGAGCTTATAGTGTTAAATCTTGGGGGACTCGTGCAACATGTCCATCGGTAAAATGGCTTCTGATCCATATAGAAGGAAAAAAGGAATCCAACCAGTGGCTCGGCTAGGCTACGTACGAAGACCCCAAAGAACGGCTAGCAATCTTTCATCCACTGACTACAATATTTGTTGAGGGGATCAAATATTCTAGCTTTTAACCGTTGTAGTATCATGCCATTGGCTCGCTCAACTTGACCATTAGCTCTTAGGTGTGCAACATAAGCATATTTGACTTCAATACACCAGTCCTTATAGAATCCCCAAAAATCATTGCTGGTGAGTTGGGTCCCAAGATCTGTGATAATTTGATTGGGGACTCCATAATGGTACACCATGCTTTGGATGATCTCTATAGCTTTCTTGGTCATGCTTGTCTTTAATGACATTACTTCTATCCACTTGGTAAATTTGTCAATAACCATAAAAAGACGATCATAACTTTGTGGGCCTTAGGAAAAGGTCCGACCATATCAAGTCCCCAGCATGCAAATAACCATGACGTCGGGATGGTCTAAAGAGCTTGAGCAGGGATATGATGTTGTTTGGTGAAGATTGATATCCTTGGTAGATGCGAACTAGTAGCTTGGCATCTTCATTAGCAGTCAGCTAGTAAAGCCCGACCTAAAGGCCTTGCCAACCAATGTCCAAGCACCCGCGTGGTTTCTGCAAATGCCTGAATCTAAACCTTTCACTTTGTCGACATACTTCATGAGCACTCGGGTTGAAGCGACTCTTTTATATAATTTTGATCCCACCATAACATATTTTTTACTCCTCTTGGACAGAAAAATTGCTACGTCTTTGTCTTCGAGTGCTTTGGCAGTGAGGATGAAATCAATGATTGGTTGTCGCTAGTCTTCTTCATTGTCGGTGATAAATAAAACTAATGGGGCTTGTTTGACCTCTGAAGACTGATTTTTGTCAAGTTGGATTGGCGGCTTCGGGAGTTCTTGCAAAAATACACTACTTGGCATTTGGTCTCTTGATGAGCCGAGTTTGGGCAGAAAATCAGTGGCCGAGTTCTCGTCTCTATGGACATGATGAAACTCGGGCCACTAAACTTGGCTTCTAGCTTGCGGATCTCCTTGCAATAAACGTCCATCTTCTCATTGGTGTAGGACCAATCTTTATTGACTTGGTCAATAACCAATTTGGAATCTCCATATACCATTAATCTTTGGATCCCAAGGGAAATGGCAATGCACATACCGTTGAGCAAAGCCTCATACTCGACTACATTGTTATATGCCATGAATAATAGTTGAAGAGCATATTTTAACCTTTCACCTCGAGGGGATATGAGGAGATATGTTGAGTGAACCATCAAAATACATCAACTAATGTTCTTGAAGATCACCATTCGGTGGGAGTTGAGTCTCGGTCCACTCGGCTACAAAGTTGGTGAGTGCTTGAGACTTGTGATGGATATGCCCAAGAAAATTCCGTGTATCGGAAGTTCTAATAGGTAGTATCAGAAGTTCCGATTATTTCCTAGTCTCGAGTCAAAGAGCAAAAGTTGATTCAGAAGTTCCGATATGGTATCGGAAGTTCCGACGAGCTGGAAGTTCTGATTTGGAATCGGCTAGCGTAGCTCCCATATTCCCCAATAGTGGTATCAGAGCCTATGTGCGTAGTGTTCGATCTAGATCTCTCATGTATGGAGATACATGGTGAAAAAACAGATTAGATATGTTTCTGTCCGCGACAAATCGAAAGTTCCAATATTGATCGGAAGTTCCGATATCGAATAATGAATTGATACAGAGAGAAATTAGTTATGCCAGGGATTCCGATATTTATCGGAAGTTCCGGTAGATGGGAAGTTCCGACCGACCCGAATTTGAAATTCCGACTTGTTGAGCCGGGTTTTTCAGATCCAGAATCCAGTCACTTGTAGATTGCTCGCCTAACTTTATTTTGCAGAGAATGATGTGACTGGCATGACCTTGGATAAATGTGATGTATGAGATGCATGCAATGAATGTAAATTAAATACGGCCTGCATGTCATGGTTATTTATAGCCCAAGGCTAATGTAAAATTTATTACGGCTTACATGTCGTTTTCCACGGTGCTTCGGCCCATGTAATTAGTATAGGCTATGCGAGATAGACTAGTACTTTTCATGGAAGCCAGGAGCACGCACTCGATGATGGGATCCATGGAGATGGAGATCGCCATGTGAAGAGAGTCATGCTTTGTCACAGTTAATATGATTGCCTGTGATGCTTTCTTATGTTCTTGATATACTATTCTTGCATGTTTCATGTGCGCTAGGGACGTTATAGTGCTAGAATAGTTTTCCCTCAGAAAATTAAGTATTGATGCTCTTTCTAATAGATGCACCCACCAAGGTTCTTGCTCATCGATAGTGGGTCTGCTAAAGCATGGTGCTATCTTTTATCTTGACCAGTTGGGGCGAAAGTCAGAATTCTACACACATAGTGTTGGTTTACTTAACGGGGCTATCAAAACAGTTTTGGTCCTTGGAGCATAGAGTTGGCATAGAGCATAGGATGCTTCTCCAACGATAAGAGGCACATACGATGTGATTAGCAAAGTGTTTCTTACCTATGTCACCTAGCTTCTAGCAGTGATGCCAAACCTCACTAGGAGTTAGAATGAATATGGATCTTGCGCCACTATTAGTCATTAGAGGGAAAGTGGCTGGTTTTAAAATAGTGGAACATCTTTTATTAGATAGAAGATTAACATTGCATAGTACTGAATCTTGCATTTAATCTTTTTTGTAGATGATGGCACCTACTACTTCTTCTGTTAAGAGCACTCCAATTTTTAATTTGCGTTCTATTCTTGAACGTGAGAAATTATCTGGAACAAACTTTATGGATTGGTATCAAAATTTGAGAATCGTTCTTAAACAAGAGAAAAAGAATTATGTTCTAGAGGAACCTCACCCCGATGAACCAGGAGAGAATGCTTCTACAACAGGCAAGTGTGCTTATGAGAAGCATGCTAGTGATTCTGTGGATATCAGTTATCTGATGCTTGCATGAATGTCATGTGAGTTTCAGAAACAATATGAGGAACGTGATGCTTACGATATGATCGTAGGTCTTAAGGGCATGTTTTAGAACCAGGCAAGGGCAGAGAGATACAATGTGTCTAAGTCCTTGTTTGGGAGTAGGCTAGCTGAAGGGAGCCCAATGAGTCCTCATGTGATCAGGATGATTGGTTACATTGAGACTCTAGAGAGACTTTGTACTCCACTAGATCCATACTTAACCATTGACGCCATTCTCCGGTCGCTCCCACTGAGATTTGAACCGTTCATCATGAATTATAACATGGTTAGACTAGAGAAGACACTGGCTGAGTTACATGAGATGTTAAAACTGCTGAGGAGAGTATCAGGAAGTCTCCTAATCAAGTGATGTTGGTTCAGAAGGAGGGCAAAAAGAGAAAGAGGAAGGGCAAGGCTAAGACTACATATTCGATCTCTAGTGTGAAGTCTAAACCGGCTGGAAAGTCCAAGTCGAGTCCTACTGGCTCTGATGTGTGCCACCACTTCCACAAGCCTGAGCATTGGAAGCGCAATTGCAAGGTGTACCTATAAGAGCATAAGAATTAGAAGGGAAGTGTGACTTCCACTTCAGGTATTAATGGTTATTCACTATTAGTAGTCCAATAAGTAGCTAAATTTGCTTAATTATTTAATGGTTTGCTAAATAGCTACTTGGATAAATGTCTAGACATAATTGCTACTCTTGATGATTTTGAAATTTCACATGTGTCTAGAGAAGCCAATTCAATAGCAAATGACTTGGCTCAGCAAGCATCTGGCTACCAAATTAATAGAGGTAAATTTTTCGCACAAGAAAAACCGATGCTTGGATCTATTTCAGTACCCGAATCAGAACACATCGGTCTGACCAGTCTAACATGACCGGTCCAACCGCAGGTGTCTGGTCGGTCTGACCGGCCATGCTAGGATGGTCTGACCGCCCTGTGCTAGTCGTCCGGCAACGGCCGGTCTGACCAGCCCTCTATGGCATGTCCGACCGCCCCATGTCAGGAGGTTTTAGGGCACGGGGGGCAGGTCGAAGTTTATGGTTTGAACGCCAATTCGAGTGAGGATTTGGTGAGTACTATAGAAATTCATGGGGATGATTGGAGGACTCCAATTATTCAATATGTGAGAGATCCTAGCAAGCGGGTCGATCGGAATGTTCGGTGGCAAGCGTTTAAATTTGTGCTACTCGACGACGAGTTGTATCGCCGAACTGTTGACAGAGTACTTTTGAGATGTTTGAATGCCGATCAATCTAGACTTGTCGTGGGAGAAGTACATGAAGGTCTTTGTGGTACTCATTAGTCGGCCCATAAAATGAGTTGGATGCTCAAAAGAGCGTATTTCTATTGGCCGGCCATGACTGAGGATTGTTTTAAGTATTATTGGGGATGTGAAGCTTGTTAAAGGTTTGGTAATATTTAGCTGGCTCCTGCATCTTTATTTAACCCCATTATCAAACCATGATCATTCCAAGATTGGGCCTTGGACTTCATCGACCAAATTTATCCTTCCTCTTCAAAAGGGCATCGGTTCATGTTGATGGCTACAAATTACTTCACCAAGTGGACCGAGGTCGTGCCTCTCAAGAACATGACGCAAAATGAGGTAATTGATTTCATCTTGAAGCACATTATACACATATTCGGTATTCCTCAAACTCTTACTACAGATCAGGGTGCTTCATTTGTTTCTAAGGAAGTATGTGATTTTGACGAATCTTATGGTATAAAATTGGTAAATTTTTCACCATACTATGCTCAGACTAATGGTCATGCCGAGTCTAGTAATAAAACTGTGATTAAGCTCATAAAGAAAAAGATTGAAGAGTTTCCTAAAAGGTGGCACGAAGTGCTTTGTGAAGCGTTATGGGCTTGTAAAGTCGCAAAGCATGGTGCCACCAAGGTATGTCCATATGAGTTGGTATATGGACAAGAAACCATTTTACTCGTAGAGGTGAATCTTGTCTCTTTAAGATTACTTAAGCAAGATGGCTTATCGGTCGATGAGTATGAAACTCTTTTGAAGGATAATTTAGAAGAGGTGACTGATAAGAGGTTAATAGCTCTAGAAGCAATATAAAAAGACAAAAGAAGAGTGGCTAGAGCTTATAACAAGAAGGTAAGAGCAAAATCGTTTCAAGTTGGTGACTTGGTTTGGAAGACGATTTTGCCTTTAGGCACTAAGAGCCCAAAATTTGGCAAATGGTCGCCTAGTTGGGAAGGTCCTTTTAGAGTTGTTGAAATCACACCAGGTAATGCGTATTTGCTAGAGTCACTTCAAGGAGAGTGATTTCATAGGGCTTTGAATGGTAGGTATTTGAAAAAGTACTTCCCAAGTGTGGAAAAATGCTTGAAGTGTCGAAAGGCTGATATAAAGCATATCACCCTTAACTTGTTGTGCTTTTGGCTCACTAAAGTTGGCCAAAACACAGGGGAGCATCTATTGATAGAAAAATGGAATTAATGGTCAAAATTATCAAAATTTCATTTTTTGGTAATTTTACCGAAAATATGCTGAGACGTGGCACATGCCGGTCCAACCGGCCATGTAGGCCCGGTCTGACTGGCCATATGGGCTCGGTCAGACCGGCCCAACCGGAGTCCGACTCCAAATGACTGATTTCGGGGTATTTTATCCCTAATTAATTTTGGACAACTTGGAACCCGTATCTAACTCAGATTAGACCCCAAGAACTCATGACCCACCTCTATAAGTAGAGGCAAGGCCGATTCAAGGAATCCCAACAAAAACCCTAATAGATCCAATCTATTATCTACCTTGAATCACATTTACTCTCTTTTCCCTAGTTTTAGCCTAGCACGTACATCTTTGCTGGTTTGCGTTGTAAACCATCCGTCCGCTGCGTCGTAATCACGGTAAGTCCTTGTCGATTCGCTCATGAATTGTCTGTATCATCCACGTAACGGATTTCTATCGGTTTTATCGGTTTTTATTGGTAATTCGGTCCCCTAGCCGAATTACTTTGATCTCTTAGTATTTTTTGCAGTATTTCATCACTTTCATCCCCTCCGAGGAGTTTGGTTGTGATTCATCCTAGGGAAGACGATCACGGGAGCCTAGAGGCCACTTTCCAAGGGCAGTCGGTTCGACCGGCGGTCACCCCTCGATCCGACTGGCCCGTGCCGTCACCTGACATGCTGGCACACTATGGTACAACCATCAGCATGAGGTTGGTATGACCGGGCTTCGTAGAGCACTCTAGAAACCCCTCTGCACTAAAGGTATTTTGCGTCGGAGATCACTTCACATCAGACGTATCCTCGCACCGAAGTACCCTGACCCCTTTGGCCATCTACGGTCTGACCGGAGGTACAACCTTGGTCCACCGGCCGAAGGGTGGAGGACCCCTTTGCATCAGTGCGCCGAAGGCCCCCTTTGGCGAAGGCTTCACACTGCCAGACAGACCGGCCGTGTGCCTTCGGTCCGACCGGACTCCCCTGGCCGGTCTAACCACCTGTTAGGCTTCGGTCCAACCGGTCCTATTTTGGCCGATTGGGTTTAGTTAGGTTATTTATTGTTTTTAGTTATTTTCCAATACTTTGGCTAATTGAGTAATTTTAGATTATTATTATTTGATTGCCTAGCGACTCTGTTATTCCCTTATCATGGTTTAAGGATTGTCGGAACACGACGTCAACGTCTCGCAACATTTTTGGATCGTCGAACCGGCCCAAGTGCGGGGGCACATTTTCATGTCAACACATGCACCATAGATTTTGGTGGAATGTGGGATAGGAGCTCGCCCTATGCGGAGTTTTCATACAACAACAGCTATCAAGTCAGTTTGCAGATGTCCCCTTTCGAAGCATTGTATGGACAAAAGTGTCGAACACCGCTACTATGGGATCAGACTGGTGAATCTCAGCTGTTCAGGATGGACATTCTACGAGAGGCTGAAGCGAAAGTCAAGATCATCAGAGACCGGTTAAGGATAGCACAGTCCCGCCAAAAGAGTTATGTCGACAATCGACGCAGAGATTTGGCCTTCGAGGAAGGCGATTATGTCTATCTTTGAGTCACTCCCCTCCGAGGCACTCATAGATTCAACATGAAGGGAAAATTATCTCCCCGTTATGTTGGCCCCTTTCCGATCCTCCGTCGGCAAGGAGAAATTGCATATCAATTGGAGCTACCACCCTCCTTAGCCAGAGTACATGATGTATTTCACGTCTCCCAGTTGAAGAAGTGCCTACGGGTACCCACCGAACGAGCATATCTTCAACAACTCGACATCCAAGGAGACCTAACCTATATCGAAAAGCCCATCCAGATCCTAGAGGTCAAGGAAAGAGTAACCACGAATCGAGTAGTCCGTCTCTGCAAGGTTTAATGTAATAACCACCCCGTCGAAGAGGCCACTTGGGAAAAGGAGGAAGACCTGAAAACCCAATACCCGAGCTATTCTAGGAACTTTCCTAATCTCTACGATGAGATTCTCTGTAAGGGGGATAGGTTTATAACAGCCCAAATTTCCAAAGGTAAAAATAAAATTAATAAATATACTTTTTGGAAAAAGGATTATTTTGATTTTCTTTAAAGCTAGAAATGTCCAAATAAATAAAATCGAGAGAAATAACTCTAGTCATGGTGTGAGAAAATTATATTATGATCTCAAGACCAAGATATATTTTTGAGAATTTTTACAGATTTTTAGAACCCTTACAAGTAGCTCATAATTTTTAAATTATTTCCGGCAATTATTTTTATTCATAAATGAATTTAAACAGTAATGGGCCGTCCCCTTTCCTTTCTCTCTCTATGGCCGGTCCAACCCATTTTCCCCCGCAGCCCGTCACTGACAAATGGACCCCACCTATCGGCGCACCCAACCTCGCGCCCGAGTCCCAAGCCCACCTGTCAACCACTCCCCCTTGAGGAGTGAGAAACCAAGGGTTGGTTTCGGTGTTTTGTGATGAGTGATTGACTGGATTTTACCCTCTGTTCGAAGGGTACCTCCGGAGGGGCTTCGGAGGTGGTACCTCCGAAGGGTGTTCGGAGGTATGTCACCGGAGTGTGTTCGGTGTTTGCTTGCTGCAGCTGTGCAGCGGAGTGTACCTGTCGGAGGGGTCCGACAGTACGCGATGACTGGGTTCGTACCGATGGCTTCGGTATTTTGGGCGGTACACCGGAGTGTGTGCCGAAGGTTGCTAACCCGGAGAGGTCTCCGGAGTACTGGATACACTTGTTTGCTTGTCTGTGGTGCGCAGGGACTTCGGAGGCGACGGACAGGGTTCGAGCCGGGTGAACCTGGGTCAAGCGGGTGGCTTGATGCCAGGGGAGCGTGGAGCTCCGTCACGGTGGCAGCGAAGGTGGTCCGGGTCGGTCCTCGGGTCGAGGCGTGCCAGGTGAAGGCAGAGAGTGCGGAGCATGGCTCCGGCTGAAGGTACTCCGAGACAAAGTCCTCGGAAGTGAGGCACTTCGAAGGTACTCCGGATGGAGTGACTTCGGAGTTGGTGGACCAAGTCCTCTGCGGAGGGAAGGTGTTCGAAGTGTGCTCCGGAGGGAGACACTCGAAGGTGGCCCGACGAAGGTCTCAGAAGTCGAGGTGCATCGAAGGCATGGTCCGGGTGAGGCTCGTCGAGGAGTGTGCTCGGAGTGAGACACTGCGACGAAGTGCTCAAGGAATGCTTCATGCGGAGGCCTTGGACGAAGGAGAGATTTCGAAGGGTGGTACTCCGAAGGTGGGCTTCGGAGTGAGGATGACTTGTGGTGCTTCGGCCATGCATGGCTTCGGTACACGGACGGACGGTGTTCGAGCTCGGAGTAGCTGCGAAGCCGTGGTGATCCACTCCGGAGGTGGTGGTGCGAAGGCCCAAGGGCTTTGACGGCTTCGGCTCAAAACCGTCACTGTATCGAAGGTCTTCTTCGGCGGAGCGAAGGCCAACAGGCTGCAGGCTTCTCGCCGAAGCTTCCGCACCCCTCGCGTGCGAAGGGAGGTTCCAGAAGTCAACACTGTAAAGGCTGACACTGTCTGTTCTGAAAAAGGCTGACACTGTCCCCTCTGCAGCTGACAGAGAAGCCTCCAAAATAAAGGTGGACTACCTTTTGTACCCCTTAGTTCTGTAGAGACAAATCTGTTGTAAACCCTAGGGGTAAAGTAGTCACTTCCTTAGGATGAAGCCGTGGGCTATAAATATGGGGGCTCGGTAGGAAACATTTAACACTTTGAGCATTTCCTGTTGAGCTCCTGTAGACAGACCTCGCTGTATTCATTCTGAGTTCAATATATTTTGTGTTCCTTGTTCAAGCAGCGAAGCCCTGCTTCTGTGTGTTTTTTGCTTGAGCTCGTATTGCATACCTCGCTAGTCTTTAGTTCACCGAAGCCTGTCTTGGCGAAGGGTGTTTTTCTTGCGAAGTGTGTTTTTCAGTGTGCTGTCGCTCTGTGTAACACGAGGCAAGACCTCGCTGCTTACTAGCGAAGCCCTGATCTTTTCCCGTAGTGCTTCTTGTGTCGAAGCCCTTAGCGTAGTCCATTTGCGTGTGCGTGTAGACCTTCGGGTACGAAGCCCAGCACCAGTTGCTGTCGCCAAGTACTTGGTCAAAGTCCTCAGAGGGCTGTCCACTCTTGCGAAGGGTGACGTGCGAAGTCTGCTCAAAGCACCCTGTGTGCGGAGCCTGCACTGACTTAGCAGAGTTGGTTTTCGAGGGTTGTTAGTGGAGCGAAGTCTTCTTGGCTTCGAATTTTTGCTCCTCCGAAGCCTGTGTTCGAAGGTGTCGAAGTACCTCCGAACCAGACCTTCGAAGGCTGTGTTCGAAGCCTGTTCCGCAGAAGACAGAACAGAACCGAAGGCTAAGTTTTTAGCCCGAAATTTTAAAAGCTCCCATTCACCCCCCCTCTGGTCGCCGTTTCCGGTCCAACAATTGGTATCAGAGCGGGTTAAGATCACCAGTTGACCTTAACCGGTTTTGTGATCTGTTGGCGACATGGATAGAGGCAGTAAAATTCCTCTGTTCGATGGGACTGATTTTGCATACTGGAAGGTGCGCATGGAGGCTTACTTGTTAAGCCAAGGAAATGCAATTTGGGAGATTGTGGACTCACAATACTCCATCCCTGATACCCGCACCACTCAAACTGAAAAAGATCAGTATATTGCCAACTCGAAGGCAAGGAACATACTGTTCATTGGTTTGAGTCGGAGTGAGTTTGATAGGGTACAGCACCTTAGGACTGCTAGGGAGATTTGGACTACACTCACTGTCTTTCATGAGGGCTCTGCTCAGATTAAGGCCAGGCGCCAAAGCACCTACAATCAACAGTATCAGCTGTTTGTGCAGGCACCTGGTGAATCTGTAGATGCCATGTTCTCTCGCTTTGACGCGATAGTGAGTAACTTGCGCTCCAACGGGACGCTTGCTTACAGTGATCATGATAGGGCTATCAAGCTTCTCTATGCTCTTGACCGTAGCATATGGGAAGTGAAGATATCCAGCATTGAGGAGTCCACAGGCTATGACACTCTAACCTGTGATGAACTCTTTAGCAAGCTGAAGTCCACAGAGATTGCCAAGGCATCTCTTGCAGTGCACAGAAGCTCTGTGCCACAGCCATTGGCATTGGTTTCTAGCACTAGCCGTGGCACCACTGCAGAACCAAGCACATCAGGCACTTGTGTTCTAGCAGATGGTTTTGCTTTGTCCTCCCTGGTCTCCGTCACAAAGGAGCAGGTGGATACTCTAGCAGATGATGAGCTTGCTCTCATTGCCCGGAGGTTCACCCGCTTTCATCATGAGAGACGGGATCAGAGGAGAAGTGGTTTTAGTGGTTGCTATGAATGTGGCGACACTTCTCACATCAAGGCTAATTGCCCCAAGATCAAAAAGAAAGATGAGAGTGACCGCCCCAAATACCACAAAAAGGAGAGGAAGCCCTTTGTGAAGGGCAAGCGCGGCAAGATGGCTAAGAAAGTAGCCAAGGCCGCTTCCAGAGCATTTGTTGCTGCTCTCAGCGACATCGACACATCCTCAACTGAGGAGTCGAGCTCTGAGGAGGAGGAGTCCCCAAGGAAGGAGGACAAGAAGGACAAGAAGGGACGTGAATTCACCGGCCTTTGCTTCATGGCCGACAGCGATCACAGCGGCGATGAGCTTGACTCATCTGAGGTAAACCTATCATCTGACCAGCTTCTAATTAAATTAGATGAGCTGAATGAAGTTGTGCTAGGTCAGGATAGATTACTTGTGCAAGCCGCTAGAGAAAGAAAAGACCTTAGACTTAGGCTAGAAAATATGTCTACTGAATATGCCTTGCTTAAGTCTAAATATGATGATGCTGAATGTGAATCATGTTCTGTTGTCATGAGTGAGCTTGCTCAGTTGCGTTCTGTTCATGCTCAAACTCTTTCTGAGCTTGAGACTGCACAGAAGCAGCTTTTGGAGGTGGATTCTAGACCTCGTAATATTATTGATTGCATGAACTGCTCTTTATTGCGCGATAGCATTAATTTACGTGATAAGCATGTTCATGATCTAGAGGCTAGATTGGAGAGGGCCGGTAGTTCTAAGGATGTGCAACCTGTTTGTGACACTTGCATTACCCTTAAGGACCAGCTAGGCACTGTTAGAGAGCGGGCTGAAAACCTCATGTCCGAAAATGAATACCTTCTTTCTGTGGTGAACAAATGCACTGAGGGGAAGGGTAGGATGGATTTGCTCTTGGCCAAGACCAAGTTGTGTGCTGACAGAGTCGGGGTAGCTCTAGGTTTGGGTTTTGAGAGGATAGCTTCAGACAGTAAGACCAAAACTGTTTTTACCTCTCCTACCACCCTAGAGAAAGAGAGAGCTCTGTTGGACACCCCATCAGCCAAAAAGCCTACCCATCCACCAAAGAAAACCACTCCTCCTGCCAAGAAAAATCCTCCCAAGAAAGCCACTCAGAAGAAACCCAAGGAGCCTGTGAGAATTGCTCCTGTGACCCATGAGAGTGCCCCCAGGAGAGTGTTTCATTGTTCTTATTGTCAGAGGGCGGGTCATTTGATTGGTTTCTGTTTCCGTCGCATCAAGGATGAGCGACGTGCACAGGCGATGAGCTATCAGGACATGCATTACCCATCTTTAGGTATGCATGAGTCTGAGTATTACTCTCGTCCTGTTTTCGAGGCTCCTCGTGCTTCTCGGAGAGGTTTTGCTCCTCGAGGTGTTCACCATGTCCCATATGGTGGTAGACCTCGGGCGAGTAGCTTTGTACCTCGTCAGAGTAGGAGACCTCGACATGCTTTGCGTTCTTTGCATGTTGGTAGACCTCGCACTTTGCATCATTCTGATTATTATGTGCGTAGACCGTCTACTTTTACTGTGCCTACTACTCGTGTCACTCAGTGCTGGATGCCTCGTCATTATTTTACTCACCCCAGCACTGAGCGATCGAGGCGTTCTTATCATGTGTAGGCGACAGGTCGAGGCTTGGAGGGCACGTGGATCATGGACTCCGGTTGTTCGCGCCACATGACCGGAGATGCAGCTTGGTTCTCCAGCCTCACCACAACCAAGCAAAGGGAACATATCACCTTCGGAAACAATCGAAGGAGTAGAGTGAAAGGTAAAGGTGTGGTAAGAATTAATTCAAACTTCACTCTCAAAGATGTTGCTTTGGTTGAGAACCTGGGATACAATTTGCTGTCGGTATCTCAGTTGCTTGATGAGGGCTTCGAAGTGCGATTTCATCGCGATACTTCGCAAGTGCTCAATTCTGATGGCGTTGTTGTGTGTAAGATCTTTAGGGTTGGGAGAGTTTTTGGAGCTGATTTTTCAGAGTCGTCTGGTTCTTCTCATTGTCTTGTTGCACATTCGACTTCTGAGCTTTGGAAGTGGCATAGGAGACTAGGGCATATGAGCTTTGAGTTGCTTGCTCGTCTGAGCGCCCTAGGTTTGATCCGAGGATTGCCCAAGCTCAAGTTTGAGAAGAATTTAGTTTGCGCTCCTTGTCGACATGGTAAAATGATTGCCGCTTCGCATTCGCCAGTCACCACTGTGATGACTGAACAGCCCGGAGAACTTCTCCATATGGACACTGTAGGTCCTTCTCGAGTTAGTTCTTTAGGCGGCAAGTGGTATGTACTTGTTATTGTCGACGATTTCTCTCGCTACTCTTGGGTCTTCTTTCTTGCCAGCAAGGATGAAGTGTTTTCACACTTTCGGAGCTTGGCTTTGAGACTTTTCACTGAACTCCCTGGTGCATTAAAATTCATTCGAAGCGATAATGGCACCGAGTTCAAAAATAGTCTCTTTGTTGACTTTTGCATGGAGCATGGCATAGAACATCAATTCTCTGCTCCGCGGGTTCCTCAACAGAACGGTGTTGTTGAGAGGAAGAACCGCACTTTGGTTGAGATGGCTAGGACGATGCTTGATGAGCATAGGACTCCTAGAAAATTCTGGGCTGAGGCCATGAACACTGCTTGCTACATCTCAAACCGAATTTTCTTGCGCTCAATTTTAAACTTGACATCTTATGAGCTGCGTTTTGGGAGACAGCCCAAGGTTACTCATCTTCGAGTTTTTGGCTGTCGCTGCTTTATCCTAAAACGTGGTAACTTGGATAAATTTGAGTCGCGATCTTCTGACGGGATCTTTTTGGGTTATACTACTCATGGTCATTCCTATCGTGTTTATAACTTGGAAACTAACACTGTCATCGAGTCATGTGATGTGACTTTTGATGAATCAACCCCCTCTGTTAGTTCTGCTTTTGAACAGGCAAATGAACACGACATGGAACAGACCTTATTCGAAGACGAAGATCCCGTAGAATTCGAGGATGATCCCCTACTACCCTCGACATCGACCCCCGAAGCTGACCCCGCTTCTACTACTTCGGCACGAGGTCCCGAAGCGACTACCTCAACATCGGTCATCTTGGACCACTCCAACGCACAAGTTGAGGGGGAGACTGCATCCCGCCGCGAGGCTCCACATCATGTCCAAAGGATGCACCCTCCCGAGCAGATCATTGGTGAGCTTGATCAAAGGGTAACACGTTCTCACGCTCATTTCACTAATGCTGCTTTTGTTGCTTCTTTCGAGCCTTTAGATGTTAGTCATGCACTTTCTGATTCTAGTTGGATCAATGCCATGCATGAAGAGCTTGAGAATTTTGAAAGAAACCAAGTCTGGACTTTAGTTGATCCTCCACCTAATGTTCATTTCATAGGAACAAAATGGATTTTCAAAAATAAACAAGGGGAGGATGGGACAATTGTTAGAAATAAGGCTAGACTTGTAGCTCAGGGCTTTTCTCAACTAGAAGGGATTGATTTTACTGAAACTTTTGCACCTGTTGCTCGCCTTGAGGCCATTAGGATTTTGCTTGCCTTTGCGACATCCCGGGGATTCAAACTCTATCAAATGGATGTCAAAAGTGCTTTTCTTAATGGCTTCATAGGTGAAGATGTTTATGTAAAACAACCCCCTGGTTTTGAAAACCCCAAGTACCCACATAAAGTCCTTAAACTTCATAAGGCTCTTTATGGACTCAAGCAGGCCCCTCGGGCGTGGTATGATAGACTTAAGTCTTTTCTGCTTGAGCGAGGGTATTTAATGGGCTCTGTTGATAAAACTTTGTTTACTCTCAAGCATGGCAAAGATTTCCTCCTAGTTCAGATTTATGTGGATGATATCATCTTTGGTGGCTCTTCTCATGCTTTGGTTGCCGAGTTTGCAGATACCATGAGCAGGGAATTTGAAATGTCGATGATGGGTGAACTCACCTTTTTCCTTGGTTTGCAAATCAAGCAAAGCAAACAAGGTACTTTTGTCCACCAGACAAAGTACACCAAGGACCTGCTCAAGAAGTTCGACATGTCCGATGCAAAGCCCCTCGCCACTCCAATGGCTACATCTGTAGCATTGGACCCTGACGAAGATGGAGAAGCCGTAGATCAGAAGGAGTTCCGGAGCATGATCGGCTCCCTCCTCTACTTGACTGCCACGAGGCCGGACATACACTTCGCTGTGTGTCTGTGCGCTCGTTTTCAGGCTTCACCACGAGCTTCGCACCGCCAAGCGGTTAAGCGCATTCTAAGGTATCTCAAACACACCCTTGAATTTGGCATATGGTATTCATCGTCTTCATCTTTATGTCTTAGAGGTTATTCAGATGCGGATTTTGCTGGGTGTAGAATTGATAGGAAGAGTACCTCTGGTACTTGTCATTTTCTGGGTACGTCTCTGGTTTGCTGGTCTTCCCGCAAACAGTCTAGTGTTGCACAATCGACGGCCGAGGCCGAATATGTTGCTGCAGCTAGCTGTTGCTCTCAGATTTTGTGGATGGTTTCCACTTTGCGGGATTTCGGGTTAGATTATAAGAGTGTTCCACTTTTCTGTGATAACACTAGTGCTATTTGTATTGCAAACAACCCGGTTCAGCACTCCAGAACCAAACACATTGATGTACGGTATCATTTTCTCAGAGATCACAATGAGAAGGGTGATATTGAACTTCAATATGTTGATACCCAACACCAGCTTGCCGATATTTTTACAAAACCCCTCGATGCTTCTCGATTTGCTTACTTGCGTGGGGAACTTGGTATTTGTCATCCCTACGGCATTTTGTGAGGGGGAGCTGATTTTAATTGTCTTGCATATGCTCATTATGTGTGGAATTGCACTTACATCTTTTGCTATTATATGCCTGCTTTTAATTCAAAGAAGTCATGACAGCTCAGCTCTATGAAATATGTCTGGAACATTGATTGTGCATGATGTTTTATTTTCTACAATCAAAACTTGCTCACTGCTAAATCATGTATCTAGCTTGTTTAGGCAGGACTGCTTTTAGCTATCTTTTATCTACTTGACAGCAAGACACTGTTCCTTGGATGCTAAAATTTGCAACTTGAAAAATTGTGTTCTTTATTCATGGATATTCATCAAAATAACTTATTCATCTAAATCAAAGTCAAAAATCCATGATTTGCCTGGTTTACATGAAAAGATCCAGGAGGGTTTGTTTGTCGCACTACTCTATTCTAGACTGCTTACCATTGCACTTTGGTTTGAACTGGGATAGTGTAGTGTATGCCAAAATCACCGCCTTAAGCTTCAGATGGCTTTCATGCCTAGGCTTGGCCTGATTGGAAAGTATAAGGTGGACAAACAAATAACCCCTGGCATTAAGAAAAAGAACAACAAAATTAATTGATCATCAAGTTTGCTTTCACAGCTCCTTTTGAACAAGACTTGTTTGTCTAGGGTAGAATTTGTTAGCTTTGCGCAGTCCTTGCCTTTCATGTCTAGCTACTGTGATTAAGTGGTGATGCTTTCACTTCAAAATGACAAAATCACATGCCATCATCTTGATTCACAGATTGTTAAATTGAGCTGAGCCCATGATCATTTGTGTTAATTTTGGCATATTTTTGCATTATATGTCTTTGCAATTCTATTCATTTCGCGGCTTTGCATCTTTTGAATGCTCCTTGATGCTTGCATTGCCAAAGGGGGAGAGATTTTGCTATGTTCTTTGCTGCAAGAAGACATTATTTCTAAAGGGGGAGAGATTTTTGATATAAAGGGGGAGAACAATTTGCTCATCTCAGGGGGAGTTTTTATCCAAAGGGAGTTTTGCTGAAGGGGCTTTTACTCTTTTTCAAGGGGAAGAAAAATTCTTTTATCAAGTGACATGCTTTGGCTCTTTTTGAGTTTTTATGGTCACTTGTGTGCTGAAAGTTTTTTAAATTTTCTTGAACTTGGATTTGGTTGTCAATGCACTCATCAAGGGGGAGA
Source organism: Zizania palustris (assembly GCA_019279435.1). Lineage (NCBI taxonomy): Eukaryota > Viridiplantae > Streptophyta > Magnoliopsida > Poales > Poaceae > Zizania > Zizania palustris. The sequence goes on from JAAALK010000082.1 coordinate 72,028,314, forward strand.
TTGAGAAACCAAGGGTTGGTTTCGGTGTTTTGTGATGAGTGATTGACTGGATTTTACCCTCTGTTCGAAGGGTACCTCCGGAGGGGCTTCGGAGGTGGTACCTCCGAAGGGTGTTCGGAGGTATGTCACCGGAGTGTGTTCGGTGTTTGCTTGCTGCAGCTGTGCAGCGGAGTGTACCTGTCGGAGGGGTCCGACAGTACGCGATGACTGGGTTCGTACCGATGGCTTCGGTATTTTGGGCGGTACACCGGAGTGTGTGCCGAAGGTTGCTAACCCGGAGAGGTCTCCGGAGTACTGGATACACTTGTTTGCTTGTCTGTGGTGCGCAGGGACTTCGGAGGCGACGGACAGGGTTCGAGCCGGGTGAACCTGGGTCAAGCGGGTGGCTTGATGCCAGGGGAGCGGGGAGCTCCGTCACGGTGGCAGCGAAGGTGGTCCGGGTCGGTCCTCGGGTCGAGGCGTGCCAGGTGAAGGCAGAGAGTGCGGAGCATGGCTCCGGCTGAAGGTACTCCGAGACAAAGTCCTCGGAAGTGAGGCACTTCGAAGGTACTCCGGATGGAGTGACTTCGGAGTTGGTGGACCAAGTCCTCTGCGGAGGCAAGGTGTTCGAAGTGTGCTCCGGAGGGAGACACTCGAAGGTGGCCCGACGAAGGTCTCAGAAGTCGAGGTGCATCGAAGGCATGGTCCGGGTGAGGCTCGTCGAGGAGTGTGCTCGGAGTGAGACACTGCGACGAAGTGCTCAAGGAATGCTTCATGCGGAGGCCTTGGACGAAGGAGAGATTTCGAAGGGTGGTACTCCGAAGGTGGGCTTCGGAGTGAGGATGACTTGTGGTGCTTCGGCCATGCATGGCTTCGGTACACGGACGGACGGTGTTCGAGCTCGGAGTAGCTGCGAAGCCGTGGTGATCCACTCCGGAGGTGGTGGTGCGAAGGCCCAAGGGCTTTGACGGCTTCGGCTCAAAACCGTCACTGTATCGAAGGTCTTCTTCGGCGGAGCGAAGGCCAACAGGCTGCAGGCTTCTCGCCGAAGCTTCCGCACCCCTCGCGTGCGAAGGGAGGTTCCAGAAGTCAACACTGTAAAGGCTGACACTGTCTGTTCTGAAAAAGGCTGACACTGTCCCCTCTGCAGCTGACAGAGAAGCCTCCAAAATAAAGGTGGACTACCTTTTGTACCCCTTAGTTCTGTAGAGACAAATCTGTTGTAAACCCTAGGGGTAAAGTAGTCACTTCCTTAGGATGAAGCCGTGGGCTATAAATATGGGGGCTCGGTAGGAAACATTTAACACTTTGAGCATTTCCTGTTGAGCTCCTGTAGACAGACCTCGCTGTATTCATTCTGAGTTCAATATATTTTGTGTTCCTTGTTCAAGCAGCGAAGCCCTGCTTCTGTGTGTTTTTTGCTTGAGCTCGTATTGCATACCTCGCTAGTCTTTAGTTCACCGAAGCCTGTCTTGGCGAAGGGTGTTTTTCTTGCGAAGTGTGTTTTTCAGTGTGCTGTCGCTCTGTGTAACACGAGGCAAGACCTCGCTGCTTACTAGCGAAGCCCTGATCTTTTCCCGTAGTGCTTCTTGTGTCGAAGCCCTTAGCGTAGTCCATTTGCGTGTGCGTGTAGACCTTCGGGTACGAAGCCCAGCACCAGTTGCTGTCGCCAAGTACTTGGTCAAAGTCCTCAGAGGGCTGTCCACTCTTGCGAAGGGTGACGTGCGAAGTCTGCTCAAAGCACCCTGTGTGCGGAGCCTGCACTGACTTAGCAGAGTTGGTTTTCGAGGGTTGTTAGTGGAGCGAAGTCTTCTTGGCTTCGAATTTTTGCTCCTCCGAAGCCTGTGTTCGAAGGTGTCGAAGTACCTCCGAACCAGACCTTCGAAGGCTGTGTTCGAAGCCTGTTCCGCAGAAGACAGAACAGAACCGAAGGCTAAGTTTTTAGCCCGAAATTTTAAAAGCTCCCATTCACCCCCCCTCTGGTCGCCGTTTCCGGTCCAACAAGGAGCCATGTTGAAGATCATGGGCCTCATTGCTCCAGATGTGATGAGTGATTGTCAACGGAAGTCAAAGAGAGAGGAGACGAAGAGAAGATGAGACCTACCGTATCTAGGTCGCGTGTGACTCAGGTGCATGGGCGGCGAGCGACTGCCGGGCAGAGGGGCTGCGGAGTCGGGCCAGCCCAATCCGAGTACATGGGATAGGAGCGGCATGGGATCCACTGATCTGTTGACCAGGGTGGACTCAGGTACACGGGTGGCGAGCGATTGCCGGGCTGAGGGAGCCGCGGAATCGGGCTGGCCCAATCCAGGTACCCGGTGCGAAGACGGTGGACGTTTTGTCGGTTTCAACGCAAAACCGATGCCCAATCCAGACCGCTGATCCGTGATCGAGCCGTCCTGAAGCGAAGTCATAACTGATACGAAAGCTCCACATCAGGACAAGTTATCTGCATTTAGGATTTTACTATTTTGCTTTTTAGGCCCACAATGTGTTGGTTGAGTCTGTAAAAATCCTAAGGGCATTATGGTCTTTTCCGTTTTATTTTCAGCGTCTGTAAAACCCTAAGGGTATTTTGGTATTTGTCTAGTGTATTGGGCTGCCTATAAATAGGCCCCAATCCCTAGGGTTATGATTACCTCACTTTAATCTGAAAATCGGAGTTCATTTTCTTCTTCCCTGTTGTGCGCCGCCACTGGTTTTGCTCTACGCCGTCACCGTCGGAATCATCACCGTTCTGGTTTTTTATCTTGGAGTGTTGTGCTCTTCCGTGGCTATCGTTTCAGACTAGATCGTTAAGCAGGTCCTTCGCGGTGTAGCAGTCGGCGCGTCACACGACTGTTGCCTCGGTTTCTGATCCGCATGCCTTGTGGCTAGTTTTTCCTGACCAGTGCTCGACACTGCTGGGTCGCATCATAGGCAGTGATTTTCAGGGTTTCATCAACCAGCGTGTGGCTATCTTCGGAGCATGGTGCGAGGCAGCACTGGGTTTCTGGCATGTCAGCTGGTCAGCGTGTTGTCACATCCAAGCGGAGCTCGCGAGAAGGAAGGCTGCTGCTGTTTTCGGCACGCTTCATTGGAGCGCTCTGCTGTGTTTGGCTTCGGCCGCTGCTGCGAGGCGACGTGTGACTCCTCGCGCTGAAGCACGAGACATGGGGGCCCGAGCAGAGACAGGCTCCGACTGCCGACACGTGGCACTATGCTGGGCTCCTCGTGGACTTCGGCGAACAAGTGCGTGAAGCGAAGCTTAGGACGCGCAGGCTTCGGTGAGCAGAAGGTCAGGCTTCGTTGTGGCTTCGCTGAAGCAGACTTCAGAGGCTTCGGTGAGTAGAAGCTCAAGGTGCGCTGTGGCTTCGCTGAAGCAGACTTTGGAGGTGAGGCACACAAGCTTTGACTAAGTGCTGAACAAGAGACATATTTTTGAACAGTAAATTTTCTCCTCGATTTGATTGCACTTGCATTTAATGTCTGGATAGTTTTATTACTACAAGAATTTTATTTCAAATCATCAGTAAGCAAAAATGTTTCATCTGCAGTTATCTTGTTCAATTAAACGCCTGTGATGATTATCTCTATGATGCTTGAAATGCCTGTGAGTTGAATGCATTTTTAGTCTGCCTTTTAACACTGTGATGGTGTCTTTTTGATTAGGACACTGGTCGTTTTTAGTCTAGATTATTTGAGTACCTGCGATTTGTCTTGGTTTCTGTTGATTGTCTGTTGAGGTGCGTTGGGTGTTGGGAGAAGACCATTGATTCGAAAGAATTTTTTTAGGCGCCCATTCACCCTCCCTCTGGTCGCTACCCTCGGTCCTACAAGTGGTATCAGAGCCTGGTTAGGGTTTTTTCCATTCCTTAACCAGTTCTAACCCAAGGTAGTGATCATGACTTCCTTTGGGAAGGTTACGTCCCTTGAAGCTTTTGGCTACAATTACTAGAAGGCTCGCATGCGAGCCTATCTCATGAGCGAGAGCTCGGACATTTGGGATATTTGTGTTCACGACACTTTTACTGTGCTTCCATCTGCTGAGCGCACTACCCTCGAGTTAGTCGTCCAGCATCAAAACAACAAGGCGGTGAACATTTTATTTTCTAGTCTAGGTCCAAGTGAGTTTGAGCGTGTGATCCATCTCAGCACTGCTAGAGAGATCTGGGCTACCCTCCAGGCACACCATGAGGGGACAACCCAGGTCAAGGCTCGGCTCTATCAGACCTACTGACGTGAATATGAAAATTTCACACAGAAGCCGGGTGAGTCTGTTGAAGCTTTGTTTGGTCGTTTTCAATCGATCATCAACAAGCTTCGGGCCCACAAGGCTGATGGAGTTCAGCTGGTCTCAGATCATGAGCAGGCACTCAAGGTTCTCCATACCTTGGACCCTAAGATCTAGGAGATCAAAGTATGCTCTATCATTGAGAGCACTTCTTATGATACCTTGACTACCGCAGAGCTTTTCAGTAAGCTCAAGGCCACAAAGGTTGATATCCAGTTAAGATCAAATCTCATTGGTTCTGGCTCAAAAACCCTGGCCCTTGCGACACCCTCTACTGATTCCTCCTCTTTGAGTTGTGCTTCATTCTCTTTGATGTCTATCACAGAGGACCAGCTTGATTCGTTAGGAGATGATGACCTATGTCTTTTTAATAGCCGGGTGCGTCGTGTCTATGACAAAAGAATAATCAAATGACACGGCACAAAATCCGGATGCTTTGAGTGTGGTGATCCAGGTCACTTCATCACCGACTGCCCCAAGCGGAACAATCACAAAAAGGGCACCGATGGTGACTCCTACGACTCCTTCAAGCACAACAGCTCCACCTTCACAAAGAGCAAGCCAAAGACGAGGTTCTTTCGAAAGGCCCTGAAGGACTACTAGCGTGAGAACAAGAAGCGAGATAAGGCCTTCTTCGCCGAGATGGAGAGAAGCTACTCCAAGAGATCATCATCATCTTCCTCTTCATCAAGCTCAAATGATGAGGAGATCGTAATCAAGAAAGGGAAGGACAAGGATGATCCGGTGGGCCTTTGCATCATGGCCTTTGGGGACAAGCCGAAGAGGTGCTTGCACCACAGCCGAAGATCCCACAAGAGCGTCTACTCAATGGATCTTGGGGATAAAAATGAAAAGGGCTCCCCCGACAACTCCGACGACGACGACGATGAAAAGGTATCTTCCTATGAACTACAAGTCGTTGAATTTCTTGAAGAGAACCGTCAGGAGTTGAGATATCGGGAGAAACTGCTTAGAGGGGTTAAGAAGAGGATAGATGAGCTTGAGAGTGAGCTTGCCATAGACAATGACAAGATTGAGAGTCTATCTTATTTCCCTTGCTTGGGTGATAGCCGTGAGTGCCCTAACTGTGAGGTGTTGTTGTGTGACCTATCGACTCTGAAGTCCAGGTACATAGAGAGGGTAGATGAGAGAGACACTTTGGCCACTAAGCTTGAGAGCGCTCAGCTGGAGCTGAAAGATGCTCATGCCACTATCATCGTGCCCTGTGTAGACTGCTCATCCCATTTAGCTGTTTTAGCTGAGTTGAGAGCCAAGAGTGATGAGCAGTTGGGTGAGTTAGAGAAAGTCAGAGATGAGCTGGAGAAGACTAAGCTTGAGCTTAAGACATTGTCAGTTCCATCCACTATTTGTGAGAACTGCCTGTCCCTGAGATTGGAACTAATCAAGCTGAAAGCTGAGAAGTCTGTCCAAGTTGATAGAGAGTGTGAGATCTGCCTGTCTCAGGTGGAGGTGATAGCTTCCTTGAGAGAGGAGCTAGCTGATGCTCTAAACGAGAACTCTTACCTCTGTTAGATCCTGAGTTGGGTGAGTGCCAGAGAGCCACAACTTGGCATGATGATCCAGCAGTTCAAGAGGCAGGATGGGTTTGGGGTAGGTTACACCTACACCAAGGCTGACTTTGAGAGTGCCCTAAGTCGTGCAATGGAGTGGAGTAAGATGACTCCAGAACAGAGATATCCCAAGACTCATTCCACTGAGTCTTTTTAGGCCTGTCAGCCCAAAGATGGAGTGTTCCAAGAGCAACCTAAAGATCCACCCAAGAAGCCTATCTGGATCCCGAAGCCCAAACAGCTCCACACTTCTCTTGATTCTCTACCTGGACACTCTCACACCAAAGAGTCTACATCCAACACCACCTAGCCCAAGAACCCAAAGCCTCAACCACATCCCAAGAAGCCTACCTATCACTATGAGTTCTATTAGAGAGACAGGCATCTTGAGGAGTTTTGCTTCAAGAGGAAGCGGGTTGAGAGAGCAGTGAGAGCTCGAGGTGGGCAGGAGCAGTTCTACCAGCAGGGTGGTAGACAGAGAGTCCCTCGACGCGGAGAGAGGCTAGAGGCCAGGGCACGTCGTGTAGGTGGTGGTAGAGGAGACGACTTTCATGCCCGTGCTCTAGAGGGTGGTTTTCGCTCCGGCGGAGCTCCAGGTCATTTTGGATACAGCTTTGGACTTCGTGGCTGAGACTTTAGGCAGAACATTGGACCGCACTTTGAGCCACGTTTTGGTCCAAACTCCTATGATTCTTTCTACTTTCCTACTTTTGAGCAGATGGCTCGACACTAGTTTAGCTCTTTTGCTAAACCTGGTGTCAGACCGTTTGCTCCCCCTTATGACCATTGATATTGTAGGATCGAGGCTTGGAGGACGTTTGGACCATGGATTCAGGATATTCTCGCCACTTGACGGGACATCGCAGATAGTTCTCCAGCCTCACTTCCCCGAGCTCCAAGGAGTACATCACTTTCGGGAACAACGGTCAAGGAAAGGTACACGACATTGGTTCAATTCAAATCTCTGAGCATTTCTCTTTGAAGAATGTTGCTTTGGTTGGAAACTTGAGTTTTAATTTGGTCTCTATTTCGCAACTTCTTGAGGATGATTTAGAGGTTCGATTTAAGAAGGGCATGTCTTCTATTGATTCTAGAGGATCTTTGGTTTGCCAGATCTTACCCTTCGGTAAGGTTTTTCGGATTGATTTCTCTAGTTGTTTTGGCCCTTCTCGCTGTTTGATTGCTGGATCTTCTTCTAAGTTCTGGAGGTGGCATTGGAGGTTAGGACATTTGAGCTTTGATCTGCTAGTCAGATTGAGTTCTATGGATCTTATCCGAGGATTGCCCAAGCTTAAGATGGAGAAGGATTTAGTTTGCCATCCCTGTCGTTATGGGAAAATGGTTGTCGCTTCTCACGCACCTGTGACTCAGGTGATGACTTCGTACCCGGGAGAGCTGTTACACATGGATATTGTTGGTCCAGCTCAGGTACGTTCAGTAGGTGGGAAGTGGTACTCGCTTGTAGTTGTTGACGATTTTTCTCGATTCTCGTGGGTTTCTTTCTGGAGTCTACGGATGAGGCTTTCCAATTTGTTCATTACCTGGTTTTGAAGCTGAAGAATGAGAACAATGGTCGGATGCGAGCAATTCGCTCTGACAACGGTTCTGAGTTTAAAAATTCTCAGTTCGTCAGCTTCTGTAGTGATGAGGGTCTTGAGCACTAGTTTTCTACTCCTTACACTCCTCCACATAACGGCATTGTGGAACGAAAGAACCGCACGCTAGTCGAGATGACCAGGACGATGCTCGATGAGCATAGGATTCCTAGGCGCTTTTGGGATGAAGCCCTGAACATGGCTTGCTATCGGGCCAACCACATTTTTCTTAGAGATTACTTATGTAAGACTTCATGTGAGTTGCGGTTTGGTAGACAACCCAAAGTGAGTCACTTGCGAGCGTTTGGCTATAAGAGCTTTGTGCTCAAGAAGGGAGGTGTGAAACCAAGAGTGGTTTCGGTCTAGATGATGAGTGATTGACAAGGATGAGTATTTGAGATGAACGAGCGATGGAGTGTTGGTTTGAGTGCATCGAGGGGTTTGATGTAAAAAGGTTGATTGCATGCCGAGGGTTTCGGCGATGCATCACGTTTTTGTTTTGGCTTGTCTTGGATGTGCAGGGTGCAGATGCTGACCGACTATCGACGGTGAGTGATCAAGGGTCAAGCGGGGAGCTCGATGTCGAAGGATCAGGGAGGTCGGGCGAAGTTAGAGAAGATCTCAAGAGTGCACAAAGAGATCGAGCAAAACATGGATGGATGGATGGAAGTGACGGCGTGAAGACCGGGTCTGTGAGAGGGAGGCCAGGACAAGCATTCAGGCGACTCGAGGGAATCGAGAGCAGAAGTGGCTTGCTGGCGCTTGGAGTCGCAAAGCGGTGTCATGAGTCGAAGGGTTGAGAGGCTTTGTTGATTTTTGTTGAAAACCGTCACAAATCAAGTTTTGTTAATTTCAATAGTTTGGAGTCCTTTTACTTTGAGTCAATGTGTAATAAAAAGTTGAGAGTTTAGAGTAATTGTACTCCTTTGGTATATTTTTCAGAATTTCTTAATTCTGAAAATATATTACAAGGAATAGGACCTTTGTGTAATATTTTAATTTTAGAGGGTTCTTTTCAGAAAATACCCCCCATGGTTGGCCTATAAATAGAGGATCATATCCATGGGAAAGTGGGGAGTTTTTTGGCTGTTCTTTTGGCTGAACCACATAGATTTTCTATCAAATTAGTGTTGTATTCTCCTGCTGGATTGATTTTTTGAAGCACTATTCATGATCTGAAAAGAAGAACAGTTCAGTGCAGTGATCAGGCGAATTTCTGGGCGTAGGTCAGTTTTTGTGACTAGATTCAATTTTGTGATGCATTTTCTGGTGAATCTAATGCAGAACTTGTGTTAGATGTTTATACATCTTTTGTTGAGGATGTTTTGAATGATCCATTTTTGAAAGTTTCAAGTGATTTCTGCAATATCTTCTTGATCTTTTTGTTGATCAAAAGAGGCATCAAAGCTCTGAAAAATACTCGGGAGAAATTGTTTCAGTTTTGTTTAGCCCTCTACATGTTTGATGAAATGTTGATTCAACTATTCATCATCATCTTGGATGATTCTTGAAGTGTTTCTTGAATGAAACTCAGGATTAAAGTGTTTTGTTTGAAATATTTGATTTGAAATAGTTTACACTGAAATAGAGTAAAGTTTCTAGAAGTTTAATTTGTGCTCTAGTTGATTGATATTCAGTTTTGATTTGATACATGAGCTATTTGACAAATCTTGAGTTAGTTTCCTGAATTGAAGTGATTTCTCAAAGTTATTCTAAATTTTCTGAATCTCTGTTTAGGATTTGAATTAGAATATAATCTGAAAACTGAAATCGTGATCACTGAATGTTCTGTATTTGAAACTTGTTTGAAGTTGTGGTATTCTTTTATGTCTGATATGATGGGCTGTAATTTAGGTTTGAATTTAGAACTCAAAAATACCATTTCAGAGTTATTGTTCAGTATTCTGTTTTGAGATCTGAACTCAGTGAAGTGATTCTTCAGTTCTGTTCTGAATGATTGAATCATTCTAAAAATTATACTCAATCTGATTTCTGAATCTCTGGTTTGAAGTGAACAGATTTCAGTAATTTGTTTTTAGTCTGAACAAAAGTGTTTCAGTTCAGGTTCTGTTTAAAATTTCAAGACTTTGTCAGTTGTGAATGTTCATTTCAGTTTCAGTTTTGCTGAATTGTAGTAGAGATGAGATTCTAACTCTACTGATTGCTAAATAGTGATTGATATACTGAGTTGTGGTGGTTTCAATTTAATTTCTGGAAAGTGAGTAGAAATGTGCTGAGCTAAACAAATTTCTGGATTGATTGAATTGATAATCTGATAGAGATAAACTATTTTTCAGAATACTGTTTTCAGGTTTGGATAGTTTTATTCAGAACAAGTTCTTCATGTGAAATTAAATTCTTAACTTAAGTTCTATTCACTTGAAATCATTGCACTATTTCTGAAGTTTAACTTCAGTATTCATATTGTGATTGAGATTTGTCAGGTTCGGTGGATGTGAAAAATCAGATTTGAAGTTTTACTAAAAACCTATTTATTGATCTGAATTTGAATCCAGTTTCTCTATTATGATCAAAATTGAATTTGAATTCTGTTCTGAAGTTATAGTTTAAATTGAAATGTGTTCTGAATGATTCTGAATCAGAAGTGAATGCAGCTTGTTGAATTTCTAATTTTGTATACTCTCCATGTATAGTCAGATCTTGCTTCAATTTGTGATGAACATTGTAGATTAGTTTCTCTGTGTGAGTGCTTGAGGATAAGCAAAAGCTTGCTGAAACAGAAACAAAAATTCAAGATTACAGATTTTGCAGTTTCTTGTGATTCTTTTCTAAAAGAAGTATTATCTAGTTGCTGATTGTTTTGGTCATGCATCTGTAGCTGTGGTTTACCTAGAGGTGCTGCTGCAAGTGAGTTTTTGCAGAAAAATTTCAGGAAATCATCTTCATTTTCAGTGAATAGCTTGAGCTTTTATTTGATTTCATTGCTATCACAGTTATGAACAGATATAGTTCTTGATCTGTTTGAGAAATGCTTTAATCATGTTTGGGTTCTTCCAGATTCTAGTTTTTGTTCAAATTAGCTCTGGTTTTTAGCATTGCTGATTAGTTGTGTACCAGTTTTTAGACCAGCTACAATATTTTTCAGTTGTGACAACAGTTCAAACTCTTACAAAACTAAGATTAGTAATCTGAAGTCCGACTAAAGTAAATCGGTGTTTCAAAGTCCGATTGAATAGATAGTCGGTATTTCGTTAACTGTTTAAAGAAAAAAATTCATCTGAAAATTTTACTGGTCATCAATTTGAATTCACAATTTGTGGAGGAGCGTTGGGTGTTTTGAAACATTCCATCACATTTGCGAGAAAATTAGTCAAGACGCCTTATTCACCCCCTCTAGTCGCCCATTTTGATCCCACAATTGGTATCAGAGCCGGTTAGATCACCAGTTGATCTTAACTGGTTTGTGATCCTTGTTTTGGCGACATGGAAAGGAACTCAAAAATCCCGATGTTTGATGGTCATGACTTTGCTTATTGGAAGGTGCGCATAGAGGCTTACCTTCTTAGCCAAGGACGTGTTATTTGGGACATCGTCGATTCCCAATATGTGATCCTTGAAACTCGAACCTCAGAGACTGAAAAATCACAGTACGAATGCAATAACAAAGCAAGAAACATACTGCTCATCAGTCTGAGTCGCAAAGAGTTTGATAGGGTCCATCACCTACGAACTGCGCGTGAAATTTTGACCACTTTGAAATTTTTTCATGAAGGCACTACCCAGATTAAGGCTAGGAGGTAAAGCACTTATAATCAAGAATACGAAATGTTTGTACAAGGCCCTGGCGAATTTGTAAATGCCATGTTTGCGCGTTTTGATGGAATTGTGAGTAATTTGCGATCCACTGGGAGTTTGGCTTACTCTGACCATGATAGGGCGATCAAACTTCTCTATGCTCTTGATCGTAGCATATGGGAGGTGAAGATCTCTAGTATTGAAGAGTTGGCAAGCTTTGACACTCTGACTTGCGATGAACTCTTTAGTAAGCTTAAGTCCACCGAGATTGCCAAGGCGTCTCGACCAGGAGCTAAAAAATCTTTGTTGCCTTTGATTGCTTTGGTTTCTAGTCCTGGCAGTGGTACCTTATCTGGAGGTAATTTGTTTGGCGTTTCTGGAGTTTGTGCTTATTTTGGTGCTTTTGACTTGTCTTCCCTTGTTTCTGTCACAAAAGAACAAGTGGACGCTCTAGATGATGTGGAGCTAGCTCTCATTGTCAGGAAGTTCACTCGCTTCTACAATGATAGACGAGACCAAAGGAGAGGAGGGTCACAGGTGTGTTTTGAATGTGGAGATACGTCTCACATAAAAGTGAGTTGCCCTAAACTGAAAATGAAAATGAGTACAAGCACCAAAAATAGAACAAGAAACCCTACTTCAGAGGGAAGTGAGGAAAATTGGCTAAAAGAGTAGCCAGAGCTTTTGTGGCCGCCCTCAGCAACATTGACAGCACGTCAAGCGAGGAGCCAAGCTCGGAGGAAGAGGAGCCTCCCAAGAAAGAGAAGGAGAAGAAGGAGAAGAAGACAGTGGACCTCACCGACCTTTGCTTCGTGGTCGACGGCAACGACAACAGCGACGAGCTCGACACTTCTGAGGTATATCTATCTCGTGATCAGCTTCTTGTTCAAAATGATGAATTGCATGATGTTGTTTATTCTTAGGATAGATTGCTTAAACTTGCTGCTAAAGAACGAAAAGAACTAAAACTCAGACTTGAAGCTATCTTCACTGAACTTGCAATTTTGAAATCTAAGTCTGATGATGCCAATTGTGAGTCATGTCTTACTGTCATGAATGAACTTGCTCAACTGTGTTTTACACATGCTCAAACTATTGAAAACCTTGAATTAACTAAAAAGCAACTTTTGTTGGTGGAGTCTAGTCCTGCGGTCATTAACGAATGTCTGAACTGTCCTTTACTTGTTGAAAGCATTAATTTGAGAGATTGGCATGTTGATGAACTTAAGGCTAGATTGGAGAGTGTTGAGTGTTCTAAGGATGTGCAACCGGTGTGTCCCACCTGCATCACTCTTAAGGACCAACTTAGCTTTGCAAGAGAGCAAGCGGAAAAATTGAAATGTAAGAATGACTACCTTCTCTCCGTAGTGGAAAAATGCACTGAAGGAAAGGGTAGGATGGATCTGCTTTTGGCTAAAACCAAAATGTGTGCTGATAGGGCAGGGTTAGCTCTCGGGTTGGGCTATGAGAGTGTTGGACCGGAAACGGCGACCAGAGGGGGGGTGAATGGGAGCTTTTTAAAATTTCGGGCTAAAAACTTAGCCTTTGGTTCTGTTCTGTCTTCTGCGGAACAGGCTTCGAACACTACCTTCGAAGGTCTGGTTCGGAGGTACTTCGACAGCTCCGAACACAGGCTTCGCAGGAGCAAAAGTTCGAAGCCAAGAAGACTTCGCTCCACGAACAACCCTCGAAAATCTACTCTGCTAAGTCAATGCAGGCTCCGCACACGAGGTGCTTCGAGGAGGCTTCGCACTTCACCCTTCGCAAGAGTGGACAGCCCTCTGAGGACTTCGACCAAGTACTTTGCGACAGCAACTGGTGGTGGGCTTCGTACGCGAAGGTCTACACGCACACAAAACGGACCACGCTAAGGGCTTCGACACAAGAAGCACTACGGGAAAAGATCAGGGCTTCGCTAGTAAGCAGCAAGGTCTTGCCCCGTGTTACACAGAGCGACAACACACTGTAAAACACACTTCGCGAGAAAAACACCTTTCGCCAAGACAGGCTTCGGTGAACTAAAAACTAGCGAGGTATGCAACGCGAGCTCAAGCAAAAACACAAGGAAGCAGGGCTTCGCCGCTTGAACAAGGAACACAAAATATATTGAACTCTGGATGAAAACCAGCGAGGTCTGTGTACATGAGCTCAACAGTAAATGCTCAAAGTGTTAAATGTTACCTACCGAGCCCCCATATTTATAGCCCACAGTTCACCCAAAGGAATTGACTACACTACCCCTAGGGTTTACATTCATTTTGTCTCTACAGAACTAAGGGGTACAAAAGGTAGTCCACCTTTATTTTGGAGGCTTCTCTGTCAGGTGCAGAGGGGACAGTGTCAGCCTTTTTCAGAACAGACAGTGTCAGCCTTTACAGTGTTGACTTCTGGAACCTCCCTTCGCACCGGAGGGTGCGGTAGCTTCGGCGAGAAGCCTGCAGCCTGTTGGCCTACGCTCCGCCGAAGAAGTCCTTCGATACAGTGACGGTTTTGAGCCGAAGCCGTCAAAGCCCTTGGGCCTTCGCACCAACACCTCCGGAGTGGACCACCACGGCTTCGCAGCTTCACCCAGCTCGAACTCCGTCAGTCCGTGTACCGAAGCCATGCAGGCCGAAGTACCTCAAGTCATCCTCACTCCGAAGCCCCACCTTCGGAGTACCACCCTTCGAAGTCCCTCCTTCGTCCAAGGCCTTCGCATGAAGCATTCCATGAGCACTTCGTCGCAGTGTCTCACTCCGAGCATACACCTCGACGAGCCTCACCCGGACCATGCCTTCGATGCGCCTCGACTTCTGAGACCTTCGTCGGGTATCTTCGAGTGTCTCCCTCCGGAGCACACTTCGAACCCTTGCCTCCGCAGAGGACTTGATCCACCAACTCCGAAGTCACTCCATTCGGAGTACCTTCGAAGTGCCTCACCTCCGAGGACTTTGTCTCGGAGTACCTTCAGCCGGAGCCACGCTCCGCACTTTCTGCCTTCACCTGGCACGCCTCGACCCGAGGACCGACCCGGACCACCTTCGCAGCCACCGTGACGAAGCTCCCCGCTCCCCTGGCATCAAGCCTCCCGCTTGACCCAGGTTCACCCGGCTCGAACCCTGTCCGTCGCCTCCGAAGTCCCTGCGCACCACAGAAGAGCAAACAAGTGTATCCAGTACTCCGGAGACCTCTCCGGGTTATCAACCTCCGGCACACACTCCGGTGTACCGCCCAAAGTACCGAAGCCATCGGTACAAACCCAGTCATCGTGTACTGCCGGACCCCTCCGACAGTCACACTCCGCTGCGCAGCTGCAGCAAGCAAACACCTCCGAACACCCTTCGGAGAACCACCTCCGAAGCCCCTTCGAACAGAGGGTAAAATCCAGTCAATCACTCATCACAAAACACCGAAACCGACCTTTGGTTTCTCAATCTCCCCCTTGATGAGTGCATTGACAACCAAATCCACGTTCAAGAAAATTTAAAAATTTCAGCACACAAGTGACCATAAAAACTCAGAAAAGAGCCAAATCATGTCACTTGATAAAAGAATTTTTCTCCCCCTTTGTAAAGGAGTAAAAGCCCCTTTGGCAAATTTTTCTCCCCTTGATAAAAACTCCCCCTGAGTTAAGCAAATTTTTCTCCCCCTTTATGTCAAAAATCTCTCCCCTTTTTCGAAATTAAGCCTTCTTGCGGCAGAGAACATGGCAAATAGCAAATCTCTCCGGAATTTCTCCCCCTTTGGCAATGCAAGCATCAAGGAGCATGTAAAAGATGCAAAGCTTCGAAATGAATAGAATTGCAAAGACATATAATGCAAAAATATGCCAACAGTAGCATCAATGACCATGTGCTCAGCTCAATTTAACAGTCTGTGAAACAAGATGATGGCATGTGATTTTGTCATTTGCGAGATAAAAGCATCACCACTTAATCATAGCAGCTAGACATGTGAAGGCAAGGACTGCGCAAAGCTAACAATTTCTACCCTAGACAGACAAGTCTTGTTCACAAAGGAGCTTTAAAAGCAAACTTGATGAATAATTAATTTTGTTGTTCTTTTTCTTAATGCCAGGGGTTATTTGTTTGTCCACCTTATACTTTCCAATCAAGCCAAGCCTAGGCATAAAAGCCATCTAAAGCTTAAGGCGTCGATTTTGGCATACACTACACTATCCCAGTTCAGACCAAGGTGCAATGGTAAGCAGTCTAGAATAGAGTAGTGCGACAAACAAACCCTCCTGGATCTTTTCATTTAACCCGGGCAAATCATGGATTTTTGATTTTGATTCAGATGAATAAGTTATTTTGATGAATATCCATGAATTCAGAACACATTTTTCAAGTTGCAAAGTTTAGCATCCAAGGAACAGTGTCTTGCTGTCAAGTAGATAAAAGATAGCTAAAAGCAGTCCTGCCTAAACAAGCTAGATACACGATTGAGCAGTGAGCATGTTTTGATTTTAGAAAAGAAAACATCATGCACAATCAATGTTCCAGACATATTTCATAGAGTTGAGCTGTCATGATTTCTTTGATTTAAAAGCAGGCATATAATGGCAAAAGATGTAAATGCAATTTCACACATAATGAGCATATGCAAGACAATTAAAATCAGCTCCCCCTCACAAAATGCCGTAGGGATGACAAATACCAAGTTCCCCACGCAAGTAAGCAAATCGAGAAGCATCGAGGGGTTTTGTAAAAATATCGGCAAGCTGGTGTTGGGTATCAACATATTGAAGTTCAATATCATCCTTCTCATTGTGATCTCTGAGAAAGTGATAACGTACATCAATGTGTTTGGTTCTGGAATGCTGAACCGGGTTGTTTGCAATACAAATAGCACTAGTGTTATCACAGAAAAGTGGAACACTTTTATAATCTAACCCGAAATCCCGCAAAGTGGAAACCATCCACAAAATCTGAGAGCAACAGCTAGCTGCAGCAACATATTCGGCCTCAGCCGTCGATTGTGCAACACTAGACTGTTTGCGGGAAGACCAGCAAACCAGAGATGTACCCAGAAAATGACAAGTACCAGAGGTACTCTTCCTATCAATTCTACACCCAGCAAAGTCCGCATCTGAATAACCTCTAAGACATAAAGATGAAGACGATGAATACCATATGCCAAATTCAAGGGTGTGTTTGAGATACCTGAGGATGCGCTTTACCGCTTTGCGGTGCGAAGCTCGTGGTGAAGCCTGAAAACGAGCGCACAGACACACTGCGAAGTGTATGTCCGGCCTCGTGGCAGTCAAGTAGAGAAGGGAGCCGATCATGCTCCGGAACTCCTTCTGATCTACGGCTTCTCCATCTTCGTCAGGGTCCAATGCTACAGATGTAGCCATCGGAGTGGCGAGGGGCTTCGCATCGGACATGTCGAACTTCTTGAGCAGGTCCTTGGTGTACTTCGTCTGGTGGACGAAAGTACCTTGTTTGCTTTGCTTGATTTGCAAACCAAGGAAAAAAGTGAGTTCACCCATCATCGACATTTCAAATTCCCTGCTCATGGTATCTGCAAACTCGGCAACTAAAGCATGAGAGGAGCCACCAAAGATGATATCATCCACATAAATCTGAACTAGGAGGAAATCTTTGCCATGCTTGAGAGTAAACAAAGTTTTATCAACAGAGCCCATCAAATACCCTCGCTCAAGCAGAAAAGACTTAAGTCTATCATACCAAGCCCGAGGGGCCTGCTTGAGTCCATAAAGAGCCTTATGAAGTTTAAGGACTTTATGTGGGTACTTGGGGTTTTCAAAACCAAGGGGTTGTTTTACATAAACATCTTCACCTATGAAGCCATTAAGAAAAGCACTTTTGACATCCATTTGATAGAGTTTGAATCCCCGGGATGTCGCAAAGGCAAGCAAAATCCTAATGGCCTCAAGGCGAGCAACAGGTGCAAAAGTTTCAGTAAAATCAATCCCTTCTAGTTGAGAAAAGCCCTGAGCTACAAGTCTAGCCTTGTTTCTAACAATTGTTCCATCCTCCCCTTGTTTATTTTTGAAAATCCATTTTGTTCCAATGAAATGAACATTTGGTGGAGGATCAACTAAAGTCCAGACTTGGTTTCTCTCAAAATTTTCAAGCTCTTCATGCATGGCATTGATCCAACTAGAATCAGAAAGTGCATGACTAACATTTAAAGGCTCGAAAGAAGCAACAAAAGCAGCATTAGTGAAATGGGCATGAGAACGAGTTACCCTTTGATCAAGCTCACCAATGATCTGCTCGGGAGGGTGCATCCTTTGGACATGATGTGGAGCCTCGCGGCGGGATGCAGTCTCCCCCTCAACTTGTGCGTTGGAGTGGTCCAAGATGACCGATGTTGAGGTAGTCGCTTCGGGACCTCGTGCCGAAGTAGTAGAAGCGGGGTCAGCTTCGGGGGTTGATGTCGAGGGTAGTAGGGGTTCATCCTCGAATTCTCCGGGATCTTCGTCTTCGAATAAGGTCTGTTCCATGTCATGTTCATTTGCCTGTTTCAAGAGCAGAACTAACAGAGAGGGTTGATTCATC
Source organism: Zizania palustris (assembly GCA_019279435.1). Lineage (NCBI taxonomy): Eukaryota > Viridiplantae > Streptophyta > Magnoliopsida > Poales > Poaceae > Zizania > Zizania palustris. The sequence goes on from JAAALK010000082.1 coordinate 72,045,994, forward strand.
AAAAGTCACATCACATGACTCGATGACAGTGTTAGTTTCCAAGTTATAAACACGATAAGAGTGACCATGAGTAGTATAACCCAAAAAGATCCCGTCAGAAGATCGCGACTCAAATTTATCCAAATTTCCACGTTTTAGGATAAAGCAGCGACAGCCAAAAACTCGAAGATGAGTAACCTTGGGCTGTCTCCCAAAACGCAGCTCATAAGATGTCAAATTTAAAATTGAGCGCAAGAAGATTCGGTTTGAGATGTAACAAGCAGTGTTTATGGCCTCAGCCCAGAATTTTCTAGGAGTCCTATGCTCATCAAGCATCGTCCTAGCCATCTCAACCAAAGTGCGGTTCTTCCTCTCAACAACACCGTTCTGTTGAGGAACCCGTGGAGCAGAGAATTGATGTTCTATGCCATGCTCCATGCAAAAGTCAACAAAGAGACTATTTTTGAACTCGGTGCCATTATCGCTTCGAATGAATTTTAATGCACCAGGGAGTTCAGTGAACAGTCTCAAAGCCGAGCTCCGAAAGTGTGAAAACACTTCATCCTTGCTGGCAAGAAAGAAGACCCAAGAGTAGCGAGAGAAATCGTCGACAATAACAAGTACATACCACTTGCCGCCTAAAGAACTAACCCGAGAAGGACCTACAGTGTCCATATGGAGAAGTTCTCCGGGCTGTTCAGTCATCACAGTGGTGACTGGCGAATGCGAAGCGGCAATCATTTTTCCATGTCGACATGGAGTGCAAACTAAATTCTTCTCAAACTTGAGCTTGGGCAATCCTCGGATCAAACCTAGGGCGCTCAGACGAGCGAGCAACTCAAAGCTCATATGCCCTAGTCTCCTATGCCACTTCCAAAGCTCAGAAGTCGAATGTGCAACAAGACAATGAGAAGAACCAGATGACTCTGAAAAATCAGCTCCAAAAACTCTCCCAACCCTAAAGATCGTACACACCACAACGCCATCAGAATTGAGCACTTGCGAAGTATCGCGATGAAATCGCACTTCGAAGCCCTCATCAAGCAACTGAGATACAGACAGCAAATTGTATCCCAGGTTCTCAACCAAAGCAACATCTTTGAGAGTGAAGTTCGAATTAATTCTTACCACACCTTTACCTTTCACTCTACTCCTTCGATTGTTTCCGAAGGTGATATGTTCCCTTTGCTTGGTTGTGGTGAGGCTGGAGAACCATGCTGCATCTCCGGTCATGTGGCGCGAATAACCGGAGTCCATGATCCACGTGCCCTCCAAGCCTCGACCTGTCGCCTACACATGATAAAAACGTCTCGATCGCTCAGTGCTGGGGTGAGTAAAATAATGACGAGGCATCCAGCACTGAGTGACACGAGTAGTAGGCACAGTAAAAGTAGACGGTCTACGCTCATGAAAATCAGAATGATGCAAAGTGCGAGGTCTACCTACATGCAAAGAACGCAAAGCATGTCGAGGTCTCCTACTCTGACGAGGTAGAAAGCTACTCGCCCGAGGTCTACCACCATATGGAACATGGTGAACACCTCGAGGAGCAAAACCTCTCCGTGAAGCACGAGGAACCTCGAAAACAGGACGAGAGTAATACTCAGACTCATGCATACCTAAAGATGGGTAATGCATGTCCTGATAGCTCATCGCCTGTGCACGTCGCTCATCCTTGATGCGACGGAAACAGAAACCAATCAAATGACCCGCCCGCTGACAATAAGAACAGTGAAACACTCTCCTGGGGGCACTCTCATGGGTCATAGGAGCAATTCTCACAGGCTCCTTGGGTTTCTTCTGAGTGGTTTTCTTGGGAGGATTTTTCTTGGCAGGAGGTGTGGTTTTCTTTGGTGGATGGGTAGGCTTTTTGGCTGATGGGGTGTCCAACAGAGCTCTCTCTTTCTCTAGGGTGGTGGGAGAGGTAAAAACAGTTTTGGACTTACTGTCTGAAGCTATCCTCTCAAAACCCAAACCTAGAGCTACCCCTGCTCTGTCAGCACACAACTTGGTCTTGGCCAAGAGCAAATCCATCCTACCCTTCCCTTCAGTGCATTTATTCACCACAGAAAGAAGGTATTCATTTTCTGACATGAGGTTTTCAGCTCGCTCTCTAACATTGCCTAGCTGGTCCTTAAGGGTAATGCAAGTGTCACAAACAGGTTGCACATCCTTAGAACTACCGGCCCTCTCCAATCTATCCTCCAAATCATGAACATGCTTATCACGTAAATTAATGCTATCGCGTAATAAAGAGCAGTTCATGCAATCAATAATTTCATGAGGTCTAGAATCCACCTCCAAAAGCTGCTTCTGTGCAGTCTCAAGCTCAGAGAGAGTTTGAGCATGAACAGAGCGCAACTGAGCAAGCTCACTCATGACAACAGAACATGATTCACATTCAGCATCATCAAATTTAGACTTAAGCATGGCATATTCAGTAGAAATAGTTTCTAGCCTAAGTCTAAGGTCTTTTCTTTCTCTAGCGGCTTGCACAAGTAATCTATCCTGACCTAGCACAACTTCATTCAGCTCATCTAATTTAATTAGAAGCTGGTCAGATGATAGATTTACCTCAGATGAGTCAAGCTCATCGCCGCTGTGATCGCTGTCGGCCATGAAGCAAAGGCCGGTGAAGTCACGTCCCTTCTTGTCCTTCTTGTCCTCCTTCCTTGGGGACTCCTCCTCCTCAGAGCTCGACTCCTCAGTTGAGGACGTGTCGATGTCGCTGAGAGCAGCAACAAAGACTCTGGAAGCGGCCTTGGCTACTTTCTTAGCCATCTTGCCGCGCTTGCCCTTCACAAAGGGCTTCCTCTCCTTTTTGTGGTATTTGGGGCGCTCACTCTCATCTCTCTTCTTGACCTTGGGGCAATTGGCCTTAATGTGAGAGGTGTCGCCACATTCATAGCAGCCACTAAAACTACTTCTCCTCTGATCCCGTCTCTCATGATGAAAGCGGGTGAACCTCCGGGCAATGAGAGCAAGCTCATCATCTGCTAGAGTGTCCACCTGCTCCTTTGTGACGGAGACCAAGGAGGACAAAGCAAAACCATCTGCAAGAACACAAGTGCCTGATGTGCTTGGTTCTGCAGTGGTGCCACGGCTAGTGCTAGAAACCAATGCCAATGGCTGTGGCAAGGAGCTTCTGTGCACAGCAAGAGATGCCTTGGCAATCTCTGTGGACTTCAGCTTGCTAAAGAGTTCATCACAGGTCAAGGTGTCATAGCCTGTGGACTCCTCAATGTTGGATATCTTCACTTCCCATATGCTACGGTCAAGAGCATAGAGAAGCTTGATAGCCCTATCATGATCACTGTAAGCAAGCGTCCCGTTGGATCGCAAGTTACTCACTATCGCGTCAAAACGAGAAAACATGGCATCTACAGATTCACCAGGTGCCTGCACAAACAGCTGATACTGTTGATTGTAGGTGCTTTGGCGCCTGGCCTTAATCTGAGCAGAGCCCTCATGAAAGACAGTGAGAGTTGTCCAAATCTCCCTAGCAGTCCTAAGGTGCTGCACCCTATCAAACTCACTCCGACTTAAACCAATGAACAGTATGTTCCTTGCCTTCGAGTTGGCAATATACTGATCTTTTTCAGTTTGAGTGGTGCGGGTATCAGGGATGGAGTATTGTGAGTCCACAATCTCCCAAATTGCATTTCCTTGGCTTAACAAGTAAGCCTCCATGCGCACCTTCCAGTATGCAAAATCTGTCCCATCGAACAGAGGAATTTTACTGCCTCTATCCATGTCGCCAACAGATCACAAAACCGGTTAAGGTCAACTGGTGATCTTAACCAAGCTCTGATACCAATTGTTGGACCGGAAACGGCGACCAGAGGGGGGCTGAATGGGAGCTTTTTAAAATTTCGAGCTAAAAACTTAGCCTTTGGTTCTGTTCTGTCTTCTGCGGAACAGGCTTCGAACACTACCTTCGAAGGTCTGGTTCGGAGGTACTTCGACAGCTCCGAACACAGGCTTCGCAGGAGCAAAAGTTCGAAGCCAAGAAGACTTCGCTCCACGAACAACCCTCGAAAATCTACTCTGCTAAGTCAGTGCAGGCTCCGCACACGAGGTGCTTCGAGGAGGCTTCGCACTTCACCCTTCGCAAGAGTGGACAGCCCTCTGAGGACTTCGACCAAGTACTTTGCGACAGCAACTGGTGCTGGGCTTCGTACGCGAAGGTCTACACGCACACAAAACGGACCACGCTAAGGGCTTCGACACAAGAAGCACTACGGGAAAAGATCAGGGCTTCGCTAGTAAGCAGCAAGGTCTTGCCCCGTGTTACACAGAGCGACAGCACACTGTAAAACACACTTCGCGAGAAAAACACCCTTCGCCAAGACAGGCTTCGGTGAACTAAAAACTAGCGAGGTATGCAACGCGAGCTCAAGCAAAAACACAAGGAAGCAGGGCTTCGCCGCTTGAACAAGGAACACAAAATATATTGAACTCTGGATGAAAACCAGCGAGGTCTGTGTACATGAGCTCAACAGTAAATGCTCAAAGTGTTAAATGTTACCTACCGAGCCCCCATATTTATAGCCCACAGTTCACCCAAAGGAATTGACTACACTACCCCTAGGGTTTACATTCATTTTGTCTCTACAGAACTAAGGGGTACAAAAGGTAGTCCACCTTTATTTTGGAGGCTTCTCTGTCAGGTGCAGAGGGGACAGTGTCAGCCTTTTTCAGAACAGACAGTGTCAGCCTTTACAGTGTTGACTTCTGGAACCTCCCTTCGCACCGGAGGGTGCGGTAGCTTCGGCGAGAAGCCTGCAGCCTGTTGGCCTACGCTCCGCCGAAGAAGTCCTTCGATACAGTGACGGTTTTGAGCCGAAGCCGTCAAAGCCCTTGGGCCTTCGCACCAACACCTCCGGAGTGGACCACCACGGCTTCGCAGCTTCACCCAGCTCGAACTCCGTCAGTCCGTGTACCGAAGCCATGCAGGCCGAAGTACCTCAAGTCATCCTCACTCCGAAGCCCCACCTTCGGAGTACCACCCTTCGAAGTCCCTCCTTCGTCCAAGGCCTTCGCATGAAGCATTCCATGAGCACTTCGTCGCAGTGTCTCACTCCGAGCATACACCTCGACGAGCCTCACCCGGACCATGCCTTCGATGCGCCTCGACTTCTGAGACCTTCGTCGGGTATCTTCGAGTGTCTCCCTCCGGAGCACACTTCGAACCCTTGCCTCCGCAGAGGACTTGATCCACCAACTCCGAAGTCACTCCATTCGGAGTACCTTCGAAGTGCCTCACCTCCGAGGACTTTGTCTCGGAGTACCTTCAGCCGGAGCCACGCTCCGCACTTTCTGCCTTCACCTGGCACGCCTCGACCCGAGGACCGACCCGGACCACCTTCGCAGCCACCGTGACGAAGCTCCCCGCTCCCCTGGCATCAAGCCTCCCGCTTGACCCAGGTTCACCCGGCTCGAACCCTGTCCGTCGCCTCCGAAGTCCCTGCGCACCACAGAAGAGCAAACAAGTGTATCCAGTACTCCGGAGACCTCTCCGGGTTATCAACCTCCGGCACACACTCCGGTGTACCGCCCAAAGTACCGAAGCCATCGGTACAAACCCAGTCATCGTGTACTGCCGGACCCCTCCGACAGTCACACTCCGCTGCGCAGCTGCAGCAAGCAAACACCTCCGAACACCCTTCGGAGAACCACCTCCGAAGCCCCTTCGAACAGAGGGTAAAATCCAGTCAATCACTCATCACAAAACACCGAAACCGACCTTTGGTTTCTCAGAGAGAACCACTCCAAACACTTTGAGCGAAACTGTGTTCACTCCTCCCACTACCCTTGAGAAAGAGAGAGCCCAATTAGACACCGATCAAAAAGCCAAGAATCCTACTCAACCTACAAAGAAAGCTATTCGTTCATCAGATGAACCTCCTCAGCAAAAACCCAAGAAGACTATGAGATTTGCGCTTGAGACCCATGCTCACACATCCAAGAGAGTGTATCACTGCTCCTATTGTCATCGGGTGGGTCATTTGGTTGGGTTTTGCTTTCGTCGTATCAGGGATGAGTGACGGTCTTTTGCAATGAGTTTTCAAGATATGCATTACCCATCTTTAGTTATGCATGAGTCTGCTTTTCACTCTTGCTCTGATTTTGAGGCTCCCCATGGTTTTGTGAGTGATTTTGCCCCTCGTGGTGTACACATGCTTCATATGGTGATAGACCACGTGTAAGAGGCTTTGATGCTCGACAGGTTGGGAGACCTTGTCGTTTTCTAGGTTCGCGTTTTGTAGGTAGACCACACACTTTTTATCATGTTTCATATCCGATGCATGATCAGTCTACTACTTTGCCTAGTTCTCGAGTTTTGCGATGCTAGATTCCAAAACAGTTTTTAACTCACCCTCTCACTGAGCATTAGAGAGCTTCTAGCATGTTTTGAGGGGGAGTTGTTTAGCATTACATGAGCTTCTGTCATATGATTAATTGCTTTTACAAGTACATGCTTTGTTATGCCTTTGTAGTATTGTATTTAATACTATTGACTGTACTTGGCATGTTTTCATCTGATAATTGTCATGAGCATGACTTTTATTTGTGAAAATTTGAAAACGATCACTGCTTAGTCTAGAAACTAGCTTGAATGGGTTGAGTGCGTTTGCTATCTTTTACTCACCTGATAGCTAGGTCCTTTTCACTTGGATGCTAATACGCAACTTGATTTCATCAAAAATATTATGCTGAAAATGAAAATGAAAATGAAAAAGGAATGAAAATGAATGACATTCATGCTGTTGTGTGATAAAATTGAAAATATCCAGGTAGGTTTGTTTTGTCGCACTACTTTGTTCTGGACGACTTACCATAGCACTTTGGTATGAACTGAGACATTAAAGTGTATACCGAGATCAATGCTTTAAGCTTCCGATGGTATTTTGCTTGACCTAGGCTTGGCTTGGTCGGTTAGCATAAGATTGACATGCAAATAACCCCTGGCATAAAAATGAAAAATTAAAATTCATTGCATGTTTGCTGAAGCTCCTTGCTGTGGGATATGCTTATCTAGTGTGTGCTTGATTAGCTTTTGCACTTCATGCCTTGACATGTCTAGTATGCTAGTCTGAGTGGTAATTCTTTTATTTGCTAAAATATGAAAATGCTTGCTCATGCCTTTTGTTTAGATGGTATTCATCTAAGCGTGTCATACAATACTTTTAGATGTTATTCAAGACGAATGCTTGTTTGTATTGTAATTACAGTAGCTCATGTTTCAAAAGCTCACATATCTGTTTTACCCTCATTCCCCTCTTTGCATCTTTTTATCTTCTTGATGCCTGCATTGTCAAATGGGGAGAAATAGTCTACATGATGCTTTTGGAGGCTTTTGGATGATTGCTTGATTAAGGGAGAGTAATTGGTCTTCATGTTGCATTGAGATTCTTTTGATGCCTTTGCCTTGCTTTGTATAAGGTTTTTGTCCAAGAGGCAGATCTTTTACCAAGTGACACTTTTTGCTCTTTTATTAGTTTTTGTGGTCACTTGTGAGCTTAACTTGAAATCCTCATCATGTCTTTGCTTGAGGTTGTCAATGCACTCATCAAGGGGGAGATTGTGAAACGAAGGGTGGTTTCGGTTTTGATGCCTTTGCCTTGCTTTGTATAAGGTTTTTGCCCAAGAGGGAGATCTTTTACCAAGTGACATGTTTTGCTCTTTTATGAGTTTTTGTGGTCACTTGTGAGCTTAACTTGAAATCCTCATCATGTCTTTGCTTGGGGTTGTCAATGCACTCATCAAGGGGGAGATTGTGAAACCAATGGTGGTTTCAGTCTAGATGATGAGTGATTGACAAGGATGAGTATTTGAGATGAACGAGCGATGGAGTGTTGGTTTGAGTGCATCGAGGGGTTCGATGTAAAAATGTTGATTGTGTGCCGAGGGTTTCGGCGGTGCGTCACATTCTTGTTTTGGCCTGTCTTGGATGTGCAGGGTGGAGATGCTGACCGACTGTCGACGTCGAGTGATCAAGGGTCAAGCGGGGAGCTCGATGCCGGAGGATCAGGGAGGCCGGGCGAAGTTGGAGAAGATCTCAAGAGTGCACAAAGAGATCGAGCAAAACTTGGACGGACGGATGGAAGCGACGGCGTGACGACCGGGTCTGCGAGAGGGAGGCCAGGACAAGCATTCAGGTGGCTCGAGGGGATCGAGAGCGGAAGTGGCTTGCTGGCGCTCGGAGTCGCAAAGTGGTGTCACGAGTCGAAGGGTTGAGAGGCTTTGTCGGTTTTTGCTGAAAACCATCACAAATCAAGTTTTGTTAATTTCAATAGTTTGGAGTCCTTTTACTTTGAGTCAATGTGTAATAAAAAGTTGAGAGTCTAGAGTAATTGCACTCCTTTGGTATATTTTTCAGAACTTCTTAATTCTGAAAATATATTACAAGGAATAGGACCTTTGTGTAATATTTTAATTCTAGAGGGTTCTTTTTAGAAAATACCCCCCATGGTTGGCATATAAATAGAGGACCATATCCATGGGCAGGTGGGGGATTTTTTTGGCTGTTCTTTTGGCTGAACCACATAGATTTTCTATCAAATTAGTGCTGTATTCTCCTGCTGGATTGATTTTTCGAAGCACTATTCATGATCTGAAAAGAGGAACAGTGCAGCTGAGTGATCAGGTGAATTTCTGTGCGCAGGTCAGTTTTTGTGACTAGATTCAATTTTGTGATGCATTGTATGGTGAATCTACTGCAGAACTTGTGTTAGATGTTTATACATCTTTTGTTGAGGATGTTTTGAATGATCCATTTTTGATAGTTGCGAGTGATTTCTCCAATATATTCTTGATCTTTTTGTTGATCAAAAGAGGCATCACAACTCTAAAAAATACTCTGGAGAAATTGTTTAAGTTTTTGGTTTAGCCCTCTACATGTTTGATGAAATGTTGATTCAACTATTCATCATCATCTTGGTTGATTCTTGAAGTGTTTCTTGAATGAAACTCAAGATTGAAGTGTTTTGTTTGAAATATTTGATTTGAAATAGTTTGTACTGAAATAGAGTAAAGTTTCTAGAAGTTTAATTTGTGCTCTAGCTGATTGATATTCAGTTTTGATTTGATACAAGAGCTATTTGACAAATCTTGAGTTAGTTTCCTGAATTGAAGTGATTTCTCAAAGTTATTCTAAATTTTCTGAATCTCTGTTTAGGATTTGAATTAGAATATAATCTGAAAACTGAAATTGTGATAACTGAATGTTCTGTATTTGAAACTTGTTTGAAGTTGTGGTATTCCTTTATGTCTGATCAGATGGACTGTAATTTAGGTTTGAATTTAGAACTCAAAAATACCATTTCAGAGTTATTGTTCAGTATTCTGTTTTGAGATCTGAACTCAGTGAAGTGATTCTTCAGTTCTGTTCTGAATGGTTGAATCATTCTGAAAATTATACTCAATCTGATTTCTGAATCTCTGGTTTGAAGTGAACAAATTTCAGTAATTTTTTTTCAGTCTGAACAAAAGTGTTTCAGTTCAGGTTCTGTTTGAAATTTCAAGACTGTTTCAGTTCTGAATGTTCATTTCAGTTTCAGTTTTGCTGAATTGTAGTAGAGATGAGATTCTAACTCTGCTGATTGCTAAATAGTGATTGATATACTGAGTTGTGGTGGTTTCAATTTAATTTCTGGAAAGTGAGTAGAAAGGTGCTGAGCTAAACAAATTTCAGGATTGATTGAATTGATAATCTGATAGAGATAAACTGTTTTTCAGAATACTGTTTTCAGGTTTGGATAGTTTTATTCAGAACAAGTTCTTCATCTGAAATTAAATTCTTAACTTCAGTTCTATTCACTTGAAATCACTGCACTGTTTCTGAAGTTTAACTTCAGTATTCATATTGTGATTGAGATTTTTCAGGTTCAGTGGATGTGAAAAATCAGATTTGAAGTTTTACTGAAAAACCTATTTAGTGATCTGAATTTGAATCCAGTTTCTCTATTATGATCAAAATTGAATCTGAATTCTGTTCTAAAGTTATAGTTTAAATTGAAATGTGTTTTGAATGATTCTGAATCAGAAGTGAATGCAACTTGTTGAATTGCTAATTTTGTATACTCTCCATGTATAGTCAGATCTTGCTTCAATTTGTGACGAACACTGTAGATTAGTTTCCCTGTGTGAGTGCTTGAGGATAAGCAAAAGCTTGCTGAAACAGAAACAAAAATTCAAGATTACAGATTCTGTAGTTTCTTGTGATTCTTTTCTAAGAGAAGTTTGATCTAGTTGCTGATTGTTTTGGTCATGCATCTGTAGCTGTGGTTTACCTAGAGGTGCTGCTGCAAGTGAGTTTTTGCAGAAAAATTTCAGGAAATCATCTTCATTTCCAGTGAATAGCTTGAGCTTTTATTTGATTTCATTGCTATCACAGTTATGAACAGCTTGATCTATTTGAGAAATGCTTTAATCATGTTTGGGTTCTTCCAGATTCTAGTTTCTGTTCAAATTAGCTCTGGTTTTCAGCATTGAGTAGATATTGATAAGTTTCAGTCTTATGAATTCTCAGGTTCATATTTCAGAGTCTTTGTGATTGCTGATTATCTGTGTACTAGTTTTCAGACAAGCTACTGTATTTTTTAGTTGTGACAACAGTTCAAACTCTTACAAAACTGAGATCAGTAATCTGAAGTCCGACTAAAGTAAATCGGTGTTTCAAAGTCCGATTGAATAGATAGTTGGTATTTCGTTAACTGTTTAAAGAAAAAAATTCATCTAAAAATTTTACTGGTCATCAATTTGAATTCACAATTTGTGGAGGAGTGTTGGGTGTTTTGAAACATGTCATCTCATTTGCGAGAAAATTAGTCAAGGCGCCTATTCACCCCCTCTAGTCGCCCATTCCGATCTCACAATTGGTATCAGAGCCGGTTAGATCACCAGTTGACGTTAACCGGTTTGTGATACTTGTTTTGGCGACATGGAAAGGACCTCAAAAATCCCGATGTTTGATGGTCATGACTTTGCTTATTGGAAGGTGCGCATGGAGGCTTACCTTCTAAGCCAAGGAAGTGCTATTTGGGACATCGTTGATTCCCAATATGTGATCCCTGAAACTCGAACCTCAGAGATTGAAAAATCATAGTATGAATGCAATAACAAAGCAATAAACATACTGTTCATCAGTATGAGTCGCAAAGAGTTTGACAGGGTCCAACACCTACAAACTGCGCGTGAAATTTGGACCACATTGAAATTTTTTATGAAGGCACTACCTAGATTAAAGACTAGGAGGCAAATCACTTATAATCAAGAATACCAAATATTTGTGCAAGGCCCTAGCGAATCTGTAGATGCCATGTTTGTGCATTTTGATGGAATTGTGAGTAATTTGCACTCCACTGGGACTTTGGCTTACCCTGACCATGATAGGGCGATCAAACTTCTCTATGCTCTTGATCGTAGCTTTCTGGAGATGATGAGCTTGGAGAGTCCATTTTTGAGGAAGATGATGACACTCCTGCTGTTCATGAGGGTGGGCCTTCTTCATAGCCTGCAGACCCCACACCTTCTAAGACTTCGACTGAGGACGAGGGCGGACCTCTGATCACTACTTCCACTTCGATCGAGCCCCCTCAGTCGAGTCCAGAGGTGCCAGATGCTGACTCCGGTGAGGTGACATCTGCGTTTGTTGCTACTTTTGAGCCCAGAGATGTTGCTCACGCTCTTTCTGATGCAAATTGGATAAACGTCATGCAAGAAGAGCTTGAGAACTTTGTTCACGATCGGGTTTGGACACTAGTTGAGCTGCCACCTGGATGCAACCCCATAGGCACCAAGTGGGTGTTTAAGAACAAGCAAGGTGAAGATGGGGTTGTGTTGCGCAACAAAGCTCGATTAGTTGCCAAGGGTTTTTGCTAGAAAGAGGGTATTGACTTTGAGGAGACTTTCGCCCCTGTTGCCCGTCTTGAGTCCATTCGCATACTTTTGGCATTCACTGCTTCTAAATGTTTTCAGCTTTTTCAAATGGATGTCAAGAGTGCTTTTCTGAATGGGTACATAGAGGAGGAGGTCTATGTTAGCCAGCCCCCCGGTTTTGAGAACCCTAAGTTTCCTCGACATGTTTTCAAGTTGCAGAAAGCTTTATATGGTCTGAAGCAAGCCCCTAGGGCTTGGTATGATCGTTTAAAGGAGTTTTTGTTGGGGAGTGGCTTTGCGATGGGTTCTATGGACAAAACTCTTTTCTTGCTCAGAGTTGGCTTAGATTTCTTGATTGCTCATATTTACGTGGACGACATTATTTTTGGTGGTTCTACTAATGAGCTTGGGTCCAAGTTTTCTGAGCAGATGCATAGCGAGTTTGAGATGAGCCTCATGGGTGAACTCAAGTACTTCCTAGGGTTCCAGATCAAGTAGACCAAGGACAACATCTTCATCCACCAGAGCAAGTACACGCGAGACATGTTGAAGAAGTTCGACTTTGGTGGAGAGATGAAGCCTTAGATGACCCCAATGGGTACATCTGGGGGCCTGGACAAGGACGAGAGCGGCGTAAAGTCAACGAGAGAGAGAGAGTATCAAGGGATGATCGGATCACTGCTGTACTTGACAGTGATGAGACCAGACATTCAGTTCATTGTGGGATTGTGCGCGCGCTTCCAGTCTTCACCACGCGCATCTCATCGGTAGACTGTCAAGCACATTTTCAGGTACCTTACCTATGCGCCTAATCTTGGTCTTTACTATTCATCATCATCATCATCTCTTGAGTTACCTGGCTTTTCCGACGCTGATTTTAGTGGGTGCTGGCTGGATCGCAAGTCGACTTCCGGTACTTTGCTAGTTTCTCGGTTCTTCGCTTGTTTCTTGGTCTTCTCGAAAACAATCTGGAGTTGTGCTTTCCACTACTAAAGCTGAGTATGTAGCTACTGCTAGCTACTGCTCACAGTTAGTTTGGATGATTTCCACTTTGAGAGATTTTGGTTTGTTTTTCCCTGCCAGGGTACCTTTGTTTTGTGATAGCACCAGCGTGATTAGTGTAGGGAAAACCCCATGTCTACATTCGAAAACCAAACATATTGATGTGCGCTTTCACTTTCAGAGAGATCAATATGAGAAATGTGTCATTGACCTTGTTCATGTTGATACCCATCATCAGTTGGCTGGCATTCTTACCAAACCCCTAGATCAGTCTACATTTGAGCGTTTGCGAGGGGATTTGAGAGTTGTGTATCCTTTTTAGGATATTTTGAGTCTGTTTTCTCTCTTCTTTACTTTTTTATTAAGTCCTTTCGTGTGAGTTCATACCATGCACATTCATATATCACACTTTGAGTTTTCTTCTGTTATATGATTGAATTGCTTTACTTATTCTAGCTAGTATATGCTTTTGAATACCCGTCGATGATCATGCTTTGCTTCAGTTCACATGATATATCTGATATTTATCATATGTATGGCTTTTATGCTTTAAAATTGAAAAATGATCACCATTGCTTCTGGTAACTAGCATGTATAGGCTGAATGCTTTAGCTATCTTTTACATGTCTGGTAGCTAGTTCCTTACTTAGATGCAGATATGCAACTTGGACATCTATATGCATTAACATGGAAAATATGCTATAAAATGATAAAAATCAGAAAAATAAAAATCCATGCCTTTTATGCTTAATTGAAAAGATCCAGGTGGGTTTGCTGTGTCGTATTACATTGTTCTAGACTGCTTACCATAGCACTTTGGTATGAACTAGGACAGTGTAATGTATGCCAAGACCAATGTATTAAGCTTCTGATGGTCCTGTTCTGGCCTAGGCTTGACTTGGTCGGTTAGCATAAGGTTGACATGCAAATAACCCCTGGAAAAAATAAAAAAAGAAAAGAAAAAGCCTAAAAATTGAAAAGATAACAAGTTTGCTGAAGCTCTTTGTTATGGACAATGCCTATCTTGGTAGATATCAGCTAGCCTTTGCATCTCATGTTTTACCTTGCCTGTCTACTAGAAAATATGGTGATGCTTTTGTTTGCAAAAATCTAAAAATGCGTGCTAATGACTTTCTTTTGATATCATCTATTGTACTGATCATGCCATGTGTCTTAGACATTATTTTGTGATATACTTGCTAAATGTTGTTATTGCAGTCAATCATATCTGAGAAGCATGCTTTTTACGCTCCACTTGCACCCAGTTGCATTCATTGCATATTTTGAGGGGAAACTGCATTTTAGGGGGAGTTTGAATTTGTGTCTCTTTTGAGTGCAATTAGTCTCACTTGATGACTCCAATTGTCAACAAGGGGGAGAAATTTTGGGTTACTTGATTTTTTAGAAGAGTTTAGGGGGAGTTTTGCATTTCTCTGGGATTTGTTTTAGGGGGAGTTTTAGTCTCTTTAGCCTTTACTTTTTGGGTATCCTTGTTGATAATTCTGAGATTGCACTCGATTGAGTTTTTATTTTTGTTTAACCATAATGACCGTTTTCTGGCTTTTGTTCGGCTTTTGGCCATTAGGGTTAAACCTTTTATTTTATTTTCTTCTTTCTGTTTTCTTGTGTTTTGTTTTCGTGTTTCGACATGTTTTGTAGGTTACAAAGCGATGATGAAGAGAGTGTTGACAATGCACTCATCAAGGAGGAGATTGAGGAGCCATGTTGAAGATCATGGGCCTCATTGCTCCAGATGTGATGAGTGATTGTCAACGGAAGTCAAAGAGAGAGGAGATGAAGAGAAGACGAGACCTGCCGTGTCTGGGCCGCATGTGACTCAGGTCCACGGGCGGCGAGCGATTGCCGGGGAGAGGGGCCGTGGAGTCTGGCCGGCCCAATCCGAGTACATGGGCTAGGAGCGGCAGGGGATCCACTGGTCTGTTGACCGGGGTGGACTCAGGTACACGTGCGTCGAGCTATTGCCGGGCTGAGGGAGAGGCGGAATCGGGTCAGCCCAATCCGGGTACCTAGTGCGAAGACGGTGGATGCTTTGTCGGTTTTGGCGCAAAACTGATGCCCAATCCAGACCGCTGATCCGTGATCGAGCCATCCTGAAGCGAAGCCGTAGCTGCTACGAAAGCTCCACATCAGGACAAGTTATCTGCGTTTAGGATTTTACCATTTTGCTTTTTAGGCCCATAGTGTGTTGGTTGAGTCTGTAAAAATCCTAAGGGCATTGTGGTCTTTTCCATTTTATTTTCAGCGTCTGTAAAACCCTAAGGGTATTTTGGTATTTGTCTAGTATATTAAGCTGCCTATAAATAGGCCCCAATCCCTAGGGTTAGGGTTAAGTCACTTTAATCTAAAAATCATAGTTCATTTTCTTCTTCCCTGTTGTTCGCTTCCATTGGTTTTGCTCTACGCAATCACCGCCAGAATCTTCACCGTTCTGGTTTTTTTCTTGGAGTGTTGTGCTCTTCCGTGGCTATCGTTTCGGACCAGATTGACATGCAGTTCCTTGGCATGTAGTAGTCGGCGCGTCACGTGATAACTACCTCGGTTTCTGATCCGCATGCGTTGTGGCTAGTTTTTCCTGACCAGTGCTTAGCGCTGCTGGGTCGCATCATAGGCAGCGATTGGCAGGGTTTCGTCAGCCAGTGCGTGGCTGTCCTTGGAGCGTGGTGTGAGGCGGCACTGGGTTTCTGGCACGTCAACTGGTCAATGTGTTGTCACATCCAAGCGGAGCTCGCGAGAAGGAAGGCTACTGTTGTTTTTGGCGGGCTTCGTTGGAGTGCTCTGCTTGTTTGGCTTCGACCGCTGCTGCGAGGCGACGCATGACTCCTGGCACCAAAGCATGAGATGTGGGTGCCCGAGCGAAGACAGGCTTCGACTGCCGACACATGGCACTGTGCTGGGCTCCTCGTGCGTGAAGCGAAGCTTAGGATGCGTAGGCTTTGGTGAGCAGAAGCTCAGGCTTCACTGTGGCTTCGCTGAAGCAGACTTCGGAGACTTTGGTGAGCAGAAGCTCAGGCTTCGCCGTGGCTTCGCTGAAGAAGACTTCGAAGGTGAGGCACACAGGCTTTGGCTAAGTGCTGAATAGGAGACAAATTTTTGAACAGTAAATTTTCTCCTCAATTTGCTTGCACTTGCATTTAATATCTGGTTAGTTTTTATTGCCGCAAGAATTTTATTTCAAATCATCAGTAAGAAAAAATGTTTCATCTGCAGCTATCTTATTAAATTAAATGCCTATGATGATTATCTATATGATGCTTGAAATGTCTGTGAGTTGAATGCATTTTTAGTCTGCCTTTTAACACTGTGATGGTGCCTTTTTAATTAGGACACGGGTCATTTTTAGGCTATATTATTTAAGTACCTATGATCTGTCTTGGTTTCTGTTGATTGTTTGTTGAGGTGCGTTGGGTGTTGGGAGAAGGCCATTGATTCGAAAGAATTTTTTAGGCACCCATTCACTCCCTCTGGTCGCTACCCTCGGTCCTACACCCCTCTCATGGCGCGTACCTTGGCCTACCTATCGGCACCGACCGTTGCGCAGTAGTCCCACACCACCGCTGACAGTGGCCCCGCCCTGTCAGTCTTCATCTTCCTCACGACCTCGCACCCCCAAGATCCCGGGCCACCGCCCTAACTCACAAATCGGCCTTCGCCGGCCTCCTTCGGCTTAATTGCCCCCGCCAATTAACTCCATTTACTCTCGTGCACGTTTCCCCCTCGGATTGCCTTGATTCGCTGCGTTAAACCTCGCCGGTATTAATGAGAGTTATCTCCCCAGTTTCCCCCTTTTGCGCCCACCATTCACCTCGCCGCCGACCCCTATAAATACCCTACTCCCATCGCACTCCAGCACTACCAAATCACCTAAGCCCTCGTGAGCACAACACCCCACATTGCTTTTTGCGCCACCGCCTCTGCTTGCCCTCTAGCCGCCACTCGCCATCGCTGGAGCCCATCCCCATCATCGTCGACCACCTCTCCGTGACCTCCATCGTCTCCCGGACCTCGTCCTCTACTCCGTTCGAGCTCATCACCGCCGGAACCCCACCACCGACGAGGACCAGAACACTCCTCGCCACCTCCGCTCATCGCCTGTTGCCGCCGGTCCACTACCGTCGCCGTTTCTAGTACCATCCACTTCCTCTCCCTATCCTTGTTATGTTTTCATACTTGGTTAAGGCTTTAGGCCACCACCGTCGCCACTAGGCTCACCACCGCCCTCTGCTGTCACCGGAGACGAAGGTCCCATGCTAGATCCCTCCCGCGCATGCCGGTTTTGTTCTCCGCCGTCAGATCCCAATCGGGCGGCTACAATTAGAACTTAAAACCAAGCGCCCGGATCGGTGCTGAACGCCGTTGACCGGTATCGGATGATCTGAGCCGCTCATTTTCACTTAAAGCCTCACTTCGATCTCAGCCATCCACGCGTACCCCTTCGCTGCGTTTTAATCTCACCCGTTGATTTCCATTTAAAACCCCCGCGCATGTTGTGGCCACCAGATCTCGATCCAACGACTCTAGTTCACCCGGTTCACAGCATAGTACATGGGTTTATGGTGAAATCAGTCCACCGTGGACCAGAGGCTGAATTAGGATTTAAAATAAATTCCAGAAATGGCTTTAAACTTTAAAAATTCATAACTTCCTCAAATTAAGTCCAAATTTGACCGTTCAAATTTCAGAGAGTTTGTCTTTTTATTATCTTCATATTCATCCAGAAAAATTATATATTTACATTGAACATTTTATATTGTATTAATTAGAATTAAAATAAAAATGGAGAAATCATTTTAAACCTCAAAAATTCATAACTCCTTGGAATTAACTCTAAAATTACCATTTCAATTTCAGAAAACTTGTCTTTTCATTATCTTCATGTTTATACAATAAAATTTATATGTTTATACTGAACTTTTATATGGTTTTAATTGGAATTAAAATAAAATCCTAGAAATTATTTTAAACTTCAAAAACTCATAACTTCTTTGAATTAACTCTAAATTTGTCCATTTATTCTATTGAATTAACTCCTTGGTTTTAATTGTATGATTGTTCTATTGATTCCATTATTTTTAATTGTTTATTCTTCTCATTTTACGTACCTAGAAGAATACGACCTCGTTGAGGAGCCTAAGTATTTTCCAAGGTTCCACCTTCATCGTTTGTTGAGCAAGGCAAGTCACCAACCCCATTTTGAGCATGTTGAACCCATTTTTTATTTAAATATCGTTAAAGCTCATAGGTTATATTTGCATTAGTCAAATGAAGAGCCTTACATTATATTTATCAGATCCCCGACCTTGATGCGCAAACCCAAGCCATGCTATCGAGCCTGAATTCCGTGTCACCAGTATACTTAATAATATTAAAAGTGTCCAATGTATCGACACAACTTCTATAGGATTAAAAACGAGTCATAGATACTTTGATTCTGATATATGATCCCCATATTTCTCTCATCCCTGGTATTATGTTGGTATTGGAATTGGCTAAGTGTGTTAGCATGGTGGGTTCCGGGTGCAAGCGAGGGCATTGTTTAGTCGCACCCAGGACACTATAAGGGCTAGTCTGCGGGATCCGTTGCAATACACTTCCATAACAACCACAAGTCTAGTGGGTAAGTCTTGACTGGAGGTATGAGACGTTCCAACTAGAGAAACTATGTGGAGAAGGGCAAGTACCACCTGCGGGTGACTTGTACCATGTTGCACAAAAGGGGGTGCGACATTGGTACAGTGCACTGGCGCGCCGGCAAAACCTATAGTATGTGTCATTGGGTTGGGGCGTTTCATGCTAAAGGTTTCGACATGAGTTCCTGTGACTTGGGTCATTGGACACACTGCAGTGTGTGGGAATAAGTGCCTTGTGGGTATAGTGATACACCTCTAATCAGAGTCTAAATCTTTTCGAAATGCCGAGCCCACGGTCAAGGGCGGGTTGCGTGACATTCCACAGTTAGTATATGTTTGAAAAGTGTTGCATGTTAATTGGTCATGTAAGGACTGTTGAGCGAGGAGGGCTGACTGTACTCCTCAAGTTAGAAGATGTTGCATCATTCGTGATTTAATTATTCTGTATAATTAAACCTGACTTACATTAACTACTGCAACATAAAAATGTACTTTTCCGCACTTTAAACCATTATCTCTCCTTGTTATTACCACTTGTGTAATAATGTGGTCTGTGAACCACAAATGATTATCGTACGTTCGTTGTCGTGTGATGAACATCTTGTGATTATTTATTTTCCCTGGAATTTCAATAAAGTCTGTGTTTTATTAAATCCAGGCGCTACAATATGGTATCAGAGTCGACTTGATTGTAGGAAGCTAAACAAACCTGCCACATACTTAGCTTTACAAAAATCTATTTCGTAAAAATCTACTTCATATTTTCCTTCTACCCCTTACTCTTTAAACTGTCTTCTTTGTAGATGCCAGGTCACCACGTGCATGGATACCTTCAGGACCGCGATGGATTCATCCGTGAGCTTCGGATGCTTGTGACCTTCCTCGGATTCGTCCATGAGCCCCAGTTCCATGGACTCTACCCGGAGGAGTTTGAAGGCACTTGTGATGTCTCCATCACCATTTGTTCCTCAGGGGAGAACCCCCCTTCTTCATATCAGCTATCGGAGGCTCGACCTTCTAGGCCCTCATAGAGTTGAGACTGATTTACGACGTTCAGCTCTGAGACACCTCCTTCCGCTTCATATCGATGCGTACTCTGGGAGACCACTGCAACCTTTATGTCAGTATTATTTAGAACCGTGACACCGTCATAGCCAGGATCACTCGTCTTCTTTAGGCCATGGATTATCATGTGATTAATGGTTTTCTCTAGAATTTTAATAAAGTATAGGCTTTATTAAATCCGGGCGCTACACGATGCGCCAAGTCTTATGGCTTATCAAAAATTGCAGGCTGTGGAGCCAACACTAATTGAGCCATCATATTGGCCTGCTCTGCGTCGTATTCTCAGATGGCCCGATACTCTACAGGGAGGAAAAAAACCATGTTTACCCCTGCTGTTGATAGAAAAAATGGCATTAGTGGTTAAGATTATCAAAATACCAATTTTGGTAATTTGGGCCAAAAATACACGTCCTGGGCTAAGCCGAAGCCCTATAGGGATGAAGGCCCACAAAGCTATGGGCTTCGGAAGCTTCTGGAAAGCTTGCAGCCTTCGGCCCAAAGGCCTTCAGAGGTCCACCCCGCCAAAGCTTTGGCCTGAGGAGCAGGCTTCGGTAGGCCTAGCCGAAGGCCCACTTCGGGCAGAGATAGAGATTGAGTCCGATTTTTGACTAAGTCCTTTTCCACATGTGATTAAGCCAATTTATACCAGATTAGACTTAGAGATTAGAAGTCTAGCCCCTATAAATATAGGGGTGAGGCCGGTTCAGAAACCCCCCAACACAATCAACACAAAACCCTAGCTTTGAACCGTACTTTATTTTACCTTTACTTTCTGCAATCTTCGTGAGTTTTCCTGGAAGCCCTCCGACGGGCACTTCGGAACAGTGGTAATCCTTGTTACTTCACTTCTGAAGTATCCATTAATCTACGTAATAGAGTGCTATCGCCTTGTTACTTCGCTTGTGAAGTATCAGTTAATCTGCGTAACAAATTGCTTCCTTCGCCCCTAGTGCAACACTTAGCAGAATTCAGTCCTTAGGCTAGATTGGTACTTTGAATCTACTATGTTCCAGGTTTTCACGTTCGTAGCTACTTTGCCGGAGGTGCCCGAAGCTGAGAGATTTGTTTTGGAGGCTGCCAGAACACCCCTCGGCAAGAGTATTACTTCGACCGCCCGTGCCGAACCGTCAGCTGTTATTGGTTTGACTGAGTCCCGCACACCGACATGCTTCGCAACAGGCTTCGTCACGACAGGCTTCGCCACACCCGTACCCCATGTCAAATGAAGTCACGCCCACGTGTTGCGTCTAAGTTATTTAATGTACTAGAGACCTCGCACCGAACCCCGCTGTTCGGAGATGATTGTCGCATCTAGATCGGTTCGGAGTTCATCTTTGGCCAGATCAGTCTGAACGCCGAAGGTACCCTTCGGCGGGACACTTCGCACTAGACGCCGAAGGTACCCTTCAACGACACCCTTCACACTATACTTCAAATCAGTCAGGCTCTGCTTGGCTTGCTGATTTGTTCTATTTAATATATTTCTTTCGGCTAATTGGATTATTTTGTGTGATCTGATTACCTGGCGACTCCACCCCCTTACCATGGTTAAGGGTAGTCGGAACGTGACATCGGTGTTGTGTTATGCTTAGGCTTGTCCCTAAGTATCCGCACACTTTTGGATCGTCAAACTGACCCAAGTGTGGGGGCACATTTCTATGTCAACACACTTTTTGGCAACTCCGCTGGGGAAGACTATGCCAGCATGACAGGTACATCTACATCGGCCGCCAGTACATCTACAACGACTACTACGTCTACATCACCGATGGATCCCATGGGAGGCACTGATATCGACAACCACAACATCATGACGCCCACCCTTGAAGATATTCCTATAGAAGACTGAGCAGAGATCGAGGCAAAAATGAAGGCACTCCAGGACCTGATGCTTGGGAGCTATGTCAAGACACGCACAAGCTTCATCAAGCGCAACATCAATGTCCTCGACCTTGCTCGGATCTAGGTAACACCAGTATCGCCTCATTTATCTTCTTTAGAAATAGAGCAGAAGATAGTCGCATCAGTAGATCAAGCCGTTAACGCTTCGCTAGCCAACCGTTTAGATTCGACAGTTAGATCTCAAGTAGAGGCGACACTTAGAAGGTTCGGCTTTACTGAGGCCGTGACATCGGCTCCCATTGCTAGTATACCTCCGATGAATCACGTTTATAGCAGAACTGACGGTAGTACTGGAAAAACCATTACGTCTCTGGTCTCAGTATCCATGGCCAAGACCAATATTTATGCTTACGGCCAAGATAGCACCATCTACCATGCACCGCCTCCACCTACGCCGGCATCAGTTTTACCCATGCTGCCTGCACCGCATGCACAAACGCATAGGCTCGAGCACGATGTACAACTGACGCATGAGGAGGGAACCCATGGCTGACACGTAGGCATCCCACCGCGTGTCGCACCCCCATATGAGAAGCGTGCGCAGGCAGCGGGTCAAGATGACATTGAGGAGCGAATCCACGCACTGTTTAGGAAGTGCACCGGTTTTGTGCCAAGGGGTCGAGCTAGGGTTTGCCGGAAGCCGTACCCTGATCATTTTGATGCAGTACCTTACCCTCGTGGCTATAGAGTTCCTAAATTCACCAAATTCGATGGTGAGGGTAACAAAACCACACTAGAGCATGTTAGTCAATTTTTAGCACAGTGTGGAGAAGCTAGTGGGTCGGACACTCTAAAGCTTAAACTATTTTCTCTTTCACTATCCGACACCGCTTTCACTTGGTTTTCAACACTCCCGCCAAACTCCATCCAAACGTGGGCTGAATTATAATAAAAATTCCATGACTACTTTTACACGGGTGAAACAGAACTTAGGCTTTCACACTTGACGTCAGTTAGACAAAAATCTAGCGAGAGCGTCTCTGAGTATAGCAAGTGCTTTAGGGATACCAAAAACCAATGTTTTAGTCTTAATATTTCGGAGAGGGATTTGGCGGATCTAGCTTTTAGCGGGTTGCGTTCTGAGATTAAGGAGAGATTAGACAACCAGCACTTTTTAGAAGTTAGCCAAGTCTTGCAATAGGATCTAGTCCAGGAAGGCCGAGCTAAAGATTAAAAGTTTATTAAGACATTTAACAAACCTAGAGCAGAAATCCACGTCATGGAACACTCCGACGAGGAGGAATCAGAAGAGGAAGAGGATTCAGCCAACATGTACGTGGCCGAATGGGTTTGGAACGCTAAGAATAAGCCTGTTACTTGCTCCGAGTTACGACCATCTCCCACCAAGAATCGGCCTAGCGAGGTCAAGTACTCATTTGATATAACTAAGTGTGATAAAATATTTGATTTCCTCTTGAAAAACCAGCTTCTTAGGTTGCCTAAGGGCCAAGTCATTCCATCTGCCGACAAATTAAAGAAACATCCATACTGTAAGTGGCATGATTTGCATTCACATTATACTAATGACTACAATGTTTTTTGACGATAGGTTCAATCAACCATAGAAGAAGGATGATTGAAGATAGACCACAATCCAAAGATGAAGCTAGATAAGGATCCCTTTCCTGTCAACACCGTCGATCTCGACGAGAAGAGAGTGTTGATTTGACCAGAACAAGCTAAGTCAACTAAGGGGAAGGCAGTGATTGTTGGAGAACCGCGCACACGTACACTCATACCTAAAAATCCTGAAGTGGGAGTATGGAAGCAGAATGTTAGCACATCTCCTTCATCTAGGGCTCGCAAAAGTCCGAAGGTGACTTATCAAATGTTGTTGAACAAACACCAAAGAAAAGCCAAGGAAAACAGGCCCCCGCGCCAAAAGGCTAAGTCAACCGAGGGGGCCAAGGCATTCAGAGGGTGGCTTCGGATCACAGTGGCCGAGCCCTCCACAGGGTGGCTTCGGACTGTAGTGGCCGAGCCCTCCGCATGGTGACTTCGGGCCACAGTGGCCTAACACTCCCTATGGTGGCTTCAGACCTCAGTGGTCGAACCCCCCGCAAAGTGGCTTCGGACCCTAGTGGTCAAGCCCCATGCAGAGCGAGTTCGGCCCCCAATGGCCGAACCCTGCACTGCTCTGGACGAGCCCTTCGATAGGAGGCTTCGGCCCATACTGGCCTAACGTACCCTTGGTCTGGCAAGATCCTTCATTGATATGGTCCAAGACACCGCCGACTTTACCGAACCCTCCTCCGGGTAACGGGTTCGGCTCACAGTGGGCGAGGCCACTGGAGCCACCGATGCCCCCGCCATACAACTAGGTAGGGACCCCATGGGCTCCGTACATATCACAACCAGAGTACCCTCTGCAACATAACACTATTCCTTGTTTTCCTTCGAAGTATTGTGACTGGCACGGACAAGTAGACACAGCGGAGGGAGGCATCATGCATAGGATATCCGTGGTACCTCCGAATCAACTCGTGCAGAACGAAGTCAAAGAAGACGAACATGAAGAGGCAAAGTATAGAGAGTCCGAAGCTATCATAATCAGAGTAGGGTCTCAGGAAGTCCCAATCCCGAAGGCCCCATCGCTGAAGCCTAGCAAAGGTATGTCTCCTACTCTGGCCGAAGCCTACACCGGAGCCTGGTCCGATCGGCCGAATGAGGCCGGTCTGATTGCCAGGGTCCGCTGCGAAGGCCCCTCCGAATACAGAACGTGTGAGGCCGAGCTGGACAGTACCACTTCAGCCAAAATTAATAGGAACTAGGCAGTGGCACCTGGTACTTAGCCACAGCCGTCTTGGGCACCTCCAGGTATGTCCAAATCACAAAAGAGGCGTCTACGATGCCTACGGGCACAGGAGATGCGTGAAAAGAAAGATGAGGATGAGCGAGACACTATCTTTGAAGAAATCCACCCTCGGCCAACTACGAGACATGTATGGAGGGTTAAGCTAATTGAGATAACCAATTCGGCTCCTAGTCTGAGCGATGATGAAGACGACATGCTCGACGACGACTACTCGCCCATCTCTGAGGGACCCGCACCCCAGGCAATGGACATCAACGTCGTCATGCTGCCCGCCGAGTTCGCCCTACCACAGGACAAGGCCGAGGTCGCTCAGTTGAACCTCGGCCCCTACAATGCTATCTTTGAGAAACCCGAGGACTCGGCTCGCCATCTAAAGCCTCTCTATGTCAGGGGTCACATTGACGGAAAGCCTATCTCCTGGATGCTTGTTGATGGTGGCACCACCGTTAACCTAATGCCTTATTTGCTGTTGAAGAAACTTGGCAGGGACGAAGAAGACCTGAAGAAAACTAAATTAATGCTCAACAGCTTCAACGGCGAGAGTTCCGAAGCCAAAGGCGTGCTCTCCATGGAGTTTACAGTCGGCAACAAAACATTGCCGACAACGTTCTTCGTCATCGATGTGCAAGGTAACTACAGTGTGCTGCTTGGGCATGACTAGATTCACGCAAACTGTTGCATTCCTTCTACTTTGCACCAATGACTAATCCAGTGGGACGGCGAGGAAGTGGAGGTCATACCCGAAGACACTTTAGCCCAAGTAGCATTGGCCGATGTATCCATTGACGCTGTTCACAACAAAGTAGAATGTCTATCAGGTAGAGATCTTTCGGATTACGGTTTTGTTAGCATGTCCAGAGTACGTTTTGTACCAGTGTCTGTAAAGACGGCTGGTGTAGCATGGCTGTTTCTAAATTAGTAGTCATGTCTAGCAAGAGTAATCTGGATTGGCTAAAGTCTCGTGTAGAGCAGTATCGGTCTACTAAAGACGGTATTGCCGAAGCCATCAAAGACTTTAGCGAAGTAGAGAAATTAGGACAAGGTTTTGCGTTGGCCGACCCTTTAGAAGAAGTTGACATAGGCGATGGTAGCATCCCAAGGCCGACTTTTGTAAACCAACAGTTATAGCCTGATGAGAAAGCCGAAGTAATAAAGTTGCTTTGGTCGTATGTCGATTGTTTCGCGTGGGAGTATAGCGAAATGCCGGGATTAAGCCGTGAGCTCATAGAGCATCGTCTACCTATCAAATCCGGATTTAGACCTTACAAATAGCCTCCTCGATGCTTTAATTTGGCCGTCTATGACCGAGTTAAAGAGGAAGTGGAGAGACTGCTCAAAGCTGAATTTATTAGGCCATGCAGGTATGCTGAATGGGTCGCTAACATTGTGCCTGTAGAAAAGAAGGGGAGCGACAAAATACGGGTTTGTATTGATTTCAGGGATCTAAACAAGGCCACTCTGAAGGACGAGTATTCAATACCGATAGCCGACATGCTGATCAACGATGCTTCAGGACAAAAGGTACTAAGTTTTCTTGATGGCATTGCTGGTTATAATCAAATCTTTATGGCCAAAGAGGACGTCTACAAGACAGGCTTTTGATGCTCTGGTTTTGTCGGTTTATTGGAGTGGGTCGTTCTGACTTTTGGTTTAAAGAATGCTGGCGCTACATATCAACATGCTATGAACTTGATCTTTCATGACTTGCTAGGAGTTATGTTAGAAGTTTACATTGATGATGTTGTAGTTAAATTGGACGCTATGGGGAACCATCTAGCCGATTTGAAAGTTGCTTTTGATAGGATGCGAAAATATGGCTTAAAAATGAACCCGCTCAAATGCGCTTTCGGCGTGTCGACAGACAAGTTCTTAGGCTTCATGATTCATGAAAGAGGTATAGAGATTTATCCTAAGAGGCTTGAAAATATTAGAAATTCTGTGGCACCGGCATGTAAGAAAGATGTGCAGAAGTTGCTAGGCAAGATGAATTATTTGCGCCGCTTTATATATAACTTGTCTAGCAAGATCGATGCCTTTGTCCCCATACTCCGGTTAAAGAATGAAGCCAATTTCACTTGGGGGGCAAGTCAGCAAAGCGCCTTTGAAAGGATCAAGGAGTGCTTGTCATCACCACCCATTGTGAGGGCACCCAAAGCCGAGATTCCATTTTGGCTATATATCGCCGCTAAAGAAACCGTGATCGGGGCCATGCTAACCCAGGAGGTGGAGGGAAAGGAGTACATCATCACATTTTTGAGCCTCCGCCTACTCGACGCTGTAACCAGGTACATGTTTGTGGAACGCTTGTGTTTATCACTTTACTACGCATGTACCAAATTGCGCCACTACCTTCTCCCTACTACATGTGTTGTCGTCTGCCAAACCGATGTTATAAAACACATGTTGCAAAAGACGATTCTAAGTAGAAGAATCGGGAAGTGGGCTTATGCTTTGATTGAGTATGATTTGGCCTATGAACCCCTAAGAGCTATGAAGGGCCAAATTATCGCTAACTTTATAGTTGATCACCACATAGATGTCAATTAGAGTAAGAATGTTGCTCTAATTGAAGTAGTACCATGGAAACTTTATTTTGATGGTTTAGCTTGCAAAAGTGGCCAAGGTATTGGAGTGGTTCTCATATCACCTAGTGGAATGCATTTTGAAACATCGACTCACTTAGAATTTCCCTCTACTAATAACCAAGCTGAATATGAAGCTTTATTGCTAGGACTTGAATTGTTGGAATCCATGGGTGTTAAACATGTTCATGCGCATGGTGATTCCCTGTTAGTAGTGCAACAAGTAGCTAAGAGTGCTCAATGTTTTAATGGCTTGCTAAACAGCTACTTGGATAAATGCCTAGACATAAACAACTACTTCAAAATTTCTCACGTGTCAAGGGAGGCCAATTACATTGCAAATGATTTGGCTCAGTGAGCATCTGGCTATCAGGTCAGGAGAGGTAAATTTTCTGTACAGGAAAAACCAATGCTTGGTCTCATTGCCGAAGCCAGGAGCTTCGGGCAGGCGCGAGGGTTGCCGAACCCTCCGGGTCGGACCCCTCTGGCCACCAGAGACTGCCGTGCGCCGGAGCCCTAGGGCCAGAGTACTCCACCCACCAAAGGGTCTGGCATGCCGGAGCCCATGCACCGAAGTCCCCTGGATAGTGAGGGTTTCCGGTAACCCGAACCCTCCGGCAGGAGGCTTCGGCCTGACCCACTTTGTGTAGCCAGCTCGAGCAGGCTTTGGCAGAAGCAAGAAGGGCTTGGGGGGCACTCTGAAATTGGTAGCCTGAACGTCACTCTAGTGAATGAGCTAGCAAACCGTTCGGGAGCCCATAAGGGTGATTGGAGAACTCCAATCGTCTAGTATTTGAGGGACCCTAGTCAAAGGGTTGATCGGAAAGTTAAGCGACAAGCGTTTAAATTTGTGTTGCTAGATGATACACTGTATCGCCGAACTATTGATGGAGTATTGTTAAAGTGTTTAGACAATGAATGGTCCCAGGTGGCTATGGGAGAAGTCCATGAAGGACTTTGTGGCACTCATCAGTCGGCCCAGAAAATAAGTTGGATGCTCAAAAGAGCGGGTTTCTACTTGCCGACTATGACTGAGGATTGTATCAAGTATTATAGAGGGTGTGAAGCGTGTCAGAAGTTTGGCAATATTCAGTTAGCTCCTGCTTCATTACTCAACCTTATTGTCAAGCCATGCCATTCCGAGGTTGGGGTTTAGACTTCATCGGCCAAATTCACCCTCCTTCTTCAAAAGGGCATCAGTTCGTGTTGATGGCGACATACTACTTCACCAAATGGACCAAATTCGTGCCTCTCAAGAGCATGACTCACAACGAGGTACTTGATTTTATCTTGAAGCACATTATACATAGATTCGGTATTCCTCAAACCCTCACTACATATCAAGGCAATTCATTTGTTTCTAAGGAAGTGAGGGACTTTGCCGAATTTTATGGTATTAAGTTAATAAACTCTTCACCATACTATGCTCAGGCCAATGGTCAGGCCGAGTCTAGTAATAAAATTGTGATTAAGCTTATTAAGAAGAAAATTGAAGAGTTCCCTGAGAGGTGGCATGAAGTGCTTTCCGAGGCACTATGGGCTTGTAGAATTGCGAAGCACGGTGCTACCAAAGTTAGTCCATATGATTTGGTGTATGGACAAGAAGTCGTTCTACCTGTAGAAGTAGATCTTGGCTCTTTGAGAGTTCTAAAGAAAGATGGCTTATCGGTCGAAGAGTATGAAACTCTTTTGAAGGACAATTTAGAAGAAGTGACCGATAAGAGGTTGAGGGCTTTAGAAGCTATATAAATAGACAAGAGGAGAGTAGTCAAAGCCTACAATAAGAAGGTTAAACCAAAATCGTTTCAACTAGGTGACTTGGTTTGGAAGACGATTTTGCCTTTAGGCACTAAGAGCCCTAAATTTGGTAAATCGTCACCTAGTGTGTGGCAGGTACTTGAAAAGGTACTTCCCAAGTGTGTGGCAAACAACTTGAAATATGTCGAAAGGCCGATATGGGAAGTATCGTCCTTAGTCCGTTATGCTTTTAGTTCACCTAGTTCACTAAAAGGCAGGGGGCATGTGCTGATAGCAAAAAATGGCATTAGTGGTTAAGATTATCAAAATACCAATTTTGGTAATTTGGGACAAAAATACACATGTCCTGGGCTGAGCCGAAGCCCTATAGGGCCAAAGGCCCACAAAGCTATGGGCTTCGGAAGTTTCCGGCAAGCCTGTAGCCTTCGGCCCGAAGGCCTTCGGAGGCCCACCCCACCGAAGCTTCGGCCCGAGGAGCAGGCTTCGGCGGGCCTAGCTGAAGGCCCACTTCGGGTAGAGATAGAGATTGAGCCCGATTTTTGACTAGGTCCTTTTCCACACGTGATTAAGCCAATTTATACCAGATTAGACTTAGAGATTAGAAGTCTAGTCCCTATAAATATAGGGGTGAGGCCGGTTCATAAACCCCCCAACACAATCAACACAAAGCCCTAACTTTGAACCATACTTTATTTTACCTTTACTTTCTGCAATCTTCGTGGGTTTTCCTGGAAGCCCTCCGACGACCACTTCGGAACAGTGGTAATCCTTGTTACTTTGCTTGTGAAGTATTCGTTAATCTACATAATAGATTGCTATCTCCTTGTTACTTCACCCGTGAAGTATCTGCTAATCTGCGTGACAGATTGCTACCTTCGCCCCTTGTGCAACACTTAGCAGAATTTGGTCCTCAGGCCGGATTGGTACTTCGAATCTACTCTGTTGCAGGTTTTCATGTTCGGAGCTACTTCGTCGGAGGTGCCCGAAGCTGAGATATTGGTTTCGGAGGCTGCCAGAACACCCCTCGGCGAGAGTACTACTTCGATCGCCCGTGCCGGAGCGTCACGCTGTTGTTTGTTTGACCGAGTCCCGCACGCTGACACGCTTCGCAATAGGCTTTGTCACGACAGGCTTCGCCATGCCCGTACCCCACGTCATACAAAGTCACACTCGTGCGTTGCATCTAAGTTATTTTACTGTACCAGAGACCTCACACCTAACCCCGCTGTTCGGAGGTGATTGTCGCGTCCAGATCGGTTCGGAGTTCATCTTCAGCCAGATCAGTCCGAACGCCGAAGGTACCCTTCGGCGATACCCTTCGCACTATACTTCGAATCAGTCAGGCTTCGCTTGGCTTGCTGATTTGTTCTATTTAATATATTTCTTTCGGCTAATTAGATTATTTTGTGTGATTTGATTACCTGGTGACTCCACCCCCGTTACCACTGTTAAGGGTAGTCGGAATGCGACGTCGGTGTTGTGTTACGCTTAGACTTGTCCCTAAATATCCGCACACTTTTGGATCATTGAATTGACCCAAGTGCGAGGGCACATTTCTGTGTCAACACCTGTCTCCTTCTCTTCATCGTGACCGACCTTATCTTTCAGTCACCATTCACTTTGTGAAAATACCTTTGTGTCAACTTCATCGTGTCAACTTCCTCACCACACCTTTGTGTCTTCAATTCTCTTTGCCGCATATGTTGGATCCTTCTCTTATGACTCGTTATGAAAATACCGATGGGGCAT
Source organism: Zizania palustris (assembly GCA_019279435.1). Lineage (NCBI taxonomy): Eukaryota > Viridiplantae > Streptophyta > Magnoliopsida > Poales > Poaceae > Zizania > Zizania palustris. Next base: position 72,076,377 of record JAAALK010000082.1, read on the forward strand.
CATCATGACTTCTTTACTGCGGTGCTACTATTGGCCGGTTGGCCGATTTCTTCGAGGCAGATGGGGCTGAGCCTTTCAAGTGCTGACGCCCTCGGTGATGACAATCTTTGTTGATCTACTTCTTGATCATGTGGCCTTGGCTTGACGGTATATGACTGATGACCGTCTTGTGTCGTATTCTTGTCGCCACATCCCAGGAAGTTGTCCATCGATGGTAGACACAGCCCTTCGCTCCAGCAGAGCCTGAAGAACTCACAATTCCAATGAGGGTCGAAACGTCAGTAGTCGTGGTTGTCTTCACTGTCCATCCTCTTATTTGACCTCCTGTGGTATTTCCTGATGAGATCCAAAGAAACAACATGGCTACTAGCTCGCTTGCCTTTAACTGTGTGTCGATCGTTAGTATGGTACGCGTGCACCATGTTGACTAGAAACGTATGACCATCGATATTCATCGGCTTATTTTCATCATCGAAGTTGATTCAGTCATGCTCCACGGCCGATTGGAGCTACTTCCTGAACACTTTGCACTCGTTGGTATGATGCGATGGGGAATTGTGCCATTTGTAGTATTTTCTCTTCTTCAGTTATTCGACAGGCGGTATCACATGACTAGGTGACAATTGGATCTAATTCTCATTGAGAAACATATCAAATATTTTATCGGCCTTGTTGATGTCGAATTCATAATTTTCCTCTTTCTCGGCCGGTTTCACCCAGGGGCATGCAACTTTCTTCTTGTTGATGGACCATTAGGCCATACCGACTTCTGCATCTTAGTTGCTGCTCTCGTCGGAGACAGAATGGTATACCTGAGTGTATGCTACCTTCTTCAAATACCTGTCTCTTTTGGCTTCTTGGAATCGGCTCTCATGTGCCGATACCCTTTGCACCAGTTGGGAGAGGCTCTCGAACTCATGTGATGAAAATCTCTCTTTAATTGGGATCAGGACTCCCTAAAACGCTAACTCCGCCAACTAGGTATCACTAAGGCTCAGATTATAGCATCTGCTCAGTACGTCTCTATTGATAGCAAAAAATGTCATCAATGGTTAAGATTGTCAAAATATCAATTTTGGTAATTTGGGCCGAAAATACACATGTCTCGGGTCAGGCCGAAGCCCTACAGGGCTGAAGTACCATTAGGCTATGGGCACCGGAAGCTTCAAGCCAGCCCACGGCCTTCGGCCAGGAAGCCTTCGGAGGCCCACCCCGCCGAATCTTCGGCCCAAGGAGTAGGCTTCGGCAGGCTTGGCCGAAGGCCCACTTCAGGCAGAGATAGAGTTGGACTCGATTCCGGCTAAGTGTTTGTCTCTATTTAGCTGAATTATAGCAGATTAGATTAGAGGTCTAGCCCCTATAAATATAGAGGCGAAGCCAGTTCAGAGGCCCCCCAACACAAATCAACCACAAAGCCTAGCTTTGAATCACATTTACTTTATCTTTACTTTTCTGTACTCTTCGTGGGTTTGCTTGGAAGCCCTCCGACGGCCACTTCGGAACAGTGGTAATCCTTGTTACTTCGCTTGTGAAGTATCTATTAATCTACGTAATAGATTCCTATCGCCTTATTACTTCGCCTGTGAAGTATCTACTAATCTGTGTAACAGATTGCTACCTTCGCCACTAGTGCAACACTTAGCAGAATTCGGTCCTCAGGCCGAATTGGTACTTTGAATCCACTCTGTTGCAGGTTGCCATGTTCGGAGCTACTTTGTCAGAGGTGTCTGGAGCTTAGAGATCAGTTTCGGAGGTTGCCAGAACACCCTTCGGCGAGACTGTTGCTTCGACCGCACGCTCCGCCAGCAGACTTTGTCACGACAGGCTTTGCCATGCTCGTACTCCGCTTCGGACGAATTCACGCTCGCGCGTTGCGTTTGATTCATTATTCTGTATCTTACTGTATTAGAGACTTTGCACCGAACCCCACTGTTTGGAGGTGATTGTCGCGTCCAGAGACGTTCAGAGTTCATCTTCGGTCAAATCAGTCCGAACGCTGAAGGTACCCTTCGGCGGGACACTTCGCACCAGACGCCGAAGGTACACTTCGGCGACCCCCTTCGCACCATACTTCGAAGCAGACAGGCTCCGACCGGTTTGCTGATTTATTCTGTTTAATATATTTCTTTCAGCTAATTGGATTATTTTGTGTGATCTGATTGCCTGGCGACTCCACCCCCCTTACCACGGCTAAGGGTAGTCAGAACGTGACGTCAGTGCTGTGTTACGCTTAGACTGGTCCCTAAGTATCCGCACACTTTTGGATCATTGAACTGACCCAAGTGCAGGGGCACATTTTCGTGTCAACACATGTTTTGGCAACTCCGCTAGGGAAAGCTACGCCAACATGACGTGTATGTCTACATCGACCACCGATACATCTACAATGACTACTACGTCTACACCACCGATGGACACCATAGGAGGCGAGGATATCGACAACCGTAACATCCTAACACCTACTCTTGAAGATATTCCCGCAGAAGACAGAGCAAAGATCGAGGCAAATTTAAAGGCGCTCCAAGACATGATGCTTGAGGGCTACACCAAGACACGTGCAGGCTTTATCAAGCGTGACATCATCGCCCCCGACCTTGCTCAGATCCAGGTAACACCCGTATCGCCTCGTTTATCTTCTTTAGAGATTGAGCAAAAAATAGCCGCATCAGTAGATCAGGCCGTTAGCGCTTTGCTAGCCAACCGTTTGGATTCAACAGTTAGCTCCCAAGTAGAGGCGACTCTTAGAAGGTTCGGCTTTACTGAGACTGTACCACTAGTCCCTATTGCTAGTGTACCTCCGGTAAATCATGTGTACAACAGAACTAACGATAGCACTAGCAAGACCATTACGTCTTCGGCCTCGACACCCATGGCCGAGTCTAGTCATTATGCTTACGACCAAACTAGCACCGCGTACCATGCACCACCACCACCTTCGCCGGTACCAGCTCTGCCCACGCTGCCCGCGCCACATGCATAGGCACCTAGGCTCAAGCACGTCGTACAGCTTGCGCGTAGGGAAGAGGCCCATGGCCGACACGCCGATATCCCGCCGCGTGTCACACCCCCACACAAGAGACGTGCGCAGGCAGCAGGCCAATATGACCTAGAGGAGCGAATCTGCGTGCTATTTAGGGAATGCACCGGCTTCGTGCCCAAGTGTTGGGTTAGGGTTTACTGTAAGCCGTATCCCGATCATTTCGATACAATACCCTACCCCCATGGCTATAGAATCCCCGAATTCACTAAGTTCGACGGCGAGGGTAGCAAAACCACACTATAGCATGTTAGTCAATTTTTAGCACAATGTGGAGAAGCTAGCGGGACAGACGCTCTAAAAATTAGACTATTTTCTCTCTTGCTATCCGGCACTGCTTTCACTTGGTTTTCGGCGTTCCCGCCGAACTCCATTCAGACGTGGGATTATTTGGAATGAAAATTCCATGATTACTTTTACACAGGCGAGACAGAACTTAGGCTTTCACACTTGACATCGGTTAGGCAGAAATCTAATGAGAACGTCTCCGAGTACATCAAGCGTTTTAGAGATACTAGAAACCGATGTTTCAGCCTTAGTATTTCATAAAGGGATTTGGCGAAACTATCTTTTAATGGGTTGCGTTCCGAGATTAAAGAAAGATTATACAACCAGAACTTTTTAGAGGTTAGCCAAGTCTTGCAGCAGGCTCTGGTCCAGGAAGGTCGAGCCAAAGATAAAATGTTTATTAAAATGTTTAACAAGCCTAGGGCTGAAATCCACGTCATGGAACGCTCCGACGAGGAGGAATCAGAAGAGGAGGATTCAGCCGACATGTACGTGGCCAAATGGGTTTGGAATGCTAAGAGTAAACCTATCACTTGCTCCGAATTACGACCATCTCCCATGAAGAATCGGCCTAGTGAGGTCAAGTATGTATCACAGCCAGAGTACCCTCCGCAACCTGATGATATGCCTTGTTTTTGAGGAGCCATGCTAAAGAGAGTGGGCCTCATGGCTCCAGATGTGATGAGTCATTGTCAACGGTAGTCAAAGAGGACTGAAAATAGGAGAAGACCTGCTGTGTCTGGGCCGCATGTGACTCAGGTACACGGGCAGCGAGCGACTATCGGGCAGAGGGGCCGCGAAGTCGGGCTGGCCCAATCCGGGTACATGGGCTAGGAGCAGCAGAGGATCCACTGAGATGTTAACCAGGATTGACTCAAGTACACGGGCGACGAGTGATTGCCGGGCTGAGAGAGCTGCGGAATCGGGCCGGCCCAATCCGGGTACTTAGTGCAAAGTCGGTGGACGCTTTGTCAGTTTCGGCGCAAAACTGACGACCGTTCATCTCGCATCGGACTGTTTAGAGGCGAAGCCGTAGTCACTACGAAAGCTCCGCTTCCGGATAAGTCATCTGTAAATAGGAGTTTACTATTTTGTCCTTAGGCCCACAGTCAGTCAGTCGAGTCTGTAAAAATATCCTAAGGGCAATTTGGTCTTTTCCATTTATTTCAGTGTTTGTAAAAAAACCTAAGGGTCTGGTGGAATATTCCTAGGCTATTGGGCTGCCTATAAATAGGGCCCCAATCCCTAGGGTTAGGGTTACCCGTTCTGTAATTCACTTTAATCCTGAAAAGAAGTTTGGGTCACTTTTGGCTGTTTCCTGTTTCTTCTCGTGAGAGCGCCGCCGTCATGCTTCTGTTCTTCAGGAGTTCTTCAGGTTCGTGATTTTTGCTCTCCGAATCACAGAACATCACGCTGTGAAGTTGTTTTAATCAGCTGCATCGTTTTGCTTGCCTGTTCTGTTCATCAACTCTGAAAGTTTCTGCGGTATTCCTGTATTGCTTTTCATCTCTAGGGGAAATTATTTTATCTTGGCACTGTTCTTGTTGTTTGCACGACTGGTTGATTTGATGTTCATTTTTTACTTCATATGCTTTTCATGCCTAAGGCCTAGGATGCAGTCTCTACCAACTTTCCCATTGCATAGCTAGATGCATGCGTACTGTTTCTTCTGCATAGCCTTTTGGATAGCTCTCTAGGCTATTTGCTTTTTTCCTCTGCAATAGCTTCGCATTTGAGTTTTCTCTGTAAATCCCTGGCATGGACCCCACTACGTAAAAGCACTAGACTTTGGACTCTGTCTCGTAGGCTTCGAAGGATCTGTTGTTCGAAGTATACTTCGCATAGAATACTTCATCAGCAGGTACAAACTTCACCAGCTAGTACTCTACTCTGCTTATCCGAAGTGCACAGTTAGAAGTCTAGCTTTCAGTTTTGGTCCAGTGCTCTTCGAAGCAAGATTCAATAGCTACGCACTTCGTTCAATGACCTTCGACTGTTTTTGTCTTCGGGTGTTCGAAGTACGCTCCGACAAGTAATGCACTTTGGCAACGAAAACAAACTTCGGCATAGCTTTTGTATTTACCGTGCAATCTTTGCTATTTGTTCTGAAGCATATTTCGCTATTGCCTAGGTTCGCCCTAGATAGACTTCGTTGCCGTCAGTAACTCTGAACTTATGTTGTAGACTCTGTTTCGAAGTATGCACTGTTCGATGGTATTATTCTGACATACTTCGACTGTTTTTCGAAGCATACTTCGGTAGGAGTCGAAGTTAGCTTCGAAGCTTGTCTCTCTGATTGGGTTCGCTCGATGTGTGCTGCTGAGTGATTTCTCCCTGTTGTCATTTCTGTTGTGATTTCTCCCTGTTGTCATTTCTGTATTCTTTCCTCTGCAAGGTTCGAACCTGCTCCGACAACTGCAAGCTTCGAACCTGCTCCGACAACTGCAAGCTTCGCACAAACACTCCAAACCAGCATTGACTCCGTCAGCCTTTTCCTGACAACTTCGAAGCAAGCTTAGACACTACATACCTCGAAGCAGGCTTCGACACTGCATACCTCGAAGCAGGCTTCGTCATCTACAGGCTTCCCACTGTACATGCTTCGTCAAGTTTCGAACAGGAGACAAACTTTGCACAGTAACCTTCCATCTCTTTTCGCATGCACTCAGATTAATTGCTGTGATGATTTACTTCTGTGAACCTTGATCTGCCCATGGTTTAAATGCTTTGTTATTCTGCCTATTAGCACTGTGTTGGTGTTTCTTTGTCTTGGACACCGGTCACTTATAGGCTAGATACTTTTAGGCTTTGTTGATCTGTTTGCAGTTTCCTGCTAAGTCTTTTGAGGTGCGTTGGGTGTTGGGAGCAGGCCATTGATTCGAAAGAATTTTTTAGGCGCCCATTCACCCCCTCTGGTCGCTACTTTCGGTCCTACAAGTGTTGGGTGTTAGGGTTTTTCCATACCTTAACCGGTTCTAAACCCCAGTAGTGATCATGACATCTCCTAGAAAGGTCCCGTCCTTGGAAGCTTATGGCTACAATTATTGGAAGACTCGCATGCGAGCCTATCTCATGAGCCAAAGCTCGGACATCTGGGACATTTGTATTCACGCTACTTTCACAGTGTTGCCTGTTGCTGAGCGCACTACTCCAGATATTGTTGCCCCGCATCAGAACAACAACAAAGCAGTGAATATTTTGTTTTCGTGTTTAGGTCCCACTGAATTTGAGCATGTGAGCCATCTCACCACTGCGAGAGAGATCTGGGCTACCCTTCAGGCACACCATGAGGGGACAGCCCAGGTCAAGGCTCGGCTCTATCAGACCTACCAGCGTGAATATGAGAATTTCACACAGAAGCCGGGTGAAACTGTTGAAGCGTTGTTTAGTCATTTTCAATCGATCATAAACAAGCTTCGGGCCAACAAGGCTGAGGGTGTTCAGTTAGTCTCAGATCATGAGCAGGCGCTCAAGGTTCTTCATACCTTGGACCCTAAGATCTGGGAGATCAAGGTATCCTCTATCATTGAGAGCACATCTTATGATACCTTGACCATTTCCGAGTTGTTTAGCAAGCTGAAGGCCACTGAGGTTGATACCCAGTTGAGATCAAATCTCACTGGCTCTGGATCAAAGACCCTGGCCCTTGCTACTCCTTCTACTGACCCCTCCTCTATGAGCTGTGCTGGGTTCTCTTTGATGTCTATCACTGAGAATCAGCTCGAGTCGTTAGGAGATGATGACATGTGTCTTTTTAACAACCGGGTGCGTCGTGTTTATGACAAGAGAATGTTCAAAAGACATGACACAAAGACCAAATGCTTTGAGTGTGGTGATCCAGGTCACTTTATCGCCGACTGCCCCAAGCGCACTGGTCACAAGAAGGGCGCCAGTGGTGGCTTCCACGACTCCGGCAAGCACGACAGCTCCTCATTCAACAAGGGAAAGCCAAAGACCAGATTCTTCAGAAAGGCCCTGAAGGACTACCGGCGTGAGAACAAGAAGCGCGACAAGGCCTTCTTCGCCGAGATGGAGAAGAGCTACTCTAAGCGGTCCACGTCTTCTTCCTCTTCATCGGGCTCAAGCGATGAGGAGATTGTCATCAGGAAGGGGGAAGGACAAGGACGATCCGGCGAGCCTTTGCTTCATGGCTTTCGGGGACAGCCCGAAGAGCCGCTCACATCAACGCCGAAGATCCTGCAAGATCTTCTGCTCAATGGCTCTTGGGGATAAGGAAGAAAAGGGCTCCTCCGATGACTCCGACGACGATGACGACAATGAAAAGGTATCATCTTATGAACGCGAAATTGTTGATTTACTTGAAAGTAATCGTCATGAGTTAAAATATCGGGAAAAACTGCTTAGAGGGGCTAAGAAGAGGATAAATGAACTGGAGAGTGAGCTTGCCATGGCCAACGGCAGAATTGAGAGTCTATCTTCTTCCCCTTGCTTGGGTGATAGCAGTGAGTGCCCAAAGTGTGAGGTGCTTCTGTGTGACCTGACGACTCTAAAGTCCACGTACACGGAAAGGGTTGATGAGAGGGACGCTTTGGCCACTGAGCTTGAAAGCGCTCAGCTGGAGCTGAAAGATGCTCATGCCACTGTCGTCGTTCCTTGTGCTGATTGCCCATCCCATCTAACTAGTCTAGCTGAGCTGAAAGCCAAGGGTGATGAGCATTTGAGCGAGTTGGAGAGAGTTAGAGCTGAGTTGGGGCAGACTAGGCTAGAGTTTGAGACACTATCAGTTCCACCCACTGTCTGTGAGGACTGTTTGTCTCTTAGAATGAAGTTGATCAAGCTAAAAGCCGAGAAGTCTGTCCAAGTAGATAGAGAGTGTGAGACCTGCTTGTCTTAGGTGGAGGTTCTAGCTTCCTTGAGAGAGGAGCTAGCTGATGCTCAGAATGAAAACTTTTATCTCCGTTCAATCCTGAGTTGTATCAGTGCCAGAGAGCCACAACTTGGCATGATGATCCAGCAGTTTAAGAGGCAGGATGAGTTTGGGGTAGGCTACACCTACACCAAGGCTGACTTTGAGAGTGCCATTAGCCGGGCAGTGGAGTGGAGTAAAATGACTCCTGAGCAGAGATACCCCAAGACTCACTCCACTGAGTCTTTCCAGGCTAGTCAGCCCAAGGATGGAGTGTTCCAAGAATAGCCCAAAGCTCCACCCAAGAAGCCCATCTGGGTTCCTAAGCCCAAACACCTCCACACTTCTCTTGACTCTCTTCCTGGACCCTCTCACACCAAGGAATCTACACCAAACACCACTAAGCCCAAAAACCCCAAGCCTCAACCACATCCCAAGAAGCCTACTTACCACTGTGAGTTTTGTCAGAGAGACGGGCATCTTGCAGAGTTTTGCTTCAGGAGGAAGTGGGTTGATAGAGCAGAGAGAGCTCGTGGTGGCCAGGAGAAGTTCTACCAGCAGGGTGGTAGACTGAGAGTTCCTCGACACGGGGAGAGGCTGGAGGCCAGGCCGCGTCGTGTAGGTGGTGGTAGAGGAGACGACTTTCATGCCCATGCTCTAGTTGGTGGTGTTCGCTCCGGCAGAGCTCCAGGCCATTTTGGTTACGGTCCTGGACCTCGTGGCCGAGGTTTTAGGCAGAACCATGGACCGCACTCTGAGCCGCATTTTGGTCCGAACTCTTATGATGATTTCCGCTTTCCGTCCATTTGCTCCCCCTTATAACCACTGATTGTGCAGGGCCGGGGACTGGAGGACATTTGGATCATGGACTCAGGATGCTCTCGCCACATGACGGGACATCGCAGATGGTTCTCCAGTCTATCTCCCCCGAGCTCCAAGGAATACATCACATTCGGGAACAGTGGTCAAGGGAAGGTACATGACATTGGCTCAATTCGCATCTCAGACCATTTCTCTTTGAAGAACGTTGCTTTGGTTGGGAATTTGAACTTTAATTTGATCTCTGTTTCACAACTTCTTGAGGATGGTTTGGAGGTCCGTTTTAAGAAGGGCAGTTCTTCTGTAGTTGATTCTAGAGGGTCTTTGATTTGCTAGATCTTACCTTTTGGTAAGGTTTTTCGGATTGACTTCTCTAGTTCTTTTGGCCCTTCTCAATGTTTGATTGCTAGATCCTCCTCTGAGCTCTGGAAGTGGCATAGGAGGTTGGGCCATTTGAGTTTTGATCTGCTAGTCAGGTTGAACTCTATGGACCTCATCCAAGGATTGCCCAAGCTTAAAATGGAGAAGGATCTAGTTTGCCATCCCTGTCGTCACGGGAAAATGGTTGCCGCTTCTCACTCACATGTGACTCAGGTGATGACTTCGTACCCGGGAGAGCTGCTACACATGGACACTGTTGGTCCAGCTTGGGTACGCTTAGTCGGTGGGAAGTTGTATGCGCTTGTGATTGTTGATGATTTTTCTCGATTTTCGTGGGTTTTCTTTTTGGAGTCTAAGGATGAAAATTTTCACTTTGTTCATGACCTGATTTTGAAGCTGAAGAATGAGAACAATGGTCGGATGCGAGCAATTCACTCTGACAACGGCTCTGAGTTCAAAAACTCTCAGTTCGTCAGCTTCTGTAGTGATCAGGGTCTTGATCATCAGTTTTCTGCTCCTTACACTCCCCCACAGAACGACGTTGTGGAACGAAAGAAATGCACGCTAGTCGAGATGGCCAGGACGATGCTCGATGAGCACATGACTCCTAGGCATTTTTTGGGTTGAAGCCATGAACACGGCTTGCTATCTGGCCAACCGCATTTTTCTTAGAGCTTACCTAGGTAAGACTTCATATGAGTTGCGGTTTGGTAGACAGCCCAAGGTGAGCCACATGCGAGCGTTTGGATGCAAATGCTTTGTGCTCAAAAAGGGAGGGCATTTCGAAAAATTTGAGTCTCGTTGCTGGGATGGAGTCTTTCTTGGTTATGCTTTACATTCTCGAGGCTTCCGTGTTTGGAACCTTGACTCCCAGCAACTTGTCGAGACTTGCGAGGTTTCATTTGATGAGTCCTTGCCTTCTTTGACTCATTCTTTTGAGTTGTCTGGAGATGGTGAGCTCGGAGAGTCCATCTTCGAGGAAGATGATGACACTCCAGCTGTTGATGAGGGTGGGCCTTCTGCACTGCCTACAGAACCCACACCTTCTGAGACTTCGACTGAGGACGAGGGCGGACCTCTGATAACTTCTTCCACTTCGATCGAGCCCCCTCAGTCGATTCCAGAGGTGCCAGCTGCTGACTTCGGTGAGGTGACTTCAGATCACCAGGGATCCCGAGCAGTTCAACGTGATCACCCCTCAAAGCTCATCATCGGTGATTTGTCTGAGAGGACTTTGTGTTCGTCTGTTGTCTCTCTTGTCGTGTTTGCTGAATCTGCTTTTGTTGCATCTTTTGAGCCCAGAGACGTTTCTCATGCTCTTTCTGACTCGAACTGGATTAATGCCATGCAAGAAGAGCTTGAGAATTTTGTCCGCAATCGGGTTTGGACACTGGTTGAGCTTCCACCTGGATGCAACCCCATAGGCACCAGGTGGGTGTTCAAGAACAAGCAAGGTGAAGATGGGGTTGTGGTGCGCAACAAAGCTCGACTGGTTGCCCAGGGTTTTTGCTAGAAGGAAGGTATTGACTTTGAAGAAACTTTCGCCCCTGTTGCCCGTCTTGAGTCCATTCGCATTCTGTTAGCTTTTGCCGCTTCGAAGGGTTTTAAGCTTTTTCAAATGGATGTCAAGAGTGCTTTTCTGAACGGGTACATAGAGGAGGAGGTTTATGTTAGGCAGCCCCCCGGTTTTGAGAACCCTAAGTTTCCTCGACATGTTTTTAAGCTGCAGAAAGCTTTATACGGTCTGAAGAAAGCCCCTAGGGCTTGGTATGACCGGTTAAAGAAATTTTTGTTGGGGAAGGGCTTTGTGATGGGTTCGGTGGATAAGACTCTTTTCTTGCTCAGAGATGCTTCATATTTCTTAGTTGCTCAGATTTACGTGGACGATATTATCTTTGGCGGTACTACTGATGCTCTTGTGTCCAAGTTTTTTGAGCAGATGCACAATGAGTTTGAGATGAGCCTCATGGGTGAGCTCAAGTACTTCCTAGGGCTCCAGATCAAGCATAACAAGGATGGCACCTTCATCCACCAGGGCAAGTACACTCGCGACATGTTGAAGAAGTTCGACTTTGGTGGAGAGTTGAAGCCTCAGATGACCCCAATGGGAACATCTGGGGGCCTGGACAAGGACGAGAGCGGCGTCAAGGTCAATGAGAGAGAGTTTCGAGGGATGATCAGTTCACTATTGTACTTGACGGTGATGAGGCCAGACATACAGTTTGCCGTGGGACTGTGCGCGTGCTTCTAGTCTTCACCACGCGCGTCTCATCGGCAGGCTTTCAAGCGCATTTTCAGGTATCTCACCTATGCGCCTGATCTTGGTCTTTACTATTCAGCATCATCATCTGTTGATTTATCTGGCTTTTCGAATGCTGACTTTGGTGGGTGCCGGTTGGATCGCAAGTCGACTTCTGGTACTTGCCAGTTTTTTGGTTCGTCTCTTGTATCTTGGTCTCCTTGAAAGCAGTCTGGGGTTGCTCTTTCGACCACTGAGGCTGAGTATGTAGCTGCTGCTAGCTGCTGCTCACAGTTGGTTTGGATGATTTCCACTTTGCGAGATTTTGGCTTGTTCTTTCCTACCAGAGTTCCTCTATTTTGCGACAGCACCAGTGCTATTAGTGTAGGGAAAAACCCTTGTCTCCATTCAAAAACCAAACACATTGATGTGCGCTTTCATTTTCTAAGGGATCAATATGAGAAAGGTGTCATTGACCTTGTTCATGTTGATACCCATCATCAGTTGGCTGACATTTTCACCAAACCCCTAGATCAGTCTACCTTTGAGCATTTACGAGGGGATTTGGGTGTTGTGTATCCTTTTTAGGATACTTTGAGTCAGTTTTTTTCTTTCTTCTTTACTCTTTTCTTGAGTCTTTTTGTGTGTGTTCATATCATGCATACTCACATATCACACTTTGAGCTTGCTTCTGTTATATGATTGAACTGCGTTACTTATTCTAGCTGGTACAAGTTTTTGATTACTTGTCGATGATCATGCTTTGCTTCAGTTCACATGATATGTCTGATATCTGTCATATGCATGGCTTTTATGCTTTAAAATTGAAAAATGATCACCATTGCTTATGGTAACTAGCATGTGTAGGCTGAATGCTTTTGCTATCTGTTACATACCTTGTAGCTAGTTCCTCACTTAGATGCAGATATGCAACTTGAACATCTTTATGCTTTAACATGGAAAATGTGCTATAAAAATGATGAAAAATCAGAAAAATGAAAATTCCATGCCTTTTTATGCTTGAGTTGAAAAGATCCAGGTGGGTTTGCTTTGTCGCATTGCATTGTTCTGGACTGCTTACCATAGCACTTTGGTATGAACTAGGACAGTGTTGTGTATGACAAGACCAATGTCTTAAGCTTCTGATGGTCCAGTTCTGGCCTAGGCTTGACTTGGTCGGTCAGCATAAGGTTTGACATGCAAATAACCCCTGGCAAAAATGAAATAGGAAAAAGAAAAAGCCTGAAAATTAAAAAGACAACAGGTTTGCTGAAGCACTTTGTTTTGGACAATGCTTATCTTGGTAGATATCAGTTAGCTTCTGCATCTCATGCTTTACCTTTCTTGTCATCTGGAAAATGTGGTGATGTTTTTGTTTGCAAAAATTGAAAAATGCGTGCTAATGACTTTCTTTAGATATCATCTATTGCACTGATCATGCCATGTGTCTTAGACAGTATGTCTTTTGCTATACCTGCTAGATTTTGTAAATTGCAGTCAATCATATCTGAGAAGCATGCTTTCTACACTCCACCTGCACTCCAGTTGCATTCATTGCATATTTTGAGGGGGAGTTGCATTTCAGGGGGAGCATGTGTCTCTTTCGAGTGCATTTAGTCTTGCTTGATGAGTCCACTTGTCAACAAGGGGGAGAAAATTTGGGAGAAGAGTTTAAGGGGGAGTTTTGGCTTTCTCTGGGATTTGTCTCAGGGGGAGTTTTTGTCCTGTTTGTCCTTACTCTTTTGATATCCTTGTTGATGATTCTGAGATTGCACTCGTTTTGAGCTTTTACTTTTGGTTAACCATAATGACCGCTTCTTGCTTTTGTTCGGCTTTTGGTCATTAGGGTTAAACTTTTACATTATTTTCTTCTTCTCTATTTTCTTGTGCTTTGTTTTCTTGTTTCCACATGTGTTCGCAGGTACTGAGGAGCTGATGAAGAAGAGTGTTGACAATGCACTCATCAAGGGGGAGATTGAGGAGCCATGCTGAAGAGTGTGGGCCTCATGGCTCCAGATGTGATGAGTCATTGTCAACGGTAGTCAAAGAGGACTGAAAACAGGAGAAGACCTGCTGTGTCTGGGCTACATGTGACTCAGGTACAAGGGCAGCGAGCGACTGTCGGGCAAAGGGGCCGCGAAGTCGGGCTGGCCCAATCCGGGTACATGGGCTAGGAGCAGCAGAGGATCCACTGGGCTGTTGACCAGGATTGACTCAGGTACACGGGCGGCGAGTGATTGCCGGGCTGAGAGAGCTGCGGAATCAGGCCGACCCAATCCGGGTACCTGGTGCAAAGTCGGTGGACGCTTTGTCAGTTTTGGCGCAAAACTGACGACCGCTGATCTCGCATCGGACTGTTCAGAGGCGAAGCCGTAGTCGCTATGAATGTTCCGCTTCCGGATAAGTCATCTGTAAATAGGAGTTTACTATTTTGTCCTTAGGCCCACAGTCAGTTAGTCGAGTCTGTAAAAATATCCTAAGGGCAGTTTGGTCTTTTCCATTTATTTCAGCGTCTGTAAAAAAACCCTAACGGTCTGGTGGAATATTCCTAGGCTATTGGGCTGCCTATAAATAGGGCCCCAATCCCTAGGGTTAGGGTTACCCATTCTGTAATTCACTTTAATCCTGAAAAGAGGTTTGGGTCACTTTTGGCTGTTTCCTGTTTCTTCTCGTGAGAGCGCCGCCGTCATGCTTCTGTTCTTTAGGAGTTCTTCAGGTTCGTGATTTTTGCTCTCCGAATCGCAGAACATCACGCTGTGAAGTTGTTTTAATCAGCTGCATCGTTTTGCATGCCTGTTCTGATCATCAACTCTGGAAGTTTCTGCGGTGTTCCTGTATCGCTTTTCATCTCCAGGGGAAATTATTTTATCTTGGCACTGTTCTTGTTGTTTGCACGGTTGGTTGATTTGATGTTCATTTTTTACTTCATATGCTTTTCATGCCTAAGGCCTAGGATGCAGTCTCTACCAGCTTTCCCATGGCATAGCTAGCTGCATGCGTACTGTTTCTTCTGCATAGCCTTTCAGATAGCTCTCCACGCTATTTGTTTTTTTCCTCTGTAATAGCTTCGCATTTGAGTTTTCTCTGTAAATCCCTGGCATGGACCCCACTGCGTAAAAGCACTAGACTTTGGACTCTGTCTCGTAGGCTTTGAAGGATCTGTTGTTCGAAGTATACTTCGCATAGAATACTTCATCAACAGGTACAAACTTCACCAGCTAGTACTCTACTCTGCTTATCCGAAGTGCACAGTTAGAAGTCTAGCTTTCGGTTTTGGTCCAGTGCTCTTCGAAGCAAGCTTCGATAGCTACACACTTCGTTCAATGAACTTCGACTGTTTTTGTCTTCGGGTGTTCGAAGTACGCTCCGACAAGTAATGCACTTTGGCAACGAAAACAAACTTCGGCATAGCTTTTGTATTTACCGTGCAGTCTTCGCTGTTTGTTCTGAAGCATATTTCGCTATTGCCTAGGTTCGCCCTAGACAGACTTCGCTGCCATCAGTAACTCTGAACTTATGTTGTAGACTCTATTTCAAAGTATGCACTGTTCGATGGTATTATTCTGACATACTTCGACTGTTTTTCGAAGCATACTTCGGTAGGAGTCGAAGTTAGCTTCGAAGCTTGTCTCTCTGATTGGCTTCGCTCGAAGTGTGCTGCTGAGTGATTTCTGCCTGTTGTCATTTCTGTTGTGTGGGTCCCACTTTTCGAAGGTTTCTGTCTGTATTCTTTCCTCTAGCTTCGCACGACTGCATACTTCGAACCTACTCCGACAACTACAAGCTTCGCACTAACACTCCGAACTAGCATCGACTCTGTCAGCCATTGCCTGACAACTTCGAAGCAAGCTTAGACACTGCATACCTCGAAGCAGGCTTCAACACTGCATACCTCGAATCAGGCTTCATCATTTGCAGGCTTCCCACCATACAGGCTTTGTCAAGTTTCGAACAGGAGACAAACTTTGCACAACAACCTTCCATCTCTTTTCGCATGCACTCAGATTAATTGTTGTGATGATTTACTTCTGTGAACCTTGATCTGCCCATGGTTTAAATGCTTTGTTATTCTGCCTATTAGCACTGTGTTGGTGTTTCTTTGTCTTGGACACCAGTCGCTTATAGGCTAGATACTTTTAGGCTTTGTCGATCTATTTGCAGTTTCCTGCTAAGTCTTTTGAGGTGTGTTGGGTGTTGGGAGCAGGCCATTGATTTGAAAGAATTTTTTAGGCGCCCATTCACCTCCCTCTGGTCGCTACTTTCGGTCCTTCAGTTTTCCTTTGGAGTATTATGAATGGCCGGGACAAACAGACACAACGGAGGGAGGCATCGTCCACAGGCTATCCGTGGTACCTCCGAATCGGCTCGTGCAGAGTGAAGTCAAAGTATACATGCACGAGGAGACCGAGGACAGGGAGTCCAAAGCTATCACAGTCAGAGTAGGGTCTCAGGAAGTCCCAATCTCGAAGGCCTTATCGCCGAAGTCTGACGGAGGTGAGTCCCCTGCTTCGGCCGGAGCCCACACCGAAGCCTGGTCCGATCGGCCGAATAAGGCCGGTCCGAATGCCGGGGTCCACAGTGATGGCCCCTTCGAATACAGAGTGCACGAGGCTGAGGGGGTAGTACCACTTTGGCTAAAGTTGACAGGAACTAGGCAGTAGCACCTGGCACAAAGCCTCAACCATCTTGGGCACCTCCAGGCATGAAGGATGAAGCCGGTTGAGATGACCAACCCGACTCTTAGTCCGAGCGACGACGATGATGACAACAACATGCTATATGACGACTACTCGCCTGTCTCTGAGGGGCCTACACCCTATGCGATGGACATTGTGACAACCCGATTTACCAAATCAGAACATTATTGAATTTCCATAGAAAAACAATAATAACAAGAGGTTCATCATGCGACAACGTACATACGAGCAATCATTCGTGGTACGCATACCACATTATTACAGAAGTGTAAATATAAAATAAACAATGAAAATAAACAGCATGACAAACGTCTTCTTCAGGATCTTCTTCTTGACTGGGTCGCTACTCCAGACCATATTCCTCGTAGTAGGCAGCCTCTGAAGTGTGTGTCCAATGGGTATGAGTACAAAAAGTACTCAACAAGCCAACGCGAATGCAATAATAATACAGGATAATAACAAAGGAAGGATAATGGCTAAAAGTGCAGAAAAGTACATTTTTCAGTTATAGCATTTAGTGTAGTCAAATTTAATCATGCAAAATATTAAACATGAACAACATAATACCATCTAACTCGAGGAGTATGTTTTCCCTCCTCGCTCAACAGTCCTTACATGCCAAGTCATCATGCACATTCATTAAAAGTAAGCTAACTGTGGGATGTCATGCAACCCACCCTTGACCGTGGGTTCGGCTTTTCGAAAAGATTTAAAACTCTGATCAGAGGTGTGCCATTGTACCCACAAGGCACACACTCATCCCAAACACCAAAGTGTAACGAGATGACTGATACCATGGGAACTCGTGCCAAAACCTCAGCATGAAATGCTCCAAGCGATAATCACCCGCTCTAGGTTTCGTCGGCGCGCCGGGCCGCATCCCGGCTAACATCGCACCCCCTTTTGTGCCACGTCGGTACAAGCCACCCGCAGGTGCTGCTTGACCCATCTCCAAGTGGTGCCTTGGATTGGAACACTCCATACCTTAGTTAGGACTTACCCACTAGACTTGTGGTTAGTACGGAAATGTATTGCAACGGATCCTGCAGACCGGTCCTTACAGTGCCCCGGGTGCTACCGACCAATGCCCTAGCTTGAACCCAGAACCCGCCATGCATACACTTAACCATAACTCTATCACCAAAAAAATTCCAGAGATAAGAATAACGGGGATCATATAGTAGATTCCAAGTTGCTACGACTCATCTTTAACCTATAGCAATTGTGTCAATACATCGGACACTATCTAATAGTACTAATAATATGGTGACAAGGAGTTTAGGATAGATAGCATGGCTTAGGTTTGCACTTCAAGGTCGAGGATCTAAATAAATATAATGTAGGGCTTTCATTTGACTAATGCATGTATAACCTATGTGTTTTAGCGATAGTTTAACAAAACTGGGTTCAATATGCTCAAAAGATTGGTTTGGTGACTTGCCTTGTTCAGCGAAGGGGGAGGAAGGAACTTCCAGGAAGTATTCTAGCTCCTCGACGGCGTTGTAGTCTTCTCGATACGAATAAAATATAACATTTAATTAAACAATTCAAAACCACACAACAAGCATATAGGTTTTGGTTGGGTTAAATCAAAGGAAATAAAGTTATTAAGCTTCTAAAATTATTATCTGAATTTTTAAATTGAATTTTGATGGAGATAGGAATTTTCTAAAAAGGAATAAAAATGTATTCTAACGTATTTTAAACTTCCAATTAATTAATAATAAAAAGTTCAGAATAAACCTATTGTTTTTATTACACCAATATGAAGAGGATAAAAGATAAATTTTTCTAAAATTGAAATGGACAAAGTAAAAATAAAATACTCAAAGTAAACCTACTACTTTTATTGCATAAACATGTAGAGAATGAAATTATAAATTTTCTGGAATTGAAATGGTTAAATTTGGAGTTAAAATGAGCAAGATATGAATTTTAGAAGTTTAATCAATTTTTGGATTTTTATTTAAATAGAAAACAGGCTCGGGTCCAAGGTGAGCCGAACCCACCATGAATCCACGCACTGTGCGCGTGCGCCGGATCATGGATCTCTGTTGGATCGCGATCGGACGGCTACGGGCGATGCGCGGGGTTTTAAATGAAAACGGACGCGCGAGATCGCACGGTACCCTTTAAGTCGAGACGGACGGCCGAGATTAAATCCCGCAAGTGCATTAATCCCCGCTGCCAGATCAATATCGTGCGGTCATGATCGAATCCAACACGGCACGGGTATTTTACCTGCACCGGTCGTCTTCTCCGGCGACGGCCGAGACGTGGCGACGGGCTAGCGGCGGTGGCGATGGTCAGCAGTCCTATCTACGCCTAGAAATGGAAAGAGGGCGACTAGGGGAACATGAAGGTACCGCTGCGGTGGTCTGAGGTCGACGGGGTGCAGCCGGCGATGAGCGGGGGCGGCGGAGGTGTTTGGGTCCCTCATCGGCGTCGGTGTTCCGGCGAGGTTCGTCGTCGATGGAGTGGTGGCCGAGGTCGGGGAGGCGTCAATTGTCACGTTGGTGCGGTCGCCGAGTGGGAGGAGGACTCCGGCGATGGTGGATGACGGCTGAAGGGCGGGCGGCGGTGTGGTGCTAACAACCAGAGTGTGGGCGTTCTGTTTTCTCAAAGCAAATGGATGTGCGTGCTGGACGCGGTGGAGGTCGGGGGTTTAAGTAGGGGCGTCGGCGGGGTCAGAGGGGGCGCAATCGGGGGAGGCCGAGAGTAAATGCCAGTGAGGTCCTTTCCATGCATGCGAGCGACGGCTCCGGGGTGATTAAGCATGGAATTAAGAGGGGAAAAGGTCAGCGGGCCACGGGGAATCGTTTAATGGCGGCAATTGAATGAGAGGGGGCCGCCGAGGGCGGATCCGAGGGGGATTAGGGTTTCGGCCGGCGAGGGGGGGATTTGGGGGCGGATCTCGCCGATACGTTGGATCCGATAGGTGGGGGCCACCGGTTAGCGGGCGCGGGGCGAGGGCGTGGCAACGGGACGCAACTGGCGGGTGGGGCCGAGGCGTCGGGCGCGCGGGCGTGTTGGCGCCGACAGGTGGGGCCAAGGTGTCGGGCGCGCGTGCGGAGGGAGAGGGGGTCGCTGACGAGCGGGGCTCGGCTGTCAGTGAGGGGCGCGGGGGGGGGGGGAGTGGGCTGGGCCAGCTGGTTGGGGGAGAATGGGGGAAAGGGGCCCGTTACTATTTAAATTCATTTCTCAATAAATTTAATTGCTGAAATTGGTTTAAAATGTTTGGGTTGCTTCCAAGGGTGATAAAAATTTGTAAAAATTCTCAAAAATAGGTCTTGGCCTTGGGATCACATATAAATTTTCTTAACCTCTGGTTTGGATATCTCCTCCAGGTTTTAGTTTATTTTGGTATAAATAGCTTTAAAGGAAATTCAAAAATAATCTTTTCTAGAAAAATATAATAAAATTTATTTTTATTTCTTTGAAAATTTGGGGTGTTACAAACCTATCCCCCTTATAAAGAATCTTGTCCTCGAGATTCAGAAAGTTCCTCGAATAGCTTGGGGTATTCGTGAGTCCGAACGACATCACAGTATATACTCGTAAAGTTCGTAGCGGGATGTGAAGGCAGTCTTGGGGATGTCTTCTTCCCTAATCCTCAATTGGTGGTAGCCTGACCTGAGGTCAATCTTGGAGAACACCGAGGATCCCTTTAGTTGATCGAATAGATCGTCGATCCGAGGCAGTGGGTACTTGTTCTTGATGGTCACATCGTTCAAGGCTCTATAGTCCACGCACACCCTTTTGGTCTTGTCCTTCTTCATGGCGAAGATAAGTAGTGCACCCCAGGGTGAGGTACTCGATCGGATGTACCCTTTCTGTTCGAGGTCCTCAATATTGCTCTTAACTTCGGCTAGTTCATTGGCGGCCATCTGGTATGGGCTCTTGGAGATTGGGGTGGTCCCGGGGACAAGTTCGATTCTGAATTCAATGTCCCACTTGGGATGTATCCCTAGCAGGTCTTCTGGGAAGACGTCCATGTATTCTCTGACCACGGGCACTTCTTCTAGGGCCAACGAGTGAAGGGATTCCCTGCTAGTATCACGAGTGGTCATCTGAAAAGTGACGGCTTCGCCTCCGGAGTTGGTCACAGTGATGGACTTGCTGGCGTAGTTAATTACTCCCTTGTGCTTCATCAACCAGTCCATCCCTAGGATGAGGTCGAGTCCGGTGCACTTGATGAGAACTGGCTTGGCCCAGAATAACACTCCCTAGATTTCTATCCTTACCTTTGGGCTGAACAGATTAGTTAGGGTCTTCTTGCCGGGGGTGGCAATCATCATGGGGGCAGGCAGAGGGAGTACTTCCAAGTCATTTGTTTTCACAAAGCCTTCGGATATGAAGGAATGTGTTGCCCCAGAGTCGAATAATATTATTGCAGGTATTGAATTCACGGTGAACATACCGAGTACGACTTCAGGAGCCTCTTGAGCTTCCTCCGCGCTGATATGGTTGATGCGGGCATGCACTGCTTGGTTGTTGTTGATAGCAAAAAATGGCATTAATGGCTAGATTATCAAAATATCAATTTTTGGTGATTTGGGCCGAAAGTACACATGTACAGGGTCTGTCCGAAGCCCTACAGGGCCAAAGTACATCGAGCTATGGGCTCTGAAAGCCTCTAGCCAGCCCATGGGCTTCGGCTAGGAAGCCTTCGGAGGCCCACGCTGCCGAAAGCTTCGTAAGCCTTTGGAGGACCACACTGCCGAAGCAACGGCCCGAGGAGCAAGCCTTGATGGGCCTGGCCGAAGCCCACGCTACCGAAGCTTCGGCCCGAGGAGCAGGCCTCGATGGTCCTGGCCGAAGCCCACTTCGGTAGAGATAGAATTGGATGCGTTTCCAGCTCAATCTTTATCTCTATCTGGCCAGATTAATAGCAGATTAGATTAGGAACTAGACCCCTATAAATAAAGAGGCAAGGCCGGCATGAGAAGCCCCCCAACTCAAACCAAACCAAAGCCCCATGCTTTGATCGTATTTACTTTACCTTTACTTTCTGTACCTCTTCGTGGGTTTGCCTGGAAGCCCTCCACCGGACACTACGGAATAGTGGTAATCCTTGTTACTTCGCTTGTGAAGTATCCGTTAATCTACGTAATATATTGCTATCACCTTGGTACTTCGCTTATGAAGTATCCGCTAATCTGCGTAACAGATTGCTACCTTCGCTACTAGTGCAACACTTAGCAAAATTCGGTCATCAGTCCGAATTGGTACTTCGAATCATCTCTGTTGCAGGTTTGCACGTTCATAGCTACTTCGTCGGAGGTGTCCGGAGCTGAGAGATCGGTTTTGGAGGTCCCCAGGACACCCATCAGCGGGATTACAGGCTCCGACAACAGGCTTCACCAACATACTTTGTCACAATGGGCTTCACCACGAACATACTCCGGACCGGACGAAGTTGCACTTGCGCGTGGCCCTCGCGTCACTATTCTGTAATTTGCTGTATCGAAGATCGCATGCCGAACCCCGCTGTTCGGAGGTGATCATCGCGTCCAGATCCGTTCGGAGTCCATCTTTGACTGGATCAGTCCAAACGCCCAAGCACCCTTCGGTGGAGCACTTCGCACCAGACGCCGAAGGTACACTTCGGTGACCCCTTCGCATCAGACTTCGAACCAGATGGGCTCCGAATGGTTTGTTGATTTTATTTTGTTTAATTTATCTCTTTCGGCTAATTGGATTATTCTGTGTAATCTGGTTGCCTGGCGACTCCACCCCCTTATCACTACTAAGGGTAGTCGGAACGCGACGTCGGTGCCATGTCACGCTTAGGCTTGTCCCTAAGTATCTGTGCACTTTTGGATCGTCGAACTGACCCAAGTGTGGGGGCACGTTTCCGTGTCAACACACTTTTTGGCGACTCCGCTGGGGAGGGCTACGCCAACATGATGAGTACATCTACATCGGCCACCAGTACGTCTACATCGACTACTACGTCTACACCGCCGATGGACGCAATAGGAGGCGCAGATATCGACAACCACAACATATTGTCGCCCACACTTGAATATATCCCCACAGAAGACCGAGCAGAGATCGAGGCTAAGCTAAAGCCGCTCCAAGACATGATGCTTGGAGGTTACGTCAAGACGCGCGCGGGCTTCATCAAGCGCGACATCGTCACCCCCGACCTCGCTCAGGTCCAGGTAACACCTGTATCGCCTCGTTTATCTTCCTTAGAAATTGAACAAAAAATAGCCGCATCGGTAGATCAAGCCGTTAGCGCTTCGCTAGCCAACCGTTTAGATTCAGCAGTCAGCTCCCAAGTAGAGGCAACTCTCAGGAGGTTCAGCTTTACTGAGGCCGCACCCCCGGTTCCTATAGCTAGTGCACCACCGGCAAACCACATATACGGTAGGGCTAACGACAACACGGGCACTATCATGTCTCCGGCCTCATCACTTATGGCCGAGACCAATCATTATGCTTGCGGTCAAACTAATATTGCATACCATGCGCCACCACCTGCACCAATACCCGTGTTGCCCGCACCACACGCGCAGACGCCCGGACACGAGCACGTCATACAAATAGCGCGTAGGGAAGAGGCCCATGGCCGACACGCCGATGTCCCACTGCGTGTCGCGCCCCCGCATGAGAGGTGCATGCAAGCAACATACCAAGATGACATAAGGGAGCGGGTCCGCGCACTATTTAGGGAGTGTGCTGGCTTCATGCCCAAGAGACGGGTTAGGGTTTACCGTAAACCCTACCCTGACCACCTTGATACAGTACCTTACCCCCGCGGCTATAGAATCCCTGAATTCACTAAATTCGATGGCGAGGGTACCAAGACTACGCTAGAACACGTTAGTCAATTTTTGGCGCAGTGTGGAGAAGTTAGCGGGATAGATGCTCTAAAGGTTAGATTATTTTCTCTCTCACTATCTGGCACCGCTTTCACTTGGTTTTCGATGCTCCCGCCGAACTCCATCCACACGTGGGACGATTTAGAGCGGAAATTCCATGATTATTTCTACACAGGTGAGACAGAGCTTAGGCTTTCACACTTGACATCGGTTAGGCAGAAATCTAATGAGAGCGCCTCTGAGTACATCAAGTGTTTTAGGGATACTAGAAACCAATGTTTTAGTCTTAATATTTCAGAAAGGGACTTGGCGGAACTATCTTTTAATGGGTTGCGTTCCGAAATTAAAGAAATGTTAGATAACCAAAATTTTTAGAGGTTAGCCAAGTTTTGCAGCAGGCTCTGGTCCAGGAAGGCCGAACCAAGGATAAAAAATTTATTAAGACGTTTAACAAGCCTAGGGCTGAAATCCACATCATGGAACGCTCCGATGAGGAAGAGTCAGAGGAGTAGGATTCGGTCGACATGTACGCGGCCGAATGGGCTTGGAACACTAGAAATAAACCTGTCACTTGCTCTGAGGTACGACCATCCCCCACAAAGAATAGACTTAGTGAGGTCAAGTACTCGTTTGATATAATTAAATGCGATAAAATATTTGATTTTCTCTTAAAAAGTCAGCTTCTCAGGTTACCTAAGGGCCAAGTCATCCCACCTACCGATGAGTTAAAGAAGCATCCATACTGTAAGTGGCATGATTAACATTCACATAATACTAATGATTGCAATGTTTTTCGACGGCATATACAATCGGCCATAGAAGAAGGACGATTGAAAATAGACCATGATCCGAAGATGAAGCTGGATAAAGACCCTTTTCCCGTCAACGCCGTCGACCTCGGTGAAAAGAAGGTGTTGATTCGGCCAGAACAGGCCGAGTTGACTAAAGGAAAAGACGTAATTGTTGGAGAACCACGAACTCGCACACTCGTGCCAAAGAATCCCAAGGTAGGAGTGTGGAAACAGAACATTAATACCCCTTCGGCTAAGGCTCGCAAGAGGCCGAAGGTAAAATATGACATGCTGTTGAACAAGCATCAGAGGAGGGACAAGGAAGCAGGTCTGCGCGCTAAGCTAAAATAGCCAAAGGGGCCAAGACCTTCGAAGGGCGGCTTCGGGCCAAAGCAGGCGAACCCTCCGCACGAAGGCTTCGGGCCACAGTGGCCTGATGCTCCACGCGGTGGTTCCGAGCCACAATGGCCGAACCCCACGTACGGCAACTTCGAACCCTAGTTGTCGGGTCCCCCATGCAACAGCTTCAGCCCCCAATGGCCAAACCCCGCACCGTGTTGGACGTCTCCGACGGGAGGCTTCGGCCCGCACTAGCCGAACGTACTTCCGGCTTGGCAGGACCCTTCGTTGGTGTGGTCTGAAATACCTTCGACTTGGCCGACCCCCCCCTCTAGGTAACGGGTTTGGCTCACAGTGGGCGAGGCCACTAGAGCCGCCGATGCCCTGGCCGTATGACTGGGCAGGGACCCCATGGGCCCCGTACGTATCTGGGTCGGGGTACCCTCTGCAGCGTAACACTACACCTTATTTTCCTTCGGAGTATTATGGGTGGCAGCGGCAAACAGACGCAGCGGAGGAGGGCATCTTCCACAGACTGTCCGTGGTGCCTTCGAATCGGACCATGCAGAGAGAAGCCGAAGGGTGCGAACACGCGGAGGCCGAAGTCAGAGAGTCCGAAGCTATAACCATCACAGTTGGGTCTCAGGAAGTCCCAATCCTGAAGACTTTGTCACCTAGGTCTGACGGAGGTAAGTCCCATGCTTCGGTCGAGCCCTGTGCCGAAGCCTGTTTCGGTCGGTCGAACGAGGCCTGCCCGTCTGGCGGGGTTCGCAGCGAAGCCCCCTCCGAACGCAGGGTGCACAAGGCCGAAGGGCGCAGTACCACTTCGGCCGGAATTAATGGAAGTCGAACAGTAGCACCGGGCACCAAGCCGTAGCCATCTTGGGCTCCTCCAGGCATGTCCAAATCATAGAAAAGACGCCTACAAAGGCTGCAGGCATAAGAGATGCGCGAGAAGAAAGCTGAGGCCGAGCGCGATGCTATCTTCGAGGAAATCCACCCTCGGCCAGCTACAAAGAAAGTATGGAGGGAGAAGCCGGTTGAGATAACCAACCCGGATCCTAGTCCAAGCGACGACGATGACATGCTCGACGACGATTACTCGCCCATCTCCGAAGGACCCACACCCCAGGTGATGGATATCAACATCGTCACGTTACCAGCCGAGTTCGCCCTACCGTAGGATGAGGCCGAGGTCGCTCAATTGAACCTCGGCCCGCGCAATGCCATCTTCGAGAAGCCCGAGGACTCGGCTCGCCATCTAAAGCCCCTCTATGTCAGGGGTCACATCGATGGGAAGCCGATTTCCCGGATGCTCGTCGACGGCGGCACCACAGTTAACTTAATGCCTTATTCGTTGTTGAAGAAACTTGGCAGGGATGAGGATGACCTAAAGAAGACCAACCTGATGCTCAACGGCTTCAACGACGAGAGCTCCGAGGCCAAGGGAGTACTCTCTATGGAGTTGACGGTGGGCAACAAGACATTGCCAACAGCATTCTTCGACATCGACGTACAAGGTAACTATAGCGTGTTACTCGGACGCGACTGGATTCACGTGAACTGTTGCATTCCCTCTACTCTACACAAGTGCTTGATACAGTGGGACGGCAATGAGGTGGAGGTCATCCCAGCGGATACTTCGGCCCAAGTGGCTTTGGCTGATTTGTCGGTTGACGCCGTCCATAACAAAGTAGAGTGTCTATCAGGTAGAGATCTTTCGGACTACGATTTTGTTAGCGTGTCCGGAGGACGGTTTGTACCAGTATTTGTAAAGCCGGCTGGAGTAGCACGACTATTTTTGTATTAATAGTCATGTCTAGCAAGAATAATCATGATTGGCTAAGGTCTCGTGTGGAGCAATATCGGTCTAATAAAGACGGTATTGCCGAAGCCATCGAGGACTTTAGCGAAGTAGAAAAATTAGGGCAAGGTTTTGCGTCGGCCGATCCCTTGGAGGAGGTCGACATAGGTGATGGTAGCATCCCAAGGCCAACTTTTGTAAATCAACATCTACGGCCCAATGAAAAGGCTGAAGTAATAAAGTTACTTCGGTCGTATGTCGATTGTTTCGCATGGGAGTATAGCGAAATGCCAGGACTAAGCCGCAAGCTCGTAGAGCATCGACTGCCCATCACGTCCGGATTTAGGCCTTATAAACAGCCTCCCCGTCGCTTTAATTCGGCCGTCTATGACCGAGTTAAAGAAGAAGTGGAACGACTACTCAAGGCTGAATTTATTAGGCCGTGCAGGTATGCAGAATGGGTTGCTAACATTGTGCCTGTAGAGAAGAAAGGAAGCGACAAGATACGGGTATGCATTGATTTCAGGGATCTGAACATAGCCACTCCGAAGGATGAGTATCCAATGCCGATAGCCGACATGATGATCAACGATGCTTCAGGACACAAGGTACTAAGTTTTCTTGATGGCAAAGATGGTTATAATCAAATCTTTATGGCCGAAGAGGACGTTTACAAGACTGCCTTTCGATGCCTTGGTTTTGTCGGTTTGTTCAAGTGGGTCATCATGACTTTCGGATTGAAAAATGCTGGTGAAACGTATCACCGTGCTATGAACTTGATCTTTCATAACTTGTTAGGAGTTATGTTAGAAGTCTACATCGATGATGTCGTGGTCAAATCGGACGCTATGGGAAACCATTTAGCCGATTTGAAGGTTGCTTTCGATAGGATGCGATAGTATGGGTTGAAGATGAACCCACTTAAGTGTGCTTTTGGTGTGTCGGCGGGTAAGTTCTTAGGTTTCATGATTCATGAGAGAGGCATAGAAATTGATCCTAAGAGACATGAAAAGATCATAAACGTTGCAGCGTCGACATGCAAAAAAGATGTGCAAAAGTTGCTAGGCAAGTTGAACTATTTGCGCCGCTTTATATCTAACTTGTCCGGCAAGATTGATGCCTTTGTCCCCATAATCCGGCTAAAAAATGAAGCCGAGTTCACTTGGGGGGCAAGACAGCAGAGTGCTTTTGAGAAGATCAAGGAGTGCTTGTCATCACCGCCTGTGGTGAGAGCACCCAAGGCTGGGATTCCGTTTCGGCTATACATCGCCGCTGAAGATAGCGTGATTGGAGCCGTGCTAACCCAGTAGGTGGAGGGGAAGGAGTACATCATCACGTTCTTGAGCCGCCGCCTGCTAGACGCTGAAACCAGGTACGCATTTATGGAGCGATTATGTTTATCACTTTATTACGCATGCACCAAGTTACTCCATTATCTTCTCCCCACCGCATGTGTTGTCGTTTGCCAAACCAATGTTATAAAGCACATGTTATAGAAGCTGATTCTAAGTGGAAGAATCGGAAAATGGGCTTACGCGTTGATTGAGTACGATTTGGCCTACGAGCCCTAAGAGCGATGAAAGGCCAAGTCGTAGCCGACTTTATAGTTGATCATCACATAGATGTTGGCGGGAGTGACGCTATTGTTCTAGTTGAGGTAGTACCATGGAAAATCTATTTTGATGGTTCGGCTTGCAGGAGTGGCCAAGATATTGGAGTCGTTCTCATATCACCTAATGGTATGCGCTTTGAAACCTCGACCCGACTGGAGTTTTCTTCCACTAATAACCAAGCCGAATACGAGGCTTTGTTGCTAGGACTTGAACTACTAGAGTCTGTAGGCGCTAAACATGTTCACCCATATGGCGATTCGTTATTAGTAGTACAACAAGTAGCTAAGAATGCTCAATGTTTTAATGGCTTGCTGAATAGTTACTTGGACAAATGTCTAGACATAGTTGCTACTTTTGATGATTTCAAAATATCTCACGTGTCAAGAGAAGGTAATTCAGTCGCCAATGATTTGGCTCAGCAAGTATCTGGCTACCAAGTCAGGAGAGGGAAATTTTATGTATTAGAGAAGCCGATGTTTTGTCTCACTACTGAAGCCAGTAATGGTGGGCAGGTGTACGCCTCGGGTCGAACCCCTCGGGTCGCCGAAGGCCGCCGCATGCCGAAGCCCATGGATCGGAGTGCTCTGCCGGTCAAAAGATCTGGCATGACGGAGCCCATGGTGCGAAGCCTCCAGGACGGAGAAGGCTCCCCGGAGTCTGAACCCTCTGAAGAGCTTCGGCCCGGCACACTCTGAATGGCCACCTCGGCCAGGCTTAGGCAAGAGCTGGAATGGCTCGGGGGGCACCCTGAAGTCAGTATTTTAGAAGTTTTTTCAGAAGATGGACCAGCGAGGCCCTCTGAAACCCGTAAGAGTGATTGGAGAGTCCCAATCATCCAGTATTTGAGAGACCCTAGTTGAAGGGGTGATCGGAAGGTTCGGCGACAAGCGTTCAAATTCATGTTGGTAGACGACACATTGCATCGCCGAACCATTGACGGAGTGCTATTGAAGTGTTTAGACCATGAGCAGTCCCAGGTGGCTACGGGAGAAGTCCATGAGGGGCTTTGTGGCACTCATCAGTCGGCCCAAAAGATGAGTTGGATGCTCAAAAGAACGGGTTTTTATTGGCCGACTATGACTGAAGATTGTTTCAAGTACTACAGAGGGTGTGAGGCGTGTCAAAGGTTTGGCAACATCCAGTTGGCCCCTGCCTCATTTCTCAATCCTATTCTCAAGCCATGGCCGTTTCGAGGTTGGGGTTTAGACTTCATCGGCCAGATCTACCCTCCTTCCTCAAAGGGACATCGGTTCGTGTTGATGGCGA
Source organism: Zizania palustris (assembly GCA_019279435.1). Lineage (NCBI taxonomy): Eukaryota > Viridiplantae > Streptophyta > Magnoliopsida > Poales > Poaceae > Zizania > Zizania palustris. The sequence goes on from JAAALK010000082.1 coordinate 72,105,348, forward strand.
CGGATTACTTCACTAAGTGGACCGAGGCCATACCTCTCAAGAACATGACTCACAATGAGGTACGTGATTTTATTTTAAAGCACATCATACATAGATTCAGCATTCCCCAAACTCTTACTACGGATCAAGGTAGTTCATTTGTTTCTGGAGAAGTAAGGGACTTCGCTGAATACTACGATATTAAGTTGATAAACTCTTCACCTTACTATGCTCAGGCCAATGGTCAGGCCGAGTCTAGTAATAAAACCGTGATTAAGCTTATTAAGAAGAAAATTGAAGAGTTTCCTAAAAGGTGGCATGAAGTGCTTTCCGAGGCGTTATGGGCTTGTAGGATGGCAAAGCACGGTGCCACCAAGGTCAGTCCATATGAGCTGGTATATGGACAAGAGGTCGTTCTGCATGTAGAGGTAGATCTTGGCTCCTTAAGAGTGTTAAAGCAAGACGGCTTATCGGTCAATGAATATGAGGCTCTTCTGAAGGATAATCTGGAGGAAGTGACCGATAAGAGACTAAGGGCTTTAGAAGCCATAGAAGTAGACAAGAAGAGAGTAGCTAGAGCCTACAATAAGAAGGTTAAACCAAAATCGTTTCAAATAGGAGACTTGGTATGGAAAACGATTTTGCCTTTAGGCACGAAGAGTCCAAAATTTGGCAAATGGTCACCTAGTTGGGAAGGTCCTTTTAAGATAGCCGAAATTGCTCCCGGCAGCGCATACGTATTGGAATCCCTGCAGGGAGAGCGGTTTCGAAGAGCTTTGAATGGTAGATACTTGAAAAGGTATTTCCCAAGTGTGTGGCAAACGTCATAAAAGTGTCGAAAAGCCGATACGAATGGTATTGTCTTCAGCTCATTGTGCTTTTAGTTCACTAGTTCACTAAAAGGCAGGGGGCATGTGTTGATAGCAAAAAATGGCATTAATGGCTAGATTATCAAAATATCAATTTTTGGTGATTTGGACCGAAAGTACACATGTCCAGGGTCTGTCCGAAGCCCTACAGGGCCGAAGTCCCTCGAGTTATGGGCTCCGAAAGCCTCTAGCCAGCCCATGGGCTTTGGCTAGGAAGCCTTCGGAGGCCCACGCTGCTGAAAGCTTCGGAAGCCTTCGGAGGCCCACACTGCCGAAGCTTCGGCCCGAGGAGCAAGCCTCGACGGGCCTGGCCGAAGCCCACGCTACCGAAGCTTCGGCCTGAGGAGCAGGCCTCGACGGGCCTGGCCAAAGCCCACTTCGGTAGAGATAGAATTGGATGCGTTTCTAGCTCAATCTTTATCTCTATCTGGCCGGATTAATAGCAGATTAGATTAGGAACTAGACCCCTATAAATAGAGAGGCAAGGCCGGCGTGAGAAGCCCCCCAACTCAAACCAAACCAAAGCCCCATGCTTTGATCGTATTTACTTTACCTTTACTTTTCTGTACCTCTTCGTGGGTTTGCCTGGAAGCCCTCCGTCGGCCACTACGGAACAGTGCTAATCCTTGTTACTTCGCTTGTGAAGTATCCATTAATCTACGTAATAGATTGCTATCGCCTTGGTACTTAGCCTGTGAAGTATCCGCTAATCTGCGTAACAGATTGCTACCTTCGCTACTAGTGCAACACTTAGCAAAATTCGGTCATCAGGCCGAATTGGTACTTCGAATCATCTCTGTTGCAGGTTTGCACGTTCAGAGCTACTTCGTCGGAGGTGTCCAGAGCTGAGAGATTGGTTTCGGAGGTCCCCAGGATACTCTTCGTCGGGATTGCAGGCTCCGGCAACAAGCTTCGCCAACATACTTCGTCGCAATGGGCTTCACCACGAACATACTCCGGACCGGACGAAGTTGCACTTGCGCGTGGCCCTCGCGTCACTATTCTGTAATTTGCTGTATCGAAGATCGCACGCCGAACCCCGCTGTTTGGAGGTGATCATCGCATCCAGATCCGTTCGGAGTACATCTTCGACTGGATCAGTCTGAACGCTGAAGCACCCTTCGGCGTAGCACTTCGCACCAGATGCCGAAGGTACACTTCGGTGACCCCTTCGCATCAGACTTCGAACCAGACGGGCTCCGACTGGTTTGTTGATTTTATTCTGTTTAATTTATCTCTTTCGGCTAATTGAATTATTTTGTGTAATCTGGTTGTCTGCGACTCCACCCCCTTATCACTACTAAGGGTAGTCGGAACGCGACGTCAGTGCCACGTCATGCTTTGGCTTGTCCCTAAGTATCCGTGCACTTTTGGATCGTTGAACTGACCCAAGTGAGGGGGCATGTTTCCGTGTCAACAGTTGGGCGCCATGCCTTGGGGCTGCTTGGGGTGAGGACACTGGTGGGAGTAGTGCCCTTCCTTCCGGCAGTTGAAGCAGACGATCGGCTTTCTGTTGCGGTCCCTCATGATCGGGGCCTTGGCGGCGGGTGCCGGTTGAGCGGCCGGAGCTAGTGGAGCGGGGTGAGGATGTCCGGCGTTGGAGCCATTGGCGGCATGTGGTGGCCTAAAGATGGGCCGAGGATGGTAGGTGGGTGCCGGTGGCGGAGGGACGAAGCGGGGCCTCTTGGGGTCGCCTAATGATGCTTGCACGCGATCATCTTCCTCTTCTTGAGGTCTAGCTTGTTCTGCTCAGTCTCTTGGATGAGTGCCTTGTTCACCAACCGCTGGAAGTCGGCGTAGTCGGTGGCAACGAGCTGGATGGAGAGCTCATCCTTAAGTCCCCGAAGGAACTTAGCCTGGCGGAGAGCGTCAGTCCGCACCTCCTCCGGCGCATAGCGGTCCAGACGGTCCGGCTTCCCTGCTGTAGGTCCTAGAACTCCTGCTGCTTGACCGTGATGACTCCGGCGGGGATGTGGGCGGTGCGGAAGGCGATGGTGAACTCCGCCCAAGTCACCTCGTGGTCCTCTGGCTGGGACTCATGGTAGTTGTCCCACCACTCCGTGGTGGGTCCCTGGAGCTGATGAGTGGCGAATGCCACTCGCTCCCGGTCGGTGCATGGGAGGAGGTCCAACTTCCCAATGGTACAGAGCCAATCGCCGACCTCCATGGGGTTGGTCGTGCTGGAGAAGATTGGGGGTCATATGCGCAAAAACTTCAAGAGTTGAGGCGCGGGGGCGGGGGCTGGTGCACGTGGGATTGTCTCCACATTTTGTTGCTGTAGCTAGTCCAACTGAGCCGACTGGTGCTGCATTTGTGTCAGAAGGGTGGTGATCAATTGGTTTTGGTTTGCCATCATCTCCCCTTCTCCATTGTTGGAACCAGTGTTCTGGTTGTCGGCCATTCTCTGAGTACACAATATTTCCAATCATAAGATAAGAACTTTTTAAAAAAGGACTTTATCCAAAAACAGGCTCATGTATATGTGGGGCAATAGAATTGTTCATTACATCAGAAGCTCTTATTTTTAACCCACCCACAACACAAGCCGTTGCAGGTGGTACCACAATCACAAACTTATTAATAATCAATCAACGAGAACTACCGTCTACTCGCCATCTAGGGCGGTCTCCGTACTCTCGGAACCGCGAGGGTCCTGAGGGACAGTGGGCTCGGTGAAGTTTTCGATGATAGGGTCGGTGACGATGGCGGGGCGCAAAACAGGGGCGCTGGAGCTAGACGGTCCGGCGGGCGCGAGGTGCGGCGTGATCCTCTTGGGGTGAGTGGTGGGCTCACGGATGGGCTTCTTCCTCCTCAGAATGAGGGGAATCATCTCCGTGATGTCCTTCTGTAGCTGTATAATCTTACGCTGCAGCTCGCCGTACTGTTGGATCAAGCTCTTCGTCTCCTCACGAAGGAACTCAACCGCCTCGTGGTGCTCCTCAGTGTCGAGCACGACCTCGGTATGGAGGTCGTCCATGGCCTGAAGAAGGCGCGTTTGCCGGGCCATGACCGGATCGTGGTCGGAGTGGACTCTGATGTAGATACTGCGGTGGGCGCCGGGAGTACGCTTCGGTACAAGCGGGAAGGACGAGTTCTAAAGACGATCATCGTAGATCATCCTCAGCTCCATGAGGGCTTGGAGGGCGACGTGTTGGCACGCGATGTCGAAGGTCGGGCTCCCAAGTACTGCGGTGAAGAATGGCAGGTGGTCGCCGAACCCATGGATGGTGAGGGAGACGTCACACGGTCCCGCGAACTCCTCAATGTAGACGCCATGGAATTCGGGCTCGAAGAGGAACCCGAGGAAGGTCACCATCATCTGGAGCTCTCGGACGAAGCCCTCGAAGTGACAGCAAAAACTGTGGACTTGGTAGAGTGACATCTACAAAAACAACAAGTTGAAAAGAATGAGGGAAAGAACAAAGTGATGAAATAGGTTTTCGCGAAATAGATTTTATCAAAACTAAGTGTTAGGCTGGTCCGTTTGGCTTCTGTAACACCCCAAATTTTCAGAGAAATAAAAATATCAATTAATATATTTTTCTGGGAATAATTTTATTTTGAAATACCTTTAATGCCCTTCTAAGCTTAATTGAACTAGAACCTAGGTAAAACATCCAAATTAGGGTCCAGAAATTTTTGTATATGATCCCAAGGCCAAGATATATTTTTGAGAATTTTTAGAAATTTTTATCACCCTTGGAAGTAGCCCAAATTTTTTAAACCAATTTTAGCAATTAAATTTATTCGGAAAACATTTTAAACAGTAACGGGCCCCTTCCCCCTCTTCTCCCTCCCCCGGCCAGCCCAGCCCACTCCCTCCCCATGCCCCTCACTGATAGGCGGACCCCACTAGTCAGTGGCCCTCTCCCTCCACGCGTGCGCCCGCCCGCCACCTCGGCCCCACCTGTCGGCGCCACCCCACTCTCAGCCAAACCCGACCCCACCCGTCAGCCCCGCCCGTTGTCGCGCCCGCGCCCGCTGCCCGGTGGCTCCCACCTGTCAGATCCGTCTTCCCCATAGGATCCGCCCCCAAATCCCCCCTCGACGGCCGAAGCCCTAACCCCGCCCCGGATCCGCCCCCACCAGCCCCCTCCCTTTAATCCGTCACTGGCATTGAATTCCCCGCGTCCTGCTGACCATTTCCCCCATTACTCCACCGCGTCATCGCCCTGGAACCATCATCTGCATGCATGGAAAGAGGCTCGCCGGTGTTGAAGCGCTTTTACTCTCGGCCTCCCTCAATTGCGCCCCCTCTGCCCCGCCGGTGACCCTATTTAAGCCCCCTGGTACCCCACGTCCACCCCTCGCTAGCACTCGGAATGAACCCGACAAGAACGCCCGTGATGCTCACTTTAATGCCACACCGCCGCCCTCACTCCAGCTGCCGCTCGCCATCACCGGAGTTCTCCTCCACCATCGGCAACTGCACCAACGTGACCGTTGATGCCTCCCCAACCTTGACCACCCCTCCACCGACGACGAACCCCACCGGAACGCCATCGCCGATGAGAACCCAAGTGATGCGTGACGGGGTCCCGATCTTCACGATGTAGGATCGATCTTCAGATAACTAGCTATAGAATAGCCGGATAACTTGCTGCAAGCAGCGATAACTAGTGCAACCTGGCAAATAAAACTCGAAGCCAACCACCGTCTTTAACCGGCAACCTGAATCGAGGATTCGCCCAACCACACTCTCAAAGAACCAACCAACACAGCCTACAATCAATCAAGGAGGACCTTGAAGGGAGTAAGAGCACCAATTGGGAGCGGATGAAGCCGCCGCTTCTGTAATCCCGCGAAGGAAATCACAAGAGCAAAGGAAGGTAGAGATCTCTCTCTGAATTTGTTAGCACGCAGCTGAACAAGGGGTTCTGTATTCAATAATCAAAAGTGCCGATTACAATGGTGCTAGGGGTATTTATACAAGGAGTAGACCTTGAAGATAGGTGCGAACACGAAAAGAAAAGACTAGGCGAACTATGTGAAAACGAATCAGCTTTTGGAGACTTTCCGCGTGGCTGTTGGTCTTCTGAGCGGTCTTCGGTATTTCAGCAATAACTCCTCCTTGGAAGATTCAATTCATGAACGGTTGGATCCCTTGGAAAGGTGACTTGATAAGATTTCACACCATGTAGAATATGCACCATGGAACTCTGTAGAATGATACAGTTTTAATACGAGAACATTGACCTCATGCAGACTGTTGACCTTCGGACCAGCAAGCACTAAAACTGGTCGGACGCCTTCATGCAAACTTAAAACTGGTCGGGGTTAGATTCATTAGAAACTAGACTTCAAGAGTTTTCCAAAAAGTGCTCATTTTCCTTCATAGCTTTTGGAAATCAAAAGTTATGATTATTTCTTTGAGACGATCCTGCAGGACTGGCTTGGTTCGAGCATGATTCTTCTATGTGTCCATTTCCTTATGAGTTCTTGTCATCCTTCTTGGTAAACCTGAGCATTAGCAATGTACACGACTTAGGTAGTATATAACTCTCATTAATAGTAAAATGAATTTCACAAAGTAGCGCGTGCACCTCTTGTTGAAGCTTCTTAGCTCGACTGCGTGTAATTGGTCCATCAAAAACATGTATTGGAGTTGCTGTGGTCGAAGTGGTTGGTGTAGAGGTTGGAGTGGTCGGCGTGGTCATATCACCGAGGAGCTCCATCACCCCTCTACGTCGCCTGTCACCGTCAGCTCACCGTCGCCACCACCGCCGGTACCCTCCTGTTCCCCGTAGTTCCCTCTTTCCGTTTTTAGCCCTAGCTAGGTCGGGTAGTCCTCGCCGTCGCCGGAATCGCTCGCCGTCGCCTCGCCGGAGTAGGGGAAGATGGGTACTTTACCCCTCCCGACGCGTCCCATGCCAGATTCTGTCCTGGCCACACGATCTCGATCCGGTGGCGTGGATTAAAGCCCTTGCGATGTTTAATTCCGCGCGTCCATCTGGTCAAAGGGGTATCAAGCGCTGTCAGCCGTTGATCGCCACTTGACGTCCCCGCCTCGCCACCGCGTGTTGGATCTAGATCCAACGGTCCTAGATGGACCGGACCACGCGCACAGTGCGTGGGTTCACGGTGGATCTGGTTCACCGTGGACCTGAGACCATTTTCAATTTAAATAAAATTCCAGAAATTTATTTAAACTTTGGAAATTCATTTCTCATTTTAACTCCAAAAATTATCATTTCAACTTCAGAAAATTTATAATTTTATTCTCTACATGTTAGTGCAATAAAAACAATATGTTTACTTTGAATATTTCATGTTTATTTAATAAAGTATTCAAATGCACTTTAGGATAAACTACAAATTTGTCCATTTCAACTTAAGATAAAATTTATCTTTTATTCTTTTCATACTAGTATAAGTGAAACCCTAGGTTCATTCTAAACTCTCTATTTTAAGTGGTTAGAAATTTAAAATACATTAGTATACATTATTTTTCCTTTTTAGAAAGGCCATTATTTCATTAAAGTTCATTTTAAAATGTTCTTAAGATAAATTTCAGGAAGTGAATGACTTTATTTTCCTTGGTTCAAACCAATCAAAACCTATATGCCTATTGTGTGGATTTTGGGATGTTTATTGAATGTTATGTTTATTACTTTTGTCGAAAAGACCACGACACCGCCGAGGAGCTGGAGTATTATCCGGAAGTTCCCCCGTCGCCTTTCGCTGAACAAGGCAAGTCACCAAACCAATCTTTTGAGCATATTGAACCCATGTTTTACTAAACTATCGCTAAAACACATAGGATATACATGCATTAGTCAAATGAAACCCTTACAATATATTTATTAGGATCCCTCGACCTTGATGTGCAACCCAAGCCATGCTATCTAGCCTAAACTCCTTATCACCATATTATTAGTACTATTAGCTAGTGTCCAATGTACCGACACGACTGCTATAGGACTAAAAATGAGTCGTAGCGAATGGAATCTACTATATGATCCCCGTTATTCTCATCTCTGGAATGCTGTTGGTGATAGAGTTTTGGTTGTGAGTGTATGCATGGTGGGTTCCGGGTGCAAGCTAGGGCATTGTTCGGTAGCACCCGGGCCACTATAAGGACCGGTCTGCGGGATCCATTGCAATACACTTCCGTACTAACCACAAGTCTAGTGGGTAAGTCCTAAGTAAGGTATGGAGTGTTCCAAACCGAGGCCACCACTTGGAGATGGGTCAAGTAGCACCTGCAGTTGGCTTGTACCGACGTGGCACAAAAGGGGGTGCGACATTAGCCGGGATGCGGCCCGGCGCGCCGGCGAAACCTAAAGAGGGTGGTTATCGCTTGGAGCATTTCATGTTGAGGTTTTAGCATGAGTTCACATGGTATGGATCATCTCGTTACACTTTGGTGTATGGGATGAGTGCGTGCCTTGTGGGTACAGTGGTACACCTCTGATCAGAGTCATAAATCTTTTCGAAAAGCCAAGCCCACGGTCAATGGCGGGTTGCGTGACATCCCACAGTTAGTTTACTTTTAATGAGTGAGCATGATGATTTGACATGTAAGGACTGTTGTGCGAGGAGGAAAAACGTACTCCTCGAGTTAGATGTTATTATGATGTTCATGTTTATTATTCCGCATGATTAAATTTGACTACACTAAAGGGAATAACAAAAAATGTATGTTTCCGCACTTTTAGCCATTATCCTTCCTTTGTTATTACCTTGCATTACTATTGCATTTGCGGTGGCTTGTTGAGTACTTTTTTGTACTCATACCCATTGGACACACCATTCAGAGGATGCCTACTACAAGGAAGATGGTCTGGAGTAGCGACCTAGTCAAGAAGAAGATCCTGAAGAGGGGGTTCATCATGCTTTTATTTGCTTATTTTAATTTTACTCTTTTGTAATAATGTGGTCTACGTACCACGGATGATTGCTAGTATGTACGTGTCGCATGATGAACCTCTTGTATTATTGTTTTTCTTTGGAAATTCAGTAATGTTCCGATTTGTTAAATCGGGGCGTCACAAGATGGTATCAGAGCCAACTTGACTGTAGGAAGCCAAACGGACCATCCTAGCATTTATTTGGATAAAAACTATTTCCCAAAAACCTACTTTATAAATTTGTTCCTCCCCTCACTTTTTTCTTCAACTTTTTGTTTTTGTAGATGCCGGTCTACCAAGTGCACAACTTCTGCCGCCACTTCGAGGGCTTCATCAGGGAGCTCTGAATGATGGTCACCTTCCTTGGGTTCCTCTTCGAGCCCGAGTTCCATGGGGTTTACATGGAAGAGTTTGCAGGACCCTGCGACGTCTCCCTTACCATCCATGGATTCGGCGAGCACCTGCCGTTCTTCACGGCAGCACTTGGAGGCCCAACCTTCGACGTCGCATGCCAACACGTCACCCTCCAAGACCTCATGGAGCTGAGGATGATCTATGATGATCATCTTCAGAACACATCCTTCCGGCTCGTGCCGAAGCGCAGTCCCGGTGCCCACCGCAGCATCTACAACGGAGTTCACTCCGATCACGATCTGGTCATGGCCCGACAGACGTGTCTTCTTTAGGCCATGGACGATCTCCATACCGAGGCCATGCTTGACGCCGAGGAGCACCACGAGGCGGTCGAGTTCCTTCGCCAGGAGACGAACAACTTGATCCAACAAAATGGCAAGCTGTAGCGTAAGATTATACAGCTGCAGAAGGACATAGCGGAGATGGTCCCCCTCGTCCCGAGGAGGAAGAAGCCCATCCGCGAGCCCACCCCTCGCCCCAAGAGGATCCTGCCACACCCCACGGCTGCCGGACCGTCCAGTTCCAGCGCTCCTGCCTCGCGCCCCGCCCTTGTCTCCGACCCCATCATCGAGAATTTTCTCGAGCCCACCGTCTCTCAGGACCCTCGTGGTTCCGAGAGCACGTAGACCGCCTCCGATGGTGAGTAGACGATAGCCATCGTTGATTGATGTATGAATAAATTTTGTGAAGGTGGTGCTACCTGCAACAACTTGTGTTGTGGGTAGATTAAAATAAAAACTTTGATGTAATGAACATTTTATGCCACCTATATATATGTATGAGCCCCTCTGGGATGTTTTTCTCAGTAAAAGCTTACTTTAAGTTTCTCTTGTGACTAAAAATTTTGTATGTTCAGAAGATGGCCGATAATCAGAACACAGGGTCCAACAATGGAGAAGGGGCAAGCAACGGTCTGCCCGGAAGTGATGTACCCAACTAGGGTGCAACGGGCCAACGCCAGACCGGGCCACCATCCACCAACCACCCCACCTTGGTGGAAATGATGGCGAACCAGAACTAGCTGATCACCGCCCTCCTCACCCAGATGCAGCACCAGGAGGCGCAGTTGGACCGACTACAGAATGTGGAGCCCGCCCCTCGTGCACCATCCCCCGCACCCACGCCTAAACTCTCGAAGTTCTTGCGCGTGCGACCCCCAATCTTCTCCAGCACAACGAACCCTATGGAGGCCGGAGATTGTCTCCGCACCATTGGGAAGAAGTTGGACCACCTCCCCTGCACCGACCGGGAGAGAGTGGCATTCGCCACTCATTAGCTCCAGGGTCCCGCCGCAGAATGGTGGGACAACTACCGTGAGTCCCAACCAGATGACCACGGGTGACTTGGGTGGAGTTCACCATTGCCTTTCGCACCGCCCACGTCCCCGCCGGAGTCATCGCGGTTAAACAGCAGGAGTTCCACGACCTGCAACAAGGTAGCCGGACTGTCATGGAGCTCCATGAGTTCAACTGTCTAGCACGCTACGCGCCAGAAGAGGTGCGAACCGACGCCCTCCGCCAGGCCAAGTTCCTTTGGGGACTTAAGGATGAGCTGTCCATTCAGCTCATCGCCACTGACTACGCCGACTTTTCCAAGAGACTGAGCAAAATAAGTTGGACCTCAAGAAGAGGAAGATGATTGCGTTCAAGCATCATCAGGCGAACTCTTAGAGGCCCTGCTTCGTCGCTCCGCCACCAGTGCCCGCTTACCATCCTCGGACCGTCTTCAGGCCACCACACGCCGCCGGTGGATCCAACGCCGGGCATTCGCGCCCTGCTCCACCAGCTCCGGTTGCTCAGCCGACGCCCTCCACCAAGGCCCCGATCATGAGGGATCGCCAAGGAAAGCCGGTCGTCTGCTTCAACTGCCGGAAGGAAGGGCACTACTCGCACCAGTGTCCTCACCCCAAGAAGCCACAAGGCGCGGCACCCAACTAGGTGGTTCGTGCCCGCGTCAACCACATCAGCGCGGAGGAATCTCAGGAAGCTCCTGAAGTCATACTCGATACGTTCACCGTAAATTCCATACCGGCTATAATATTGTTTGACTCTGGAGCGACACATTCATTCATATCTGAAGACTTTGTGAAAACGAATGAGCTAGAAGTGTTCCCTCTACCCGTCCCCATGATGATTGCCACCCCAGGCAATAAAACCTTAGCCCACCTATTCAGCCCTAAGGTAAAAATAGAGATTCAAGGAATAGTGTTCCGAGCCGAGCCAGTCCTCATCAAGTGTACCGGACTCGACCTCATCCTAGGGATGGATTGGTTCATGAAGTACAAGGGAGTAATCGAATGTGCCAGCAAGTCCGTAACTGTGACCAACTCCGAGGGTGAAGCCGTCACCTTTCGGATGATCAACCGCAAACCCCGCGAGGTGTCTCTCTACTCACTAGCCCTAGAGGAAGTGCATGTAGTCAAGGAATACATGGACGTCTTCCCAGAGGACCTACCAGGAATGCCTCCCAAGCGGGACATCGAATTCAGAATCGAGCTTGTCCCCGGGACCACTCCAATCTCCAAGCGCCCATACCGGATGGCCGCCAATGAACTAGCCGAAGTCAAGAGCAACATCGAAGACCTGGAACAAAAAGGGTACATCCGACCGAGTACCTCACCCTGGGGTGTACCGGTCATCTTCACCATGAAGAAGGACAAGATTAAAAGGATGTGCGTGGACTATAGAGCCTTGAACGACGTAACCATTAAGAACAAGTACCCACTACCTCGGATCAATGACCTGTTCGATCAGCTGAAAGGATCCTCGGTGTTTTCCAAGATTGACCTTAGATCAGGTTATCACCAATTGAGGATTAGAGAAGAAGACATCCCCAAGACCGCCTTCACCTCCCGCTATGGCCTCTACGAGTATATTGTGATGTCATTCGGACTCACGAATGCCCCAACCTTTTTGAACAATGTATTCATGGAGTTCTTGGATAAGTTCATCGTGGTATTCATCGACGATATCCTCGTCTACTCCAAGACCAAGGAAGAACATGAAACCCACCTCCGTCTAACCCTCGGAAAGCTAAGGGAACAACAATTGTACGCTAAATACAACAAGTGTGAGTTTTGGTCATCTGAGGTGAAGTTCCTCGGTCATGTCATATCTGCCGGAGGAATAGCAGTGGACCCAACCACCGTAGAAGCAGTGACCAATTGGCTACAACCCACGAACGTGACCGAGATCCGGAGTTTTCTCGGATTGGCCGGATACTACCGCCGATTCATCGAGAACTTTTCAAAGATAGCCAAGCCTATGACCAGGCTGTTGCAGAAGGAAGTAAAGTTTGAGTGGACTCTAGATTGTGAAGAATGCTTCCAAACCCTTAAGAAGAATCTCGTGTCAGCCCTGATTTTGACTCTGCCAGACATCCGGAAGGACTTCCACATCTATTGTGATGCCTCTCACCAAGGGTTAGGGTGTGTCTTGATGCAAGATGGGACGGTGATATCTTACGCCTCTCGACAACTGAGACCACATGAGCTGAATTACCCAACCCACGACCTGGAATTGGTAGCCGTGGTTCATGCCTTGAAGATATGGAGGCATTACCTTGTGGGGAATCGGTGCGATGTCTTCACCGACCACAAGAGCCTCAAATATATATTCACCCAACCAGACCCGAACCTCAGGCAGAGGAGGTGGTTGGAGTTGATCAAGGATTATGACTTGGGCATCCATTATCATCCTAGCAAGGAAAATGTGGTGGCAGATGCCCTAAGTCAAAAAGGGTACTGCAATGCCATTGTGATACAGGACCAGGCCCCTTTGCTATACAAGGAGATGGAAAGGTTGAACTTAGGGATCGCCACCCGAGTGTATCTCGCTGCTCTAGAGACTAGACCTGTCTTGATAGACCAGATCTGGGATACACAGAAGGAAGACCCGGACATCTTAGAGATCCAACAGAACATGTGAAAAGGTAAAGCCCCCGGATTCTCCGAGGACGAGCACGATACCATCTGGTTTGGAAACTGGATATGTGTACCCGACAAGCCTGAGTTAAAGGCTCTCATTCTTCAAGAGGCCCATGACACTCTATACTCCATACATCCCGGGAGTACAAAGATGTATCAAGACCTAAAGGAGAAATATTGGTGGGTCAGCATGAAGAGGGAAATAGCCGAGTATGTGGCCAAGTGCGACACATGCCGGTGAGTCAAGGCAGAGCACTAGAGACCTACCGGACTGTTGCAACCCCTCAAGGTCCCCGAATGGAAGTGGGAAGAGATAGGAATGGACTTCATCACGGGACTGCCCAGGACCCAAGCCGGTCATGATTCTATATGGGTGATCGTCGACCGACTCACCAAAGTGGCTCACTTCATCCCAGTCAAGACAACTTACACCGTCACCAAGTTGGCTGAGTTATATATGACCCGGATTGTGTGCCTACACGGAGTTCCAAAGAAGATTGTATCTGACCGTGGAAGTCAGTTTACCTCCAAATTTTGGAAGAACCTTCAAGAAGAGCTCGACACCCGGCTGAACTTTAGCACCGCCTATCATCCACAGACCGATGGTCAAACCGAAAGGGTCAACCAGGTATTGGAGGATATGCTTAGAGCTTGCGCTCTAGACTTTGGAGGAATGTGGGATAAGAACTTGACTTATGCGGAGTTCTCCTACAACAACAGCTATCAAGTTAGCCTGCAAATGTCCCCATTTGAAGCGCTTTATGGGCGTAAGTGCAGAACGCCATTACTCTGGGATCAGACCGGAGAATCACAACTATTCGAGACGGATATATTGAGAGAATCCGAAGAGAAAGTCAAGATCATCAGGGACAGATTGAAGATAGCCCATTCCCAACAAAAGAGCTATGCCGATAACCGACGAAGAGACCTAAAGTTTGAGGAGGGCGATTATGTCTACCTCCGAGTCACTCCCCTTCGTAGCACTCAAAGGTTCAATATGAGAGGCAAGCTAGCACCTGCAGGACCAAAAGTAGCGACCAGAGGGGGGGTGAATGGGCGCCTAAAAAATTCTTTCGAATCAATGGCCTGCTCCCAAAACCCAACACATAAAAAAAACTAAACAGCAAAGCGAGAACAGATTGACTAAGTCTGCAGATTCGAAGTCTGCTGATTCAGAGGTTGCAGATTCGAAGGTTGCAGATTCGAAGGTTGCAGATTCGAAGGTTGCAGATTCGAAGGTTGCAGATTCAGAGGTTGCAGATTCGGAGGTTGCAGATTCGAAGTCTGCTGATTTCGAAGTCTGCTGATTCGAAGTCTGTGGATTCGAAGGTTGCAGATTCGAAGGTTGCAGATTTGAAGCCCGCAGATTCGAAGTATGCAGATTCGAAGCCTGCAGATTCGAAGTATGCAGATTCGAAGTATGCATATTCGAAGCTTGCAGATTCGAAGTCTGCTGATTCGAAGTCTGCAGATTCGAAGCTTGCAGATTCGAAGTCTGCTGATTCGAAGTCTGCTGATTCGAAGCCTGCAGATTCGAAGCTTGCAGATTTGAAGTCTGCTTCACAGAGTTGGACTTCACACAAGAAAAGGGACTTTGGCCCTGTCAACTCGATCAAAAAGCAACACAGGAAAAGCAAGGCTAAAGTACTAGCATATTGTAGCTACAGGAAAGTAGTACTACTTGCTACCAGCCACAAGAACTAGTACTCTTGTGAAGAACAAACAGAAGCCACAGAGAAGCTTCTGTTTAGGAATAAATTAGTTGTGTGCAAACCGAACCAACAGAACCTTAAATGAAGTGCTGCGCATAAGAATCAATAGGAATAAAAGCTTCCAAACAGTAAAGAGCCAAATGAATCTCAGGAAGAACAGGAGGTTGCCTGGCGACGCACACAGGGAGAGAGAAAAAGCACGCAGGAACAAAAATGACCCAAGGGATGATTGAAAAAGTGATTTTTAGAAGGGTAGTCCAACCCTAGGGATTGGGCCCTATTTATAGGCTGCCCAATGGCCTAAAATATTCCACCAGCCCCTTAGGGTTTTTTACAGACGCAGAAATAAAGGAAAAGACTCTACTGCCCTTAGGAATTTTTACAGACAAGACTGACTGACTGTGGGCCTAGAGATACAGATGACTTATCCGGAAGCTAAGTTTTCGTAACGACTACGGCTTCTCTTCTGGACAGTCGGATACAAGATCAACGGTTGTCAGTTTTGCGCCGAAACTGACAAAGCTTCCACCGACATTGCACCAGGTACCCGGATTGGGCCGGCCCGTTTCCGCAGCTCTCTCAGCCCGGCAATCACTCACCGCCCATGTACCTGAGTCAACCCTGGTCAACAGCCCAGTGGGTCTTCTACTGCTTCTGGCCCATGCACCCGGATTGGGCCAGCCCGACTTCGCAGCCTCCTCTGCCCGACAGTCGCTCGCTGCCCGTGTACCTGAGTCACACGCGGCCCATGAAACAGCAGATCTCTTCTCTTCTTCTGTCCTCTTTGACTATCGTTGACAATGACTCATCACTTCTGGAGCCATGAGGCCCACGCTATTCAGCATGGCTCCTCAATCTCCCCCTTGATGAGTGCATTGTCAACACTCCTCTTCTTCAGCTCTTCAGCACCTGCGAGCAAATGTGGAAACACGAAAACAAAACACAAGAAAACAAAGAAGAAGAAAAATAAGGTAAAAAGTTTAACCCTAATGACCAAAAGCCGAACAAAAGCAAGAAGTGGTCATTATGGTTAACCAAAACGTAAAAGCTCAAAATGAGTGCGATTTCAGAACAACAAGGATATCAACAGAGTAAGAACTCCCCCTTAAACTCTGATCCCAAATTTTCTCCCCCTTTTTGACAAGTGAACTCATCAAGCACTCAATAGAGACACAGACTCCCCCTGAAATGCAACTCCCCCTCAACATATGCAGTGAATTCAACTGGAGTGCATAAGGAGTGTAGAAAGCATGCTTCTCAGATATGATTGACTACAATTACAACATCTAACAGATACAGCAAAAGACATACTGTAACGATACATGGCATGATCAGTGCAACAGATGATATCTAAAGAAAGTCATTTGCACACATTTTTCAGTTTTTGCAAACAAAAACATCACCACATGTTCCAATAAACAAGCAAGGTAAAGCATGAGATGCAAAAGCTAACTGATATCTACCAAGATAAGCATTGTCCAAAACAAAGTGCTTCAGCAAACTTGTTATTATTTCAATTTTCAAGCTTTTTCTTTTCCCTTTTTCATTTTTGCCAGGGGTTATTTGCATGTCAAACCTTATGCTGACCGACCAAGTCAAGCCTAGGCTAGAACTGGACCATTAGAAGCTTAAGACATTGGTCTTGGCATACACTACAGTGTCCTAGTTCATACCAAAGTGCTATGGTACGCAGTCCAGAACAATGCAGTGCGACAAGACAAACCCACCTGGATCTTTTCAATTTTAAGCATAAAAAGGCATGGAATTTTCATTTTTCTGGTTTATAGCATATTTCCATGATTAAAGCATACAGATGTCCAAGTTGCATATTTGCATCCAAGTCAGGAACTAGCTACAAGGCATGTACCAGATAACAAGAACATTCAGCCTACGCATGCTAGTTACCAGAAGCAATGGTGATCATTTTTCAATTTTAAAGCATAAAAAGCCATGCATATGACAGATATCAGACATATCAAGTGAACTGAAGCAAAGCATGATCATCGACAAGTAATCAAAAGCATGTACCAGCTAGAATGAGTAAAGCAGTTCAATCATATAACAAAAGCAAGCTCAAAAGTGTGATATGTGAATATGCAAGATATGAGCACACACAAAAAGACTCAAGAAAAAGTAAAGAAGAAAGAAAACTGACGCAAAATATCCTAGAAAGGATACACAACACCCAAATCCCCTCGTAAATGCTCAAATGTAGACTGATCTAGGGGTTTGGTGAAAATATCAGCCAACTGATGATGGGTATCAACATGAACAAGGTCAATGACACCTTTCTCATATTGATCCCGCAGAAAGTGAAAGCGCACATCAATATGTTTGGTTTTTGAATGGAGACACGGGTTTTTCCCTACACTAATAGCACTAGTGCTGTCGCAAAACAAAGGAACTCTGGTAGGAAAGAACAACCCAAAATCTCGTAGAGTGGAAATCATCCAAACCAACTGTGAGCAGCAGCTAGCAGCAGCTACGTACTCAGCCTCTGTGGTCGAAAGAGCAACTCCAGATTGCTTTCGAGAAGACCAAGAGACAAGAGAAGAACCAAGAAACTGGCAAGTACCGGAAGTCGACTTGCGATCCAACCGGCACCCACCGAAGTCGGCATCCGAAAATCCAGATAAATCGAGAGATGATGATGCTGAATAGAAAAGACCAAGATCGGGCGCATAAGTGAGATACCTGAAGATGCGCTTGACAGCCTGCCGGTGAGACGCACGTGGTGAAGACTGAAAACGCGCGCAAAGTCCCACGGCGAACTGAATGTCTGGTCTTGTCGCCGTCAAGTACAGCAGCGAACCGATCATCCCTCGAAACTCCCTTTCATTGACCTTGACGCCGCTCTCGTCCTTGTCCAGACCCCCAGATGTGCCCATCGGGGTCATCTGCGGCTTCAACTCACCACCAAAGTCAAATTTCTTAAGCATGTCGCGAGTGTACTTACCTTGGTGGATGAAGGTGTTGTCCTTGGTCTGCTTGATCTGGAGCCCTAAGAAGTACTTGAGCTCACCCATGAGGCTCATCTCAAACTCGCTTTGCATCTGCTCAGAAAACTTGGACACAAGAGAATCAGTAGTACCGCCAAAAATAATATCGTCCACGTAAATCTGAGCAACTACAAAATCTAAAGCAACTCTGAGCAAAAAGAGAGTCTTATCCACGGAACCCATCACAAAGCCCTTCCCCAACAAAAACTGCTTCAAACCGGTCATACCAAGCTCTGGGAGCTTGCTTCAACCCGTATAAAGCTTTCTGCAGCTTAAAAACATGTCGAGGAAACTTAGGGTTCTCAAAACCGGGGGGTTGCCTAACATAAACCTCCTCCTCTATGTACCCGTTCAGAAAAGCACTATTGACATCCATTTGAAAAAGCTTGAAACCCTTCGAAGTGGCAAAAGCTAAAAGAATGCGAATGGACTCAAGACGGGCAACAGGAGCGAAGGTTTCTTCAATGTCAATACCCTCCTTCTGGCAAAAACCCTGGGCAACTAATCGAGCTTTGTTGCGCACCACAACCCCATCTTCACCTTGCTTGTTCTTGAACACCCACTTGGTGCTTATGGGGTTGCATCCTGGTGGCGGCTCAACTAGCGTCCAAACTCGATTACGGACAAAATTCTCAAGCTCTTCTTGCATAGCGTTAATCCAATTAGAATCAGAAAGAGCATGAGAAACGTCTCTGGGCTCAAAAGATGCAACAAAAGCAGATTCAGCAAACACATCAAGAGAGTTACCAGATGAACGCAAAGTTCTTTCAGTCAAATCACCGATGATGAGCTCTGAGGGATGGTCACGCTGAACTGCTCGGGTTCCCTGGTGATCTGAAGTCACCTCACCAGAGTCAGCAGCTGGCACCTCTGGACTCGACTGAGGGGGCTCGATCGTAGTGGAAGAAGTGATCAGAGGTCCGCCCTCATCCTCAGTCGAAGTCTCAGAAGGTGTGGGCTCTGCGGGGGGTGCAGAAGGCCCACCCTCATTAGTGGCTGGAGTGTCATCTTCCTCGAAGATGGACTCTCCGAGCTCACCATCAGAAGGATCAAAAGAAGGAGTCAAAGAAGGCAAGGACTCATCAAATGAAACCTCACAGGTCTCGACAAGCAGCTGGGATTCGAGGTTCCAAACACGGAAGCCTCGAGAATGCAATGCATAACCAAGAAAAACACCATCCCAGCAACGAGACTCAAACTTGTCCAAATGCCCTCCCTTCTTGAGCACAAAGCACTTGCAGCCAAACGCTCGCAAGTGCCTCACCTTGGGCTGTCTGCCAAACCATAGTTCATATGATGTCTTACCAAGGTAAGCTCTAAGAAAGATGCGGTTGGCCAGATAGCAAGCCGTGTTCATGGCTTCAGCCCAAAAACGCCTAGGAGTCCTGTGCTCATCGAGCATCGTCCTGGCCATCTCGACTAGCGTGCGGTTCTTTCGTTCCACAACGCCGTTTTGTGGGGGAGTGTAAGGAGAAGAAAACTGATGGTCCAGACCCTGATCACTACAGAAGCTGATGAACTGAGAGTTCTTGAACTCAGAGCCGTTGTCGGAGCGAATTGCTCGCATCCGACCATTGTTCTCATTCTTCAGCTTCAAAATCAGGTCATGAACAAATTGAAAAGTTTCATCCTTAGACTCCAAAAAGAAAACCCACGAGAATCGAGTAAAGTCATCAACAATCACAAGTGCATACCACTTCTCACCGACTGAGCGTACCCGAGCTGGACCTACAGTGTCCAAATGTAAAAGCTCGCCCGGATACGAAGTCATCACCTGAGTCACAGGTGAGTGAGAAGCGGCAACCATTTTCCCATGATGACAGGGATGACAAACTAAATCCTTCTCCATCTTAAGCTTGGGCAATCCTCGGATGAGGTCCATAGAGCTCAACCTGACTAGCAGATCAAAACTCAAATGACCTAACCTCCTATGCCACTTCCAGAGCTCAGAGGAGGATCCAGCAATCAAACAGCGAGAAGGGCCAAAGGAGCTAGAGAAGTCAATTCGAAAAACTTTACCGAAGGGTAAAATCTGATAAACCAAAGACCCTCTAGAATCAACCACAGAAGAATTGCCCTTCTTAAAACGCACTTCCAAACCATCCTCAAGAAGTTGCGAAACAGAAATCAAATTGAAGTTCAAATTCTTAACCAAAGCAACATTCTTCAAAGAGAAATGATCTGAAATGCAAATTGAGCCTATACCACTTACTTTCCCTTGACCACTGTTCCCGAAAGTGATATACTCTTTGGAGCTCGGGGGAGTGAGACTGGAGAACCATCTGCGATGTCCCGTCATGTGGCGAGAACATCCTGAGTCCATGATCCAAATGTCCTCCAGTCCCCGATCCCGCACAATCAGTGGTTGTAAGTGGGAGCAAATGGTCCGGCACCAAGTTTAGCAAAAGAGCTAAACCAGTGTCGAGCCATCTGCTCAAAAGATGGAAAGCGAAAACCATCAAAAGAGTTTGGACCAAAACGCGGCTCAAAGCGCGGTCCTCGGTTCTGCCTAAAACCTCGGCCACGAGGTATAGGACCGTAGCCAACACGACCTGGAACTCTGCCAGAACGGACACCACCACCTGGAGCACGGGCAAGAAAGTCGTCTCCTCTACCACCACTTACACGACGCGGCCTGGCCTCCAGCCTCTCCCCGCATCGAGGAACACGCAGTCTACCACCCTGCTGGTAGAACTGCTTCTGATCACCACGAGCTCTCTCTGCTCTCTCAACCCGCTTCCTCCTGAAGCAAAACTCCGCAAGATGCCCGTCTCTCTGACAGTACTCACAATGATAGGTGGGCTTCTTGGGATGTGGTTGAGGCTTGGGATGTTTGGGCTTGGTAGTGTTTGGTGTGGTCTTCTTGGGTTGAGAGGGTCCAGGAAGAGAGTCTAGAGAAGAGTGGAGGTGTTTTGGCTTAGGAACCCAGATAGGCTTCTTGGGTGGAGCTTTGGGTGGTTCATGAATCACTCCATCCTTGGGCTGACAAGCCTGGGAGGTCTCAGTGGAGTGAGTCTTGGGATACCTCTGCTCTGGGGTCATTTTGCTCCACTCCACTGCCCGGCTAATGGCACTCTCAAAGTCAGCCTTGGTGTAGGTGTAACCTACCCCAAACCCATCCTGCCTCTTGAACTGCTGGATCATCATGCCAAGCTGTGGCTCTCTGGCACTGATCCAACTCAGGATAGAACGGAGGTAAAAGTTGTCATTCTGAGAATCTGCTAGCTCCTCTCTCAAGGAAGCTAGAACCTCCACCTGAGACAAGCAGGTCTCACACTCACTCTCTACTTGGACAGACTTTTCGGCTTTCAGCTTGATCAACTCCATTCTAAGAGACAGACAGTTCTCACAGACAGTGGGTGGAACTGACAGTGTCTCAAGCTCTAGCCTAGTCTGTGCAAGCTCAGCTCTCACTCTCTCCAAATCCCCTAAATGCTCATCGCCCTTGGCTTTCAGCTCAGCTAAGACAGCTAGATGAGATGGGCAATCAGCACAGGGTGCGACGACAGTGGCTTGAGCATCTTTCAGCTCCAGCTGAGTGCTTTCAAGCTCAGTGGCCAAAGCGTCCCTCTCATCAACCCTTTCTGTGTACCTGGACTTCAGAGTCGACAGGTCACACAGAAGCACCTCACACTTAGGGCACTCACTGCTATCACCCAAGCAAGGAGAAGAAGATAGACTCTCAATTCTGCCATTGGCCACGGCAAGCTCACTCTCTAACTCATCTATCCTCTTCTTAGCCCCCCTAAGCAGTTTTTCCCGATATTTCAACTCCTGACGATTGCTCTCAAGTAAATCAACGATTTCACGCTCGTAGGATGATACCTTGTCGTCGTCATCGGAGGAGGAGCTCTTTTCTTCCTTATCCCCAAGAGCCATTGAACAGAAGCTCTTGCGGGATCTTCGGCGCTGGTGTGAGCGACTCTTCGGTTTGTCTCTGAAGGCTATGAAGCAGAGGCCCGCCGGATCATCCTTGTCCTTCCTCTTCCTGATGACGATCTCCTCATCGCTTGAGCTTGATGAAGAGGAAGAAGACGTGGACTGCTTAGAGTAGCTCTTCTCCATCTCGGCGAAGAAGGCCTTGTCGCGCTTCTTGTTCTCTCGCCGTTAGTCCTTCAGGGCCTTCTTGAAGAATCGGGTCTTCGGCTTGCCCTTGTTGAAGGATGAGCTCTCGTGCTTGCCGGAGTCATGGAAGCTGCCACCGTTGCCCTTCTTGTGTCCATTGCGCTTGGGGCAGTCAGCGATGAAGTGTCCTGGATCACCACACTCAAAGCACCCGGATTTTGTGCCGTGTCTTTTGAACATTCTCTTATCATAGACACGATGCACCCGGTTGTTAAAAAGACACAAATCATCATCTCCCAGTAACTCTAGCTGGTCCTCAGTGATAGACATCAAAGAGAACCCAACACAACTCACAGAAGAGGGATCAACAGAAGGTGTAGCAAGGGCCAGGGATTTTGATCCAGAACCAGTGAGATTTGATCTCAGCTGGATATCTACCTCAGTGGCCTTCAGCTTGCTAAACAACTCAGAAATGATCAAGGTATCGTAAGAAGTGCTCTCAACGATAGAGGATACCTTGATCTCCCAGATCTTTGGGTCCAAGGTATGGAGAACCTTGAGCGCCTGCTCGTGATCTGAGACTAACTGAGCTCCCTCAGCCTTGTTGTCTCGAAGCTTGTTTATGATCGACTGAAAATGACCAAACAGAGCCTCAACAGATTCACCCGGCTTCTGTGTGAAATTCTCATATTCACGCCGGTAGGTCTGATAGAGCCGAGCCTTGACCTGTGTTGTTCCCTCATGGTGTGCCTTGAGGGTAGCCCAGATCTCTCTCGCAGTGGAGAGATGACTCACACGCTCAAACTCAGTGGGACCTAAACCAGAAAACAGAATGTTCACAGCCTTACTGTTGCTCAGATGCTGAGCAATGATACCAGCAGTACCCTGCTCAGTGACTGGCAATATGACAAACGTGGTGTGAACGCAAATGTCCCAAATGTCTGAACCCTGGCTCATGAGATAGGCTTGCATGCGAGTCTTCCAATAGTTATAGCCATAGGCTTCCAAGGACGGGACCTTGCCAGGAGACGTCATGGTCACTACTGGGGTTTAGAACCGGTTAAGGTATGGAAAAACCCTAACCAAGCTCTGATACCACTTGTAGGACCGAAAGTAGCGACCAGAGGGGGTGAATGGGCGCATAAAAAATTCTTTCGAATCAATGGCCTGCTCCCAAAACCCAACACATAAAAAAAACTAAACAGCAAAGCGAGAACAGATTGACTAAGTCTGCAGATTCGAAGTCTGCTGATTCAGAGGTTGCAGATTCAGAGTTTGCGGATTCGAAGGTTGCAGATTCGGAGGTTGCAGATTCGAAGGTTGCAGATTCGGAGGTTGCAGATTCGAAGGTTGCAGATTCGGAGGTTGCTGATTCGAAGGTTGCAGATTCGGAGGTTGCAGATTCGAAGTCTGCTGATTTCGAAGTCTGCTGATTCGAAGTCTGTGGATTCGAAGGTTGCAGATTCGAAGGTTGCAGATTTGAAGCCTGCAGATTCGAAGTATGCAGATTCGAAGTATGCAGATTCGAAGCCTGCAAATTCGAAGTATGCAGATTCAAAGTATGCAGATTCGAAGCTTGCAGATTCGAAGTCTGCTAATTCGAAGTCTGCTGATTCGAAGTCTGTAGATTCGAAGCTTGCAGATTCGAAGTCTGCTGATTCGAAGTCTGCTGATTCGAAGCCTGCAGATTCGAAGCTTGCAGATTCGAAGTCTGCTTCACAGAGTTGGACTTCACACAAGAAAAGGGACTTTGGCCCTGTCAACTCGATCAAAAAGCAACACGGGAAAAGCAAGGCTAAAGTACTAGCATACTGTAGCTACAGGAAATTAGTACTACTTGCTACCAGCCACTAGAACTAGTACTCTTGTGAAGAACAAACAGAAGCCACAGAGAAGCTTCTGCTTAGGAATAAATTAGTTGTGTGCAAACCGAACCAACAGAACCTTAAATGAAGTGCTGCAGATAAGAATCAATAGGAATAAAAGCTTCCAAACAGTAAAGAGCCAAATGAATCTCAAGAAGAACAGGAGGTTGCCTGGCGGCGCACACAGGGAGAGAGAAAAAGCACGTAGGAACAAAAATGACCCAAGGGATGATTGAAAAAGTGATTTTTAGAAGGGTAGTCCAACCCTAGGGATTGGGGCCCTATTTATAGGCTGCCCAATGGCCTAGAATATTCCACCAGCCCCTTAGGGTTTTTTACAGACGCAGAAATAAAGGAAAAGAATCTACTGCCCTTAGGAATTTTTACAGACACAACTGACTGACTGTGGGCCTAGAGATACAGATGACTTATCCGGAAGCTAAGTTTTCGTAACGACTACGGCTTCTCTTCTGGACAGTCGGATACAAGATCAACGGTTGTCAATTTTGCGCCGAAACTGACAAAGCTTCCACCGACTATGCACCAGGTACCCGGATTGGGCCGGCCCGATTCCGCAGCTCTCTCAGCCCGGCAATCACTCACCGCCCGTGTACCTGAGTCAACCCTGGTCAACAGCCCAGTGGGTCTTCTACTTCTTCTGGCCCATGCACCCAGATTGGGCCAGCCCAACTTCACAGCCTCCTCTGCCCGACAGTCGCTCGCTGCCCGTGTACTTGAGTCACACGCGGCCCATGAAACAGCAGATCTCTTCTCTTCTTCTGTCCTCTTTGACTATTGTTGACAATGACTCATCACTTCTAGAGCCATGAGGCCCACGCTATTCAGCATGGCTCCTCAGCACCCCGCTACGTGGACCTTTTCAAATCCTCTGACGGCAAGGGGAAGTGGCATCTCAACTTGAACTGCCTCCATCCTTGGCAGGAGTCCATGATGTGTTCCACGTCTCTCAACTGAAGAAGTGTCTCCGTGTGCCCACCGAACAGGCCGACCTCCAATAGCTCAACGTCCAAGAAGACTTGACCTACATCGAGAAATCCATCAAGATTCTGGAGACTAAGGAGAGAGTAACCAGGAGCCGTGTGGTTCATTTATGCAAAGTCCAGTGGGACAACCTCCCCATCGAAGAAGCCACATGGGAAAAAGAAGACGAGTTGAAAGCCCAATGCCCCGAGTTATTCGAGTAATGTTCCAATATCGAGGATGAGATTCTTTGTAAGGGGGATAGGTTTGTAACACCCCAAATTTTCAGAGAAATAAAAATATCAATTAATATATTTTTCTGGGAATAATTTTATTTTGAAATACCTTTAATGCCCTTCTAAGCTTAATTGAACTAGAACCTAGGTAAAACATCCAAATCAGGGGCCAGAAAATTTTGTATATGATCCAAAGCCAAGATATATTTTGAGAATTTTTACAAATTTTTATCACCCTTGGAAGTAGCCCAAATATTTTAAACCAATTTCAGCAATTAAATTTATTCGGAAAACATTTTAAACAGTAACGGGCCCCTTCCCCCTCTTCTCCCTCCCCCGGCCGGCCCAACCCACTCCCTCCCCGCGCCCCTCACTGATAGGCGGACCCCAGTGGTTAGTGGCCCTCTCCCTCCGCGTGCCCGCCCGCCCACCACCTCGGCCCCACCTGTCGGCGCCACCCCACTCTTAGCCGAACCCGAACCCACCCGTCAGCCCCGCCCGTTGCCGCGCCCACGCCCGCTGCCCGGTGGCCCCCACCTATCGGATCCGTCTTCCCCGTAGGATCTACCCCCAACCCCTCCCCCTCGTCGGCCGAAGCCCTAACCCCACCTCGGATCCGCCCCCGCCGGCCCCCTCCCTTTAATCCATCGTCGGCATTGAATTCCCCTCGTCCCGCCGACCGTTTCCCCCATTACTCCACCGCGTCATCACCCCGGAACCGTCGTCCGCATGCATGGAAAGAGGCTCACCGGCATTGAAGCGCTTTACTCTCGGCCTCCCTCAATTGCGCCCCATTTGCCCCTCCGGTGACCCTATTTAAGCCCCCTGGTACCCCCGCGTCCACCCCTCGCTAGCACTCGGAATGAATCCGACCAAAACGCCCGTGACGCTCACTTTAATGCCACACCCCCGCCCTCACTCCAGCTGCCGCTCTTCGTCGCCGGAGTCCTCCTCCACCCTCGGCAACTGCACCAACGTGACCGTTGACGCCTCCTCGACCTCGGCCACCCCTCCACCGATGACGAACCCCACCGGAACTCCATCGCCGACGAGAACCCGAGGAGCTCCATCACCCCTCTACATCGCCGGTCGCCGTCAGCTCGCCGTCGCCACCACCGCCGGTACCCTCATGTTCCCCGTAGTTCCCTCCTTCCGTTTTTAGCCCTAGCTAGGTCGGGTAGTCCTCGCCATCGCCGGAATCACTCGACGTGGCCTCGCCGGAGTCAGGGAAGATGGGTAATTTACCCCTCCCGACGCGTGCCATGCCAGATTCTATCGTGGCCGCATGATATCGATCTGGCGGCGTGGATAAAAGCCCTTGCGATGTTTAATCCCGTGCGTCCATCCGGTCAAAGGGTATCGAGCGCTGTGGGCCGTTGATCGCCCCCTAACATCCCTGCCTCGCCCCCGCACGTTGGATCTGGATCCAACGGTCTTGGATGGACTGGACCACATGCACAGTGCGTGGGTTCACGGTGGATCCGGTTCACCGTGGACCCGAGACCATTTTCAATTTAAATAAAATTCCAGAAATTTATTTAAACTTTGGAAATTCATATCTTGCTCATTTTAACTCCAAAAATTATCATTTCAACTTCAGAAAATTTATAATTTTATTCTCTACATGTTAGTGCAATAAAAACAATATGTTTACTTTGAATATTTCATGTTTATTTAATAAAGTATTCAAATGCACTTTAGGATAAACTACAAATTTGTCCATTTCAACTTAAGATAAAATTTATCTTTTATTCTTTTCATACTAGTATAAGTGAAACCCTAGGTTCATTCTAAACTCTCTATTTTAAGTGGTTAGAAATTTAAAATACATTAGTATACATTATTTTTCCTTTTTAGAAAGGCCATTATTTCATTAAAGTTCATTTTAAAATGTTCTTAAGATAAATTTCAGGAAGTGAATGACTTTATTTTCCTTGGTTCAAACCAATCAAAACCTATATGCCTATTGTGTGGATTTTGGGATGTTTATTGAATGTTATGTTTATTACTTTTGTCGAAAAGACTACGACACCATCGAGGAGTTGGAGTATTATCCGAAAGTTCCCCCGTCGCCTTTCGCTGAACAAGGCAAGTCACCAAACCAATCTTTTGAGCATATTGAACCCATGTTTTACTAAACTATCGCTAAAACACATAGAATATACATGCATTAGTCAAATGAAACCCTTACAATATATTTATTAGGATCCCTCGATCTTGATGTGCAACCCAAGCCATGCTATCTAGCCTAAACTCCTTGTCACCATATTATTAGTACTATTAGCTAGTGTCCAATGTACCGACATGACTGCTATAGGACTAAAAATGAGTCGTAGCGATTGGAATCTACTATATGATCCCCGTTATTCTCATCTCTGGAATGCTATTGGTGATAGAGTTTTGGTTGTGAGTGTATGCATGGTGGGTTCCGGGTGCAAGCTAGGGCATTGTTCGGTAGCACCCGGGCCACTATAAGGACCGGTCTGCGGGATCCATTGCAATACACTTCTGTACTAACCACAAGTCTAGTGGGTAAGTCCTAAGTAAGGTATGGAGTGTTCCAAACCGAGGCCACCACTTGGAGATGGGTCAAGTAGCACCTGCAGTTGGCTTGTACCGACGTGGCACAAAAGGGGGTGCGACGTTAGCCGGGATGCGGCCCGGCGCGTCGGCGAAACCTAAAGAGGGTGGTTATAGCTTGGAGCATTTCATGCTGAGGTTTTAGCACGAGTTTACATGGTATGGGTCATCTCGTTACACTTTGGTGTATGGGATGAGTGCGTGCCTTGTGGGTACAGTGATACACCTCTGATCAGAGTCATAAATCTTTTCGAAAAGCCAAGCCCACGGTCAACGGCGGGTTGCGTGACATCCCACAGTTAGTTTACTTTAATGAGTGGGCATGATGATTTGACATGTAAGGACTGTTGTGCGAGGAGGGAAAACGTACTCCTCGAGTTAG
Source organism: Zizania palustris (assembly GCA_019279435.1). Classification (NCBI taxonomy): domain Eukaryota; kingdom Viridiplantae; phylum Streptophyta; class Magnoliopsida; order Poales; family Poaceae; genus Zizania; species Zizania palustris. The sequence goes on from JAAALK010000082.1 coordinate 72,133,205, forward strand.
ATGTTATTATGATGTTCATGTTTATTATTCCACATGATTAAATTTGACTACACTAAATGGAATAACAAAAAATGTATGTTTCCGCACTTTTAACCATTATCCTTCCTTTGTTATTACCTTGCATTACTATTGCATTTGCGGTGGCTTGTTGAGTACTTTTTTGTACTCATACCCATTGGACACACCATTCAGAGGATGTCTACTACAAGGAAGATGGTCTGGAGTAGCGACCTAGTCAAGAAGAAGATCCTGAAGAGGGGGTTTGTCATGCTTTTATTTGCTTATTTTAATTTTACTCTTTTGTAATAATGTGGTCTACGTACCACGGATGATTGCTAGTATGTACGTGTCGCATGATGAACCTCTTGTATTATTGTTTTTCTTTGGAAATTCAGTAATGTTCCGATTTGTTAAATCGGGGCGTCACAAGATGGTATCAGAGCCAACTTGACTGTAGGAAGCCAAACGGACCATCCTAGCATTTATTTGGATAAAAACTATTTCCCAAAAACCTACTTTATAAATTTGTTCCTCCCCTCACTTTTTTCTTCAACTTTTTGTTTTTGTAGATGCCGGTCTACCAAGTGCACAACTTCTGCCGCCACTTCGAGGGCTTCATCAGGGAGCTCCGAATGATGGTCACCTTCCTTGGGTTCCTCTTCGAGCCCGAGTTCCATGGGGTTTACATGGAAGAGTTTGCAGGACCCTGCGACGTCTCCCTTACCATCCATGGAATCTACTATATGATCCCCATTATTCTCATCTCTGGAATGCTGTTGGTGATAGAGTTTATGTTGTGAGTGTATGCATGGTGGGTTCCGGGTGCACGCTAGGGCATTGGTCGGTAGCACCCGGGGCACTATAAGGACCGGTCTGCGGGATCCGTTGCAATACACTTACGTACTAACCACAAGTCTAGTGGGTAAGTCCTAACTAAGGTATGGAGTGTTCCAAACCGAGGCAACCACTTGCAGATGGGTCAAGAAGCACCTGCGGGTGGCTTGTACCGACGTGGCACAAAAGGGGGTGCGATGTTAGCCGGGATGCGGCCCGGTGCGCCGGCGAAACCTAGAGCGGGTGGTTATCGCTTGGAGCATTTCATGCTGAGGTTTTGGCACGAGTTCCCATGGTATGGGTCATCTCGTTACACTTTGGTGTATGGATGAGTGCGTGCCTTGTGGGTACAGTGGTACACCTCTTGTAAGCTAACTGTGGGATGTCACGCAACTCGCCCTAGACCGTGGACTCGACTTTTCGAAAAGATTTAAAAATCTGATTAGAGGTGTACCACTGTACCCACAAGGCACACACTCAGCCCAAACACCAAAGTGTAATGAGATGACCCATACCATGGGAACTCGCGCCCAAATCTCAGCATGAAATGCTCCAAGCGATAATCACCCGCTCTAGGTTTCGCCGGCGCGCCGGGCCACATCCCGGCTAACATCACACCCCCTTTTGCGCCACATCAGTACAAGCCACCCGCAGGTGCTGCTTGACCCATCTCCAAGTGGTGCCTCGGATTGGAACACTCCATACCTTAGTTAGGACTTACCCACTAGACTTGTGGTTAGTACGGAAATGTATTGCAATGGATCCCGCAGACCGGTCCTTATAGTGCCCCGAGTGCTACCGAACTGTATTTTCTGGAATTGAAATGGTTAAATTTGGAGTTAAAATGAGCAAGATATGAATTTTAGAAGTTTAAATCAATTTCTGGATTTTTATTTAAATAGAAACAAGCTCGGGTCCACGGTGAGTCGAACCCACCATGAACCCACGCACTATGCGCGTGCGCTGGATCACGGATCTGCGTTGGATCGCGATCGGACGGCTACGGGCGAGGCGCGGGGTTTTAAATGAAAACGGATGCGCGAGATTGCACGGTACCCTTTAAGTCAAGACGGACAACCGAGATTAAATCCCGCAAGTGCATTAATCCCTGCCGCCAGATCAAGATCGTGCGGTCACGATCAAATCTGACATGGCACGGGTATTTTACCCATGCCAGTCGTCTTCTCCGGCGACGGCCGAGATGTGGCGACGGGCTAGCGGCGGTGGTGATGGTCGGCGGTCCTATCTATGCCTAGAAATGGAAAGAGGGCGACTAGGGGAACATGAAGGTACCGCTGCGGTGGTCTGAGGTCGACGGGGTGTGGCCGACGACGAGCGGGGGGTGGCGGAGGTGTTCGGGTCCCTCGTCTGTGTCGGTGTTCTAGTGGGGTTCGTCGTCAATGGAGTGGTGGCCGAGGTCGGCGTGGCGTCGACGGTCATGTTGGTGCGGTCGTTGAGGGGGAGGAGGACTTCGGCGATGGCGGATGATGGCTGGAGGGCGAGCGGTAGTGTGGCGCTAAAAACCGGAGTGTGGGCGTTATGTTTGTTCTCAAAGCAAATGGACATGCGGGCTGGACGCGGTGGAGGCCGGGGGTTTAAGTAGGGGCATCGGTCGGGTCAGAGGGGATGCAATCGGGGGATGCCGAGAGTAAACGCCGGCGAGGTCCTTTCCATGCATGTGAGCGAGGGCTCCGGGGCAATTACGTGTGGAATTAAGAGGGGAAACGGTCGGCGGGCCGCGGGGAATCGTTTAATGGCGGCAATTGAATGAGAGGGGGCCAGCGGGGGCAGATCCGAGGGGGATTAGGGTTTCAGCCGGTGAGGGGGGATTTGGGGGCGAATCTCGCGGAGACGATGGATACGATAGGTAGGGGCCACCGGTCAGCGGGCGCGGGGCGAGGGCGTGGCAACGGGACGCAACTGACGGGTGGGGCCGAGGCATCAGGCGCGCGGGGATGTTGGCACCGACAGGTGGGGCCAAGGTGTCGGGCGTGCGCGTGGAGGGAGAGGGGGTCGCTGACGAGCAGGGCCCGACTGTCAGTGAGGGGCACGGGGGAGAGTGGGCTGGGCCGGCTGGTTGGGGGAGAATGGGGGAAAGGGGCCTGTTACTGTTTAAATTCATTTCTGAATAAATTTAACTGCTGAAATTGATTTAAAATGTTTGGGTTGCTTCCAAGGGTGATAAAAATTTGTAAAAATTCTCAAAAATAGGTCTTGGCCTTGGGATCACATAAATTTTCTTAACCTCTGGTTTGGATATATCCTCCAGGTTTTAGTTTATTTGGGCATAAATAGCCTTAAAGGAAATTCAAAAATAATCTTTTCTAGAAAAATATAATAAAATGTATTTTTATTTTTTGAAAATTTGGGGTGTTACAGACATCAACGTCGTCACGCTGCCCACCGAGTTTACCCTGCCGCAGGATGAGACCGAGGTCGCTCAGCTAAACCTCGGCCCGCGCAACACTATTTTTGAGAAGCCCGAGGACTCGGCTCGCCATCTGAAGCCTCTCTACGTCAGAGGTCTCATTTATGGGAAGCCGATTTCCCATATGCTTGTCAACGGTGGCGTCATTGTTAACTTAATGCCTTACTTGTTATTGAAAAAACTTGGTAGGGATGAGGATGATCTAAACAAGACCAACTTGATGCTCAACGGCTTTAACGGTGAGAGTTCCGAGGCCAAGGGCAAGCTCTCCATGGAGTTGATAGTGGGCAACAAGATGTTGCCAACAACATTCTTCATCGTCGATATACAAGGTAACTATAGTATGCTGCTTGGGCACGACTGGATTCACGCAAATTGCTGCATTCCTTCTACTCTGCACCAGTTCCTAATTTAGTGGGACGGCGATGAAGTAGAACTCATTCCCATAGATACTTCGGCCCAAGTGGCATTGGCCGATGTATCAGTTGACGCCATTCACAACAAGGTAGAGTGTCTGTCAGGTAGATATCTTTCAGATTACGATTTTGTTAGAGTGTCTAGAGGACGTTTTGTACCAGTGTCTGTAAAGCCGGCTGGTGTAGCACGGTTGTTGTTATATTAGTAGTCATGTCTAGCAAGTATAATCTGGATTGGCTAAAGTCTTACGTAGAGCAGTATCGGTCTAATAAAGACGGTATTGCTGAGGCCATCGAGGACTTTAGCGAAGTAGAGAAATTAGGACAAGGTTTTGCGTCGGCCGATCCCTTAGAAGAAGTTGACATAGGTGATGGTAGCATCCCGAGGCTGACTTTTGTAAACCAACATTTACAGCCTGATGAAAAGGCTGAAGTAATAAAGTTGCTTCGGTCGTATGTCGATTGTTTCGCATGGGAGTATAGCGAGATGCCGGGACTAAGCCGCGAGCTCGTGGAGCATAGGCTACATATCAAGTCCGGATTAGGCCTTATAAACAGCCTCCTCGCCGCTTTAACTCGGCCGTCTATGACTGAGTTAAAGAAGAAGTAGAGCGACTGCTCAAAGCTGGATTTATTAGGCCATGCAGGTACGGAGAATGGGTCGCTAACATTGTGCCTGTAGAGAAGAAAGGGAGCGGCAAGATACGAGTGTGTATTGATTTTAGGGATCTGAACAAAGCCACTCCGAAGGACGAGTATCTGATGCCGATAGCCGACATGCTGATCAACGATGCTTCAGGACACAAGGTACTAAGTTTTCTTAATGGCAATGCTGGTTATAATCAAATCTTTATGGCCGAGGAGGACGTCTACAAGACTGCCTTTCGATGCCCTGGTTTTGTCGGTTTATTCGAGTGGGTCATTATGACTTTTGGTTTGAAAAATGCTGGTGCCACATATCAGCGTGCTATGAACTTAATATTTCATGACTTGCTAGGAGTTAGGTTAGAAGTTTACATTGATGATGTCATAGTCAAATTGGATGCTATGGGAAACCATTTAGCCAATTTGAAAGTTGCTTTTGATAGGATGCGGTAGTATGGTTTAAAAATAAACCCACTCAAATGTGCTTTTGGCGTGTCAACGGATAAGTTCTTAGGTTTCATGATTCATGAAAGAGGCATAGAGATTAATCCTAAGAGGCTTGAGAAAATTAGAAACGTTACGGCGCCAACATGCAAAATTATGTGCAAAAGTTGCTAGGAAAGATGAATTAGTTGCGTCGCTTTATATCTAACTTGTCTGGCAAGATTGATGCCTTTGTCCCCATACTCCAGCTAAAGAACGAGGTCGAGTTCACTTGGGGGGCAAGCCAGCAAAGCGCCTTTGAGAAAATCAAGGAGTGCTTGTCATCACCGCCCATGGTGAGAGCACCCAAAGCCAGGATTCTGTTTCGGCTGTACATCGCTACTGAAGATAGCGTGATCGGGGCCATGCTAACCTAGGAGGTGGAAGGAAAAGAGTACATCATCACATTCTTGAGCCGCCGCCTACTGGACTCCGAGACCAGGTACGCATTTGTGGAACGTTTGTGTTTATCACTTTACTACGCGTGCACCAAATTGCGCCACTATCTTCTCCCTACTACATGTGTTGTCGTTTGCCAAACCGATGTTATAAAACACATGTTGCAAAAGCCGATTCTAAGTGGAATAATCGGAAAGTGGGCTTATGCTTTGATCGAATATGATTTGGCCTATGAACCTCTAAGAGCTATGAAAGGCCAGATCATAGCCAACTTTATAGTTGATCACCACATAGACGCCAGATGGAGCGACAATATTGCTTTGATTGAAGTAATGTCGTGGAAACTTTACTTTGATGGTTCGGCTTGCAAAAATGGCCGAGGTATTGGAGTAGTCCTCATATCACCTAGCGGGGCATGCTTTGAAACCCCGACTCGCTTAGAATTTCTCTCTACCAACAACCAAGTTGAATACGAGGCTTTACTACTAGGGCTTGAATTGTTAGATTCCATGGGTTCTAAACATGTTCATGCGCATGGTGATTCCTAGTTAGTAGTACAACAAGTGGCTAAGAGTGTTCAATGTTTTAATGGCTTGCTAAACAGCTACTTGGATAAGTGCCTGGACATAGTTGCTACTTTTGATGACTTCAAAATTTCTCATGTGTCAAGAGAGGCCAATTCGGTTGCAAATGATTTGGCTCAGCAAGCATAAGGTTACCAAGTCAGGAGAGGAAAATTTTATGTATGGGAGAAGCCGATGTTTGGTCTCACTGCCAAAGCCAATGACTTCGGGCAGGCGCACCCTCCGGGTCATACCCCTCCGGCTGCCGGAGGCTACCGCGCGCTAAGGTCTGGGGACCGGAGTACTCCGCCCACCAAAGAGTCTGGCACGCCGGAGCCCACGAGCCAGAGTCCCCGAGACAGCGAGGGCTTCCGGGAGTCTGGACCCTCCGGGAGGAGCCTTCGACCTAATGCGCTCCACACGTCCAGTCCAGCAGGCTTTGGCAGAAGCAGGAAGGGCTCGGGGGGCACCCCGAAATCAGTAGCCTAGATACTTTTTCAGGGAGTGAGCTAGCGGAATCGTCTGAAGCCCATAAGGGCGATTGGAGAATGCCAATCTTCCAGTATTTGAGAGACCCTAGCCAAAGGGTTGATCGAAAGGTTCGGAGACAAGCGTTTAAATTTGTGTTGATAGAAGATACACTGTATTGCCGAACTGTTGACGGAGTACTGTTAAAGTGTCTAGACCACGAATGATCCCACGTGGCTATGGTAGAAGTCCATGAAGGACTTTGTGGCACTCATCAGTCGGCCAGAAAATGAGTTGGATGCTCAAAAGAGCGGGTTTCTACTGGCCGACTATGACTGAGGATTGTTTTAATTATTATAGAGGGTGTGAAGCATGTCAGAAGTTTGGCAATATTTAGTTAGCTCCTACTTCATTACTCAACCCTATTGTCAAGCCATGGCCATTCCGAGGTTGGGGTTTAGACTTCATCGGCCAAATTCACCCTCCTTCCTCAAAAGGGCATCAGTTCGTGTTGATGGCGATGGATTACTTCACCAAGTGGATCGAGGTCGTGCCTCTCAAGAACATGACTCACAACGAGGTACTCGACTTTATCTTGAAGCACATTATACATAGATTCGGCATTCCTCAAACTCTCACTACAGATCAAGGTAGCTCATTTGTTTCTAAAGAAGTGAGGGACTTTGCCAAATATTATGGTATTAAGTTGATAAACTCTTCGTCCTACTATGTTGAGGCCAATGGTCAGGCCGAGTCTAGTAATAAAACCGTTATTAAGCTCATTAGGAAGAAAATTGAAGAGTTCCCTAAAAGATGGCATGAGGTGCTTTCCGAGGCGCTATGGGCTTGTAGGATTGCAAAGCACGGTGCTACCAAAGTTAGTCCATACGAGTTAGTGTATGGACAAGAAGTTCTTCTACCTGTAGAAGTAGATCTTGGTTCTCTAAGGGTGTTAAAGCAAGATGGCTTATCGGTCGACGAGTATGAAACTCTTTTGAAGGACAACCTAGAAGAAGTGACCGATAAGAGATTGAAGGCTTTAGAAGCCATAGAAGTAGACAAGAGGAGAGTAGCTAAAGCCTACAATAAGAAGGTCAAACCAAAATCATTTCAAGTGGGTGACTTGGTTTGGAAGATGATTTTACCTTTAGGCACTAAGAGTCTCAAGTTTGGTAAATGGTCACCTAGTTGGGAAGGCCCTTTCAAAATAGCCGAAATCGCTCCTGGCAATGCATATGTGTTAGAATATCTGCAAGGAGAGCGGTTTCGAAGAGCTTTGAATGGTAGATACTTGAAAAGGTATTTCCCAAGTGTGTGGCAAACAACGTAAGAGGTGTAGAAAGGCCAATATGGAAGGTATCGTCTTTAGCTCATTGTGCTTTTAGTTCACTTAGTTCACTAAAAGGCAGGGGGCATGTGTTGATAGCAAAAAATGGCATCAATGGTTAAGATTGTCAAAATATCAATTTTGGTAATTTGGGCCGAAAATACACATGTCCTGGGTCAGGCCGAAGCCCTACAGGGCCGAAGGACCATTGGGCTATGGGCTCCAGAAGCTTCCAGCCAGCCCATGGCCTTCGGCCAGGAAGCCTTCAGAGGCCTACCCGGTCGAAGCTTTAGCCCAAGGAGCAGGCTTCGGCAGGCTTGGCCGAAGGCCCACTTCGGGCAGAGATAGAGTTGGACCCGATTCCGGCTAAGTGTTTATCTCTATTCAGCCGAATTATAGCAGATTAGATTAGAGGTCTAGCCCCTATAAATATAGAGGTGAAGCCAGTTCAGAGGCCCTCCAACACAAATCAACCACAAAGCCTAGCTTTGAATCGCATTTACTTTATCTTTACTTTTCTGTACTCTTCGTGGGTTTGCCTAGAAGCCCTCCAACGACCACTTTGGAATAGTGGTAATCCTTGTTACTTCGCTTGTGAAGTATCCGTTAATCTACGTAATAGATTGCTATCGCCTTGTTACTTCGCCTATGAAGTATCCGCTAATCTACGTAACAGATTGCTACCTTCGCCACTAGTGCAACACTTAGCAGAATTCGGTCCTCAGGCCGAATTGGTACTTTGAATCCACTCTATTGCATGTTTCCACGTTCGGAGCTACTTCGTTGGAGGTGTCCGGAGCTGAGAGATTGGTTTCGGAGATTGCCAGAACACCCTTCGGCGAGACTGTTGCTTTGACCGCATGCTCCACCAGCAGACTTCATCACGACAAGCTTTGCCATGCTCGTACTCCGCTCCGGACGAAGTCACACTCACGCATTGCATTTGAGTCATTATTATGTATCTTACTGTATCAAAGACTTCGCACTGAACCCCGCTGTTCAGAGGTGATTGTTGCGTCCAGGTCCATTCGGAGTTCATCTTAGGCCAGATCAGTCCGAACGTCGAAGGTACCCTTCAGCGGGACACTTCGCACCAGGCACCGAAGGTACACTTCGGTGACTCCCTTCGCACCATACTTTGAAGCAGACAGGCTCCGACCGGTTTGTTGATTTATTCTGTTTAATATATTTCTTTCGGCTAATTGGATTATTTTGTGTGATCTAATTGCCTGGCGACTCCACCCCCCTTACCACGGCTAAGGGTAGTCGGAACGCGACGTCAGTGCTGTGTTACGCTTAGACTGGTCCCCAAGTATCCGCACACTTTTGGAATATCGAACTGACCCAAGTGCGGGGGCACGTTTTCGTGTCAACAGTCTCGGAACATCGGTATATAATCCTTCACTGACTCATCCATTCATTGCCTTACATCCATCAAGTCAGTGAGCTTCATGTCTTAAATGCCGGTGAAGAAATATTGGTGAAACTTCTTCTCTAGATCCACCCATCCTCTGATGGAATCCACCGGCCGTGAAGCAAACCACGCAAAGGCCGATCCTGATTGTGAAAGTGGGAAAAACCGGACCTTCAGCGCTTCATCAGTCGATGCCTCCCCACACTAGGCAAGGAAATGGCTGATGTGCTCGATCGTAGAGACCGACTCTTGTCCCGAGAAATTAGTGAACTCGGGTATCTTTTATCGGCTAGGTAGCGATACTCGATCGAACCACTTCGAGTACAACCACCGATACATGTACGTATGTTCTTTGGACTTTATCCCAAACTGATCTTTGATAACCTCTGTGATCCGATTCACCCAGTCATCTTCTTGCTGTCCTGGTGTTGGGTATTGTCCAGGTATTGGGGCCTACTGATATTGCTCTGGCTGGAAAGCATTGCACCTATGTTTCCCCTCATCACCATAAGGATGCACTTCAAAGTTATTGGTCCTAAGGTACCCTTTAGGGATACCGGCGGGTGCACCCCTATGCGGCATGATATCTGGCAGCATGTTCCTTACGATACCATATGTGACTTGTGGGGCATCTTGTCCTATCGGCCTGGGGCTGGCTGCTGAGAACGACGCTGATGCACCCCTTTCGAGGTTATAGGGAGAACTCGATGGTAACCCTGAGCGGGGTCGATTGTTGGGTTGCCCTATTTCCTTCATGGCCGACCGAGAAGGTCAGCTTCTCTAGCCTCGTCGGCCCTTGTGGCTGTGGAGCTGGTCGAGTGTGCTATGGATTCTGTAGTAGTCTGGTCTGAGTATCGAGGAGATACGTCAGACCTTGTGGCAGTTCGTGAACTATGGTGCCATCAATGGTTGTCTTGATCAGCCCGTGGAGGGTGTTGACCAGTGTTCTAAATTGATTGATTAGTGCATGGTGAAGTGTGTTTTCGATGATCTCCTGGAAACCGACATGAGGGCTTCATGTTGGTTGACTGGTCTCCATGGTCGTCGCTAGTCTTGGCAACGGATCCCTTAAGATGGGACCCACCTGAGTCATCCTGTAGGCTTGCAGGCATAGCTCCTGGAAAGCATCAATGTTTTTCTATACCTCTACTGTGGTGCCCCGATTTATCGAAATCGGAACATTATTGAATTTCCATAGAAAAAACAAAAATAACAAGAGGTTCATCATGCGACAACCTACATACGGGCAATCATACGTGGTTTGCAGACCACATTATTACACAAGTGTAAAATTAAAAGAAACTATGAAAATAAACTGCATGAGGAACGCCTTCTTCAGGATCGTTTTCTTGACTGGGTCGCTACTCGAGACCATCCTCCTCGTAGTACGCAGCCTCTGAAGTGTTTGTCCAATGGGTATGAGTACAAAAAGTACTCAGCAAGCCTCCGCAAATGCAATAGTAATGCAAGATAATAACAAAGGAAGGATAATGACTAAAAGTGCGGAAAAGTACATTTTTCAGTTATTGCATTTAGTGTAGTCAAATTTAGTCATGCGGAATATTAAACATGAACATCATAATACAATCTAACTCAAGGAGTACGTTTTGCCTCCTCGCACAACAGTCCTTACATGTCAAATCATCATGGACATTTATTTCAAGAGTAAACTAACTGTGGGATGTCACGCAACCCGCCCTTGACCGTGGGCTCGGCTTTTCGAAAAGATTTATGACTCTGATCAGATATGTACTACTGTACCAACAAGGCACGCACTCATCCCAAACATCAAAGTGTAACGAGATGACCCATACCACGAGAACTCATGCCAAAACCTCAGCATGAAATGCTCCAAGCGATAACCACCCGCTCTAGGTTTCGCCTGTGCGCCGGGCCGCATCCCGGCTAACATCGCACCCCCTTTTGCACCACATCGGTACAAGCCACCCGCAGGTGCTGCTTGACCCATATCCAAGTGGTGGCCTCAGTTTGGAACACTCCATACCTTAGTTAGGACTTACCCATTAGACTTGTGGTTAGTACGGAAGTGTATTGCAACGGATCCCGCAGACCAGTCCTTATAGTGCCCCGGGTGCTACCGACCAATGCCCTAGCTTGCACCCGGAACCCACCATGCATACACTCACAACCAAAACTCTATCACCAACAGCATTCCAGAGATGAGAATAACGGGGATCATATAGTAGAACCAAGTTACTATGACTCATTTTAATCCTATAGCAATCGTGTCGATACCTTGGACACTAGCTAATAGTACTAATCATATGGTGACAAGGAGTTTAGGCTAGATAGCATGGCTTGGGTTGCACATCAAGGTCGAGGGATCCTAATAGATATAATGTAAGGGTTCCATTTGACTAATGCATGTATATTCTATGTGTTTTAGCGATAGTTGAGTAAAACATGGGTTCAATATGCTCAAAAGATTGGTTTGGTGACTTGCCTTGTTCAGCAAAAGGAGAGGAAGGGACTTCTGGGAAGTATTCTGGCTCCTCGGCGACGTCGTAGTCTTCCCAATATAAATAAAAGGAAATAAATACAACATCCACTTAAACAATCTAAAACCACACAATAAGCATATAGGTTTTGATTGGGTTAATTTAAAGACAACAAGTTGTTAAGTTTCTGAAATTCATTTTAGGAATAATTTAAAGTGAACTATAATGTAATTTGGTCCTTTAAAAAGGGGTTTTAATTGTGAATAAACTCATTTTAAGTTTTCTAATTAATTTAAAATAAGAGCTTCAGAGAAAATTTAGTGGTTTCATCATGTTAATAGGAAATGAGCAAATATGAAGTTTTGCTGAAATTTAAATAATTAAATTTGTAATTTATTCTAAGGCCATTTGAATACTTTATTAAATAAGGATGAAATATTCAAAGTAAGTATACTGTTTTTATTGCATTAACATGTAAAGAATAATATTACAAATTTTCTGGAATTGAAATGGTAATTTTTGAAGTTAAAATGTGCAATATATGAATTTTGGAAGTTTAAAAGCATTTCTAGAATTTAAATTAAATCCCAAAAAAGTCTCGGGTCCACGGTGGGCCAGGCTCATGGTGAACCCACGCATTGTGCACGTGCGCCGGATCGAGATCCATCGTTGGATCGCGATCGGGCGGCCACGGGCGAGGCAGGAAGTTTAAGTGAGAATGGACGCGCGAGATTAAAAGGCCGAACCGGTATACGATGAACGGCTCAGATTAAACGTGGGTTTTAAGTATTAACGAACGCGCGAGATTAAAACGTACCTCTTCGCTCAGATCCGACGACGCAGATTAAACTGCACAGGGGATTTAATCGGTACCTTTAGATCCAGATCGCACGGCCGGGATCGAATCCGACACGGCACGTGTACTCGACCCATGCCGGTCGTCTTCTCCGGCGACGGCGAGCGGCCAGAGGCCACGGCGAGCGACGGCGGTCCAAGCTACGCCTAGAAACGGAAAGAGGACGACTAGGGGAATGTGGAGGTACCGTTGGCGAGGCGAATGGTCGACGGAGCGTGGCCGGCGACGAGCGTAGACGAAGGAGGCGTTCAGGTCCTCGTCGGCGGTGGGGTTCCGGTGGGGTTCGTCGATGGCGGAGGGGTGGCCGAGGTTGGGGTGGTGCTTGCGGTCACAACAGTGCGGTCCACGTAGACGGAGAGGGACTCCGGCGATGGCGAACGGCGGCTGGAGTGCGGGTGGTGGAGGAGAGTTAAAACTCGGAGTACGTGCGTTTGGTTCGATCTGGCAGCGAGTGAGCGTGGGGGTCGAATGCGGGGTACCAGGGGGTTTAAATAGGGTCACCGGTGGGGGCAAAGGGGGCGCAATTGGCGGTGGCCGAGGGTTAACGCATTTAAACGCCGGCGAGCTTCGGGTTGCATGCAGATTCATCGAACCGGGACGCGATCGAGCTAGTTTTAATGGGGGGAACGGTCACCGGAGCGCGGGGGTTTGAATGCCAGGCTCAATTTGGGGAGAGGGGGTCGGGAGCAGCGGATCCGAGGCACATTAAGGCGTCGGCCGGCGAGGGGGGATTTTGGGGCAGATCTCGCAGAGACGAAGGATCTGACAGGTGGGGGCCACATGCCAGTGGGCGCGAGCGAACGAGGGAGGTGGCTGACGAGTGGGGTCGGGCTTGGCCACGAGAGGGAGCCGGTTGGCACCGACAGGTGGTGCCGGGTACGCGCGCGGAGAGGGGGTCACTGATGGGCGGGGTCCACTGGTCAGATGGGGCGTGCGGGGAGGAGTGGGCTGGGCCGGTCGGGAGAGATAGAAAGGGAGGGGGAGGCCTGTTACCGTTTAATTGCTTTTTTGATTAAAAATAATTACAGAAAATGGATTAAAATATTTGGGCTACTTCCAAGGTTGATAAAAATTTGTAAAAATTCTCAAAAATATATCTTGGCCTTGGGATCACATACAAAGTTTCCTAGCCCCTGGTTTGGTCATTTCATCTAGGTTCTAGCTCAAAAAGTTTAAGGAGGGCATTAAAGGTATTTCCAAAATAAATAATTCCAGGTAAATAGATTAAATGATATTTTTATTTCCTTGAAAATTTGGGGTGTTACAAACCTATCCCCCTTACAAAGAATCTCGTCCTCGAGATTGGAACACTACTCGAATAGCTCAGGGTATTGGGCTTTCAACTCGTCTTCCTTTTCCCATGTGGCTTCTTCGACGGGGTGGTTGTTCCACTGAACCTTGCAGAAGCGAACCACACAGCTCATGGTTACCCTTTCCTTGGTTTCCATGATCTTGACGGGTTTCTCGATGTAGGTCAGGTCCTCTTGAACGTTGAGTTGTTGGAGATCGGCCTATTCGGCGGGCACACGAAGACACTTCTTCAGCTGAGAGACGTGGAACACATCATGAACTCCTGCCAAGGATGGAGGCAGTTCTAGTAGGTATGCAACTTCTCCTTGCCGTTAGAGGATCTGAAAAGGTCCGACATAGCGGGGTGCTAGCTTGCCTTTCATGTTGAACCTTTGAGTGCCACGGAGGGGAGTGACTCGGAGATAGACATAATCACCCTCCTCAAAGGTTAGGTCTCTACGTCGGTTATCGGCGTAGCTATTTTGTCAGGACTGGGCTATCTTTAATCTGTCCCTGATGATCTTGACCTTCTCTTCAGCTTCTCTTAATATATCTGTCCCAAACAGCTGCGATTCTTCGGTTTGATCCCAGAGCAGCGGCGTTCTGCATTTACGCCCATAAAGCGCTTCGAACGGGGACATTTGCAGGCTGGCTTGATAGCTGTTGTTGTAGGAGAACTCCGCGTAGGGTAAGTTCTTGTCCCACATTCCGCCAAAGTCTAGAGCGCAAGCTCTAACCATATCTTCCAATATCTGGTTAACCCTTTCGGTTTGATCATCGGTCTGTGGATGATAGGCGGTGCTAAAGTTCAGCCGGGTGCCGAGTTCTTCTTGAAGGTTCTTCCAAAACTTAGAGGTAAACTGACTCCCACGGTCAGATACAATCTTCTTAGGAACTCTGTGTAGGCACATGATCCGGGTCATATACAACTCGGCCAACTTGGCGACGATGTAAGTTGTCTTGACGGGGATGAAGTGAGCTACCTTGTTGAGTTGGTCGATGATCACCCAGATAGAATCATGACCAGCTTGGGTCCTGGGCAGTCCCATGATGAAGTCCATTCCTATCTCTTCCCACTTCCATTCGGGGACCTTGAGGGGTTGCAATAGTCCAGCAGGTCTTTGGTGCTCTGCCTTGACTCACCGGCATGTGTCGCACTTGGCCACATACTCAGCTATTTCCCTCTTTATGCTGACCCACCAATATTTTTCCTTCAGGTCTTAATACATCTTGGTACTCCCGGGATGTATGGAGTATAGAGTATCGTGGGCTTCTTGAAGGATGAGGGTCTTCAACTCAGGCTTGTCGGGTACGCATATCCGGTCTCCGAACCAGATGGTACCGAGTTCGTCCTCGGAGAATCCGGGAGCTTTACCCTTTCACATGTTCTGCTGGATCTCCAAGATGTCCGGGTCTTCTTTCTGCTTTTCTCAGATCTCGTCTATCAAGATAGGCCTAGACTCCAAAGCAGCGAGGTACGCTTGGGTGGTGATCCCAAAATTCAGCCTTTCCATTTCCTTATATAGCAAAGGGGCCTGGTCCTATATCATGATGGCATTACAGTACCCTTTCCGACTAAGGGCGTATGCCACCACATTTGCCTTGCCTGGATGATAATGGATGCCCAAGTCGTAATCTTTGATCAGTTCCAACCATCTCCTCTGCCTGAGGTTTAGGTCCGGTTGGGTGAATATGTACTTGAGGCTCTTGTGGTCGGTGAAGACCTCGCACCGGTTTCCCACAAGGTAATGTCTCCATATCTTCAAGGCGTGAACCACGGCTGCTAATTCCAGGTCGTGGGTCGAGTAGTTCAGCTCATGCGGTCTCAGCTGTCGGGAGGCGTAAGATATAACCTTCCCTTCTTGCATTAAGACACATCCCAATCCTTGACGAGAGGCATCACAGTAGACGTGGAAGTCTTTCTGGATGTCTGGCAGAGTCAGAATAGGGGCTGACATGATCTTTTTCTTGAGGGTTTGGAAGCTTTCTTCGCAATCTGGGGTCCATTCAAATTTTACCTCCTTTTGCAATAGTCTGGTCATAGGCTTGGCGATCTTCGAGAAGTTCTCAATGAACCAGCGGTAGTATCTGGCCAATCCAAGAAAACTCCAGATCTCGGTCATGGTCGTGGGCTGCAGCCAGTTGGTTACTGCTTCCACTGTGGTTGGATCCACAGCTATTCCTCTGGCAGATATGACATGTCCGAGGAATTTCACCTCTGATGACCAAAACTCACACTTGTTGCATTTGGCGTACAGTTGATGTTCCCTTAGCTTTCTGAGGGTCTAACAGAGGTGGGTTTCATGTTCTTACTTGGTCTTGGAGTAAACGAGTATATCGTCGATGAATACCACGATGAACTTATCCAATAACTCCATGAATACATTGTTCATCATCTTCATGAAAAAGGCCGGAGCATTCGTGAGTCCAAACAACATCACGGTATACTCATAGAGTCCATAGCGAGAGGTGAAGGCAGTCTTGGGGATGTCCTCTTCTCTAATCCTCAATTGGTGATAACTTGACCTGAGGTCAATATTGGAAAACACCGAGGATCCTTTAAGTTGATCGAACAGGTCATCGATCCGAGGCAATGGGTACTTGTTCTTGATGGTTACATCGTTCAGGGCTCTATAGTCCACACACATTCTTTTAGTCTTGTCCTTCTTCATGGCGAAGATGACCGGTGTACCCCAGGGTGAGGTACTCGGTCGGATGTACCCTTTCTGCTCCAAGTCTTCGATGTTGCTCTTGACTTCGACTAGTTCGTTGGCGGCCATCCGGTATGGGCGCCTGGAGATTGGAGTGGTCCCGAGGACAAGTTCGATTGTGAATTCAATGTCCCGCTTGGGAGGCATTCCAGGCAGGTCCTCTGGGAAGACGTCCATGAACTCCTTGACTATGGGTACCTATTCAAGGGCTAGAGAGTGAAGAGATGCCTCAAGAGGTTTGCGGCTGGCCATCTGAAAGGTGACGGCTTCTCCTTCGGGGTTGGTCACCGTTACGGACTTGCTGGTGCAATCGATCACTCCCTTGTGCTTCATCAACCAATCCATCCCTAGGATGAGGTCGAGTCCGGTGCACTTAATGAGGACTGGCTCGGCCCAGAACAATACCCCTTGGATCTCTATCTTAACCTTAGGACTGTACAAGTGGGCTAAGGTTTTATTTCCTGGAGTGGCAATCATCATGGGGACTGATAGAGGGAGTACTTCCAAGTCGTTGGTTTTCACAAAATCTTCCGAGATGAAAGAGTGTGTTGCCCCAGAGTCAAATAGTATCATAGCTAGCATGGAATTTGCGGTAAACATACCGAGCACGACTTCGGGAGCCTCCTGAGCTTCCTCCGCGCTGATGTGGTTGACGCGGGCACGAACCGCCTTGTTGGGTGTCGCGCCTTGGGGTTGCTTGGGGTGAGGACACTGGTGCGAGTAGTGCCCTTCCTTCCGGCAGTTGAAGCAGACGACCGGCTTCCCTTGGCAATCCCTCAAGATCAGGGCCTTGGTGGCGGGAGGCAGCTGAGCAGTCGAAGCTAGTGGAGTGGGGCGGGGATGCCCAGCGTTGGATCCACCGGTGGCGTGAGGTGGCCTGTAGGTGGGCCGAGGATGGTAGGCGGGCGCTGGTGGTGGAGGGACGAAGCGGGGCCTCTGGGAATTCGCCTATTGATGCTTGAAGGCGATCATCTTCCTCTTCTTGAGGTCCAACTTGTTTTGCTCAGTCTCTTGGATGAGTGCTTTATTCACCAACCGTTGAAAGTCGGCGTAGTCGGTGGCGACGAGCTAGATGGACAGCTCATCCTTAAGTCCCCGGAGGAACTTAGCCTAGCGGAGGGTGTCGGTCCACACCTCTTCTGGCGCGTAGCGTGCCAGACGGTTGAACTCATGGAGGTACTACATGACGGTTCGGCTTCCCTGTTGCAGGTCGTGGAACTCCTGCTGCTTGACCGCGATAACTCCGGTGGGGACGTGGGCGGTGTGAAAGGCGATGGTAAACTCCGCCCATGTCACCACATGGTCCTCTGGCTGGGACTCACGGTAGTTGTCCCACCACTCCGCGGCGGGACCTTGGAGCTGATGAGTGGCGACGGCCACTCGCTCTCGGCCGGTGCAGGGGAGGAGGAACAGCTTCTTCCCAATGGTGTGGAGCCAATCTCCGGCCTCCATGGGGTTGGTGGTGCTGGAGAAGATCGGTGGGCACACGCGCAGGAACTCCGAGAGTTGGAGCGCGGGTGCGGGTGCGGGCACACGAGGGGCAGGCTCCACATTTTGCAGGCAGTCGAACTGCGCCTATTGGTGCTACATTTGGGTGAGGAGGGCGGTGATCAACTGGTTTTGATTCGCCATCATTTCCGCCAAGGTAGGGTGGTTGGCGGATGGTGACCCGATCTGTCGTGGTCCCGTTGCACCCCAGTTAGGCACAACACCTTCGGGCAAACCGTGGCTTCCTCCTTCTCCATTGTTGGAGCCGGTGTTCTGGTTGTTGGTCATCTTCTGAACATATATAAAAGCTTAAGCATAAGGTAAAAAGATGATGAAACAACACTGCAATCAAAATGGCCCATGGGGCTCATATATATATTTCTAGTGGTATAAAAAGTTCATTACATTAAGCTCTTATTTTAATACACCTACAACCCAACTCGTTGTAGGTAGTACCACAACATTATTTCAAACAACGATAGCTAATGCCTACTCACCACCGGAGGCGGTCTCCGTGCTCTCGAAACCACGAGTACGCGGATCCCGAGGGATGGTGGGCTCGAGAAAATTCTCGATGATCGGGTCGGAGACGAGGCCGGGGCGTGGTGCAGGTGCGCTGGCGGTGGACGGTCCGGTGGTGGAGGGGTGTGGCGGGATCCTCTTGGGGCGAGGGGCAGGCTCGCGGATGGACTTCCTCTTCCTCGGGAGGAGGGGAACCATCTCCGCAATATCCTTCTGCAGCTGCATGATCTTCCGCTGCAGTTCGCCGTTTTGCAGGATCAAGTTCTTCATCTCCTCATGAAGAAACTCAACCGCCTCATGGTGTTCATCGGCGTCGAGCATGGCCTCAGTATGGAGGTCGTCCATGTCCTGAAGAAGACGCGACTGCCGGGCCATGACCGGATCACGAACGGAGTGAACTCCGAGGTAGATACTATGGTAGGCGCCGGGAGTGCGCTTTGGCACAAGCCAAAAAGACGAGTTCTGAAGACGATCGTCATAGATCATCCTCAACTCCATAAGGGCTTGGAGGGTGACGCGTTGGCACGTGACGTAGAAAGTCGGGCCCCCAAGTGTCGTGGTGTAGGGCGGTAGGTGTTCTCCGGATCCATGGACGGTGAGGTAGACGTCGCAGGGTTCGGCGAATTCCTCCAGGTACACCCCCTGGAATTCGGGCTCGAAGAGAAACCCGAGGAAGGTGAGCATCATGCGGAGCTCCCTGACGAAGCCCTCATAGTGGCGGCAGTAGCTGTGAACTTGGTAGGCTGGCATCTACAAAAACAACAAGTCGAAGAAAAGTGAGGGGAGGAACAAAGTTTATAAAGTAGGTTTTCGAGAAATAATTTTCTGCAGCCATTGGCTAGGCTGGTCCGTTTGGCTTCCTACAGTCAAGTCGGCTCTGATACCATCTTGTGGCGCCCCAATTTATCGAAATCGGAACATTATTGAATTTCCATAGAAAAAACAATAATAACAAGAGGTTCATCATGCGACAACGTACATACGGGCAATCATACGTGGTTTGCAGACCACATTATTACACAAGTGTAAAATTAAAAGAAACTATGAAAATAACTGCATGATGAACGCCTTCTTCAGGATCGTTTTCTTGACTGGGTCGCTACTCCAGACCATCCTCCTCGTAGTACGCAGCCTCTGAAGTGTTTTTCCAACGGGTATGAGTGCAAAAAGTACTCAGCAATCCACCGCAAATGCAATAGTAATGCAAGATAATAACAAAGGAAGGATAATGGCTAAAAGAGAGGAAAAATACATTTTTCAGTTATTGCATTTAGTGTAGTCAAATTTAGTCATGCGGAATATTAAACATGAAAATCATAATACCATCTAACCCGAGGAGTACGTTTTCCCTCCTCGCACAACAGTCCTTACATGTCAAATCATCATGCACATTTATTTCAAGAGTAAACTAACTGTGGGATGTCACGCAACACGCCCTTGACCGTGGGCTCGACTTTTCGAAAAGATTTATGACTCTGATCAGAGATGTACTACTATACCCACAAGGCACGCACTCATCCCAAACACCAAAGTGTAACGAGATGACCCATACCACGGGAACTCGTGTCAAAACCTCAGCATGAAATGCTCCAAGTGATAACCACCTTCTCTAGGTTTCGCCGGCGCGCCGGGCCGCAGCCCGGCTAACGTCGCACCCCCTTTTGCGCCACATCGGTACAAGCCACCCGCAGGTGCTGCTTGACCCATCTCCAAGTGGTGGCCTCGGTTTGGAACACTCCATACCTTAGTTAGGACTTACCCATTATACTTGTGGTTAGTACGAAAGTGTATTGCAATAGATCCCGCAGACCGGTCCTTATAGTGCCCTGGGTGCTACCAACCACTGCCCTAGCTTGCACCCGGAACCCACCATGCATACACTCACAACCAAAACTCTATCACCAACAGCATTCCAGAGATGAGAATAACGGGGATCATATAGTAGAACCAAGTTACTACGACTCATTTTTAATCCTATAGCAATCGTGTCGATACCTTGGACACTAGCTAATAGTACTAATCATATGGTGACAAGGAGTTTAGGCTAGATAGCATGGCTTGGGTTGCACATCAAGGTCGGGGGATCCTAATAGATATATTGTAAGGGTTCCATTTCACTAATGCATGTATATCCTATGTGTTTTAGTGATAGTTGAGTAAAACATGGGTTCAATATGCTCAAAAGATTGGTTTGGTGACTTGCCTTGTTCAGCAAAAGGAGAGGGAGGGACTTCCGGGAAGTATTCCGGCTCCTCGGCGACGTCGTAGTCTTCCCAATATAAATAAAAGGAAATAAATACAACATCCACTTAAACAATCTAAAACCACACAATAAGCATATAGGTTTTGATTGGGTTAATTTAAACACAACAAGTTGTTAAGTTTCTGAAATTCACTTTAGGAATAATTTAAAATGAACTATAATGTAATTTGTTCCTTTAAAAAGGGGTTTTAATTGTGAATAAACTCATTTTAAGTTTTCTAATTAATTTAAAATAAGAGCTTCAGAGAAAACTTAGTGGTTTCATCATGTTAACAGGAAATGAACAAATATGAAGTTTTGCTGAAATTTAAATAATTAAATTTGTAATTTATTCTAAGGGCATTTGAATACTTTATTAAATAAGGATGAAATATTCAAAGTAAGTATACTGTTTTTATTGCATTAACATGTAGAGCATAATATTACAAATTTTCTGGAATTGAAATGGTAATTTTTGAAGTTAAAATGCGCAAGATATGAATTTTGGAAGTTTAAAACCATTTCTGGAATTTAAATTAAATCCCAAAACAGTCTCGGGTCCACGATGAGCCAGGCTCACGGTGAACCCGCGCACTGTGCGCGTGCGCCGGATCGAGATCCACCGTTGGATCGCGATCGGGCGACCACGGGCGAGGTAGGAGGTTTATGTGAGAATGGATGCGCGAGATTAAAAGGCCGAACCGGTATGCGATGAATGGCTCATATTAAACGTGGGTTTTAAGTATTAACGAACGCGCGAGATTAAAACGTACCCCTTCGCTCAGATATGACGGCGCAGATTAAACCACACAGGGGATTTAATCGGTACTGTTAGATCCAGATCGCACGCCCGAGATCGAATCTGACATGGGACGGGTACTCGACCTGTGCCAGTGAGAAGCCATGCTGAATAGCGTGGACCTCATGGCTCCAGATGTGATGAGTCATTGTCAACGATAGTCAAAGAGCACAGAAGAAGAGAGGAGATCTGTTGTTTCATGGGCCGCGTGTGACTCAGGTACACGGGCAGCGAGCGACTGTCGGGCTAAGAGAGCTGCGGAGTCGGGCTGGCCCAAACTGGGTACATGGGCTAGGAGCAGCAGAAGACCTACTGGGCTGTTGACAAGGATTGACTCAGGTACACGGGCGGTGAGCGATTGCCGGGCTGAGAGAGCTACGGAGTCGGGCCGGCCCAATCCGAGTACCTGGTGCAAAGTTGGTGGAGGCTTTGTCAGTTTCGGCGTAAAACTGACAACCGTTGATCTTGTATCTGATTGTCTAGAAGAGAAGCCGTAGTCGCTACGAAAGCTTAGCTTCTGGATAAGTCATCTGTATCTCTAGGCCCACAGTCAGTCAGTCGTGTCTGTAAAAATTCCTAAGGGCAGTTGAGTCATTTCCTTTATTTTAGCGTCTGTAAAAACCCTAAGGGGCTGGTGGAATATTCTAGGTCATTGGGCAGCCTATAAATAGGGCCCAAATCCCTAGGGTTGGACTACCCTTTCCAGAATTCACTTTTTAATCTATTGGGTCATTTTGTCTCTCGTTCTCTCTCCTGTTGTGCGCCGCCGGGCTCTTGCTCCCTGTGATTTAATTCCTGCATTCCGTTTGTTCTTCTTGAATCTATGAGATTCTCTTCCCTCCTCTTGTCATTCGGTTTGTAATGTTTTTATGGTCTGTATTGATGCGCAACAACTTCTATTCCTGAGAACTGAGTCTATATTGCTTCGGTTCTTCACTGAGTAGTACTAGTTCTTGCTGTTTGCAAGTAGTACTACTTCTCTGTAGCAACAGTACACTAGTACTCAGGCTTGCTTTTTCCTTCATAGCTTTTTGATCGAGTTGATAGGGTTAAAGTTCCTTTTTTGGCTGTTTCTGGTGAAGCCCCTTCTCTCTGTTCGAAGTCCCTCAGCTTCGTGAGGCAGGCTTCGATCTGACATCCTCGAAGACTTTGCTTGAACTTCGACTTCACATTTTGTACTGTGTTTCTTGCTTCGACGGCTTGACATACTTCGACTGTCTGTGTGAAGGTGTACTCCGACAGGCTTCGAAGTTAGCTTCGAAGCTTGTCTCTCTGGTAGACTTCGCTCGACGTAAGTTCCTTCTTGCTGTCTTTTCGAAGGTCGCAGTGTGTGAGTTCGAAGTTTGTTTTTCGAAGTGTGGTTGCAGGCTTCGACTTCTTGTGTCTACACCTGCAGACTTTGATTCGAAGCTAGTCTGTGGTTCGAAGTTCGTACCTCGATTTTGCTAGATTCAAAGGTAGTCGTGTAGGCTTCAACTTAGTCTTGCTGCTGTGTGTTTGGCTTCGCTTATCTTTCGAAGGTTGTTTTTCTGTGCATTGGGTTCGAAGTTTTCTGTTCGAAGGTTAAGCTTCGAAGTACGTTGTCCGAACCAAGCTTCGACACTGTCATACTTCGCTTCGAAGCATACTTCGCTCTTTGCCACACTCGAACTAGGCTAGACTAAACAAACCTTCGGCACGTCAACATCAACCTTCGCACAACTTCGACAAGGGACTCCGAAGCAGGCTTCGACACAGCGAAGCAGGCTTCGGCACTGCGAAGCAGGCTTCGCCAAGTTTCGAACAGGAGACAGATTTCGAACAGTAACTTCTCATTCCACTCTTTGTGCACTTAGATTGCTGTACTGAGAAGTTCAATTTTCTCTATCTTGTGTATACTGTTTATCTGTCTATTAGCACTGTATTAGTGTCTCTCTGTTTTTAACATCAGTTGCTTCTAGGCTAGATATCTTTAGACTTAGGCAATCTGTTCAAGCTTTGCTGCTTAGTCTTTTGAGGTGCGTTGGGTATTGGGAGCAGGCCATTGATTCGAAAGAATTTTTAAGGCGCCCATTCACCCCCCCTCTGGTCGCTACTTTCGGTCCTACAAGTGGTATCAGAGCGAGGTTAGGGTTTTCCCATACCTTAACCGATTCTAAACCCTAGTAGTGATCATGACTTCTCCTGGCAAGGTCCCGTCCTTGGAAGCCTATGGCTATTACTATTGGAAGACTCGCATGCGAGCCTATCTTATGAGCCAAGGCTCGGACATCTGGGACATATGTGTTCACGATACGTTTGTCATTTTGCCAGTTGCTGAGCATGGTACTCCTGGTATTATTGCCCAGCATCTGAGCAATAGTAAAGCAGTGAACATTCTCTTCTCTGGTTTAGGTCCCACCGAGTTTGAGCGTGTGAGCCATCTCTCCACTGCGAGAGAGATCTGGGCTACCCTCAAGGCACACCATGAGGGAACAGCCCAGGTCAAGGCTCGGCTCTATCATACCTACCGGCGTGAGTACGAGAACTTCACACAAAAGCCGGGTGAATCTGTTGAAGCTTTGTTTGGTCGTTTTCAATCGATCATTAACAAGATCCGGGACAACAAGGCTGAGGGTGCTCAGTTAGTCTCAGATCACGAGCAGGTGCTCAAGGTTCTCCATACCTTGGACCCAAAGATCTGGGAGATCAAGGTATCCTCTATCGTTGAGAGCACTTCTTATGATACCTTGACCATTTCTGAGTTATTTAGCAAGCTGAAGGCCACTGAGGTTGATATCCAGCTGAGATCAAATCTCACTGGTTCTGGATCAAAGTCCCTGGCCCTTGCTACACCTTCTGTTGATCCCACTTCTGTGAGCTGTGCTGGGCTCTCTTTGATGTCTATCACTGAGGACCAGCTTGAGTCTTTGGGAGATGATGATTTGTGTCTGTTTAACAACCGGGTGCATCGTGTCTATGACAAAAGGATGTTCAAAAGACACGGCACAAAATCTGGGTGCTTTGAGTGTGGTGATCCAGGACACTTCATCGCCGACTGCCCAAGAAAAATGGACAAAAGAAGGGCACCGGTGGTGGCTTCCACGACTCTGGCAAGCACGACAGCTCTTCCTTCAACAAGGGCAAGCCGAAGACCAGATTCTTCAAGAAGGCCCTGAAGGACTACTGGCGAAAGAACAAGAAGCGCGACAAGGCCTTCTTCGCCGAGATGGAGAAGAGCTACTCCAAGCAGTCCACGTCTTCTTCCTCTTCATCGAGCTCAAGTGATGAGGAGATCGTCATCAAGAAGGGGAAGGACAAGGACGATCCGGTGGGCCTCTGCTTCATGGCTTTCGGGGACAGACCGAAGAGCCACTCACACCAGCGCCGAAGATCCCACAAGAGCTTCTGCTCAATGGCTCTTGGGGATAAGGAAGAAAAGAGCTCCTCCGATGACTCCGACGATGACAACGAAAAGGTATCATCTTATGAGCGTGAAATTGTTGATTTACTTGAGAGCAATCGTCAGGAGTTAAAGTATCGGGAAAAACTGCTTAGGGGGGCCAAGAAGAGGATAGATGAGTTAGAAAGTGAGCTTGCCGTAGCCAACGGCAGAATTGAGAGTCTATCTTCTTCCCCTTGCTTGGGTGATAGCAGTGAGTGCCCGAAGTGTGAGGTGCTTCTGTGTGACCTGTCGACTCTGAAGTCCAGGTACACAGAAAGGGTTGATGAGAGGGATGCTTTGGCCACTGATCTTGAAAGCGCTCAGCTGAAGATGAAAGATGCTCAAGCCACTGTCGTCGCACCCTGTGTTGATTGCCCATCTCATCTAGCTACCTTAGTTGAGCTGAAATCCAAGGGCGATGAGCGTTTGGGTGATTTGGAGAGGTTGAGAGCTGAGCTTGCGCAGACTAGGCTAGAGCTTGAGACATTGTTAGTTCCACCCACTGTCTGTGAGAACTGCCTGTCTCTTAGACTTGAGTTGATCAAGCTGAAAGTCGAGAAGTCTGTCCAGGTTGATAGCGAGTGTGAGACCTGCTTATCTCAGGTGGAGGTTCTAGCTTCTTTGATAGAGGAGCTAGCTGATTCTCAGAATGAGAACTTTTATCTCCATTCTATCCTGAGTTGGATCAGTGCGAGAGAGTCACAGCTCGGCATGATGATCCAGCAGTTCAAGAGGTAAGATGGGTTTGGGGTAGGTTACACCTACACCAAGGCTGACTTTGAGAGTGCCATTAGCCGGGCAGTGGAGTGGAGTAAAATGACTCCTGAGCAGAGATACCCCAAGACTCACTCCACTGAGTCTTCCCAGGCTTGTCAGCCCAAGGATGGAGTAATTCATGAACCACCCAAAGCTCCACCCAAGAAACCTATCTGGGTTCCAAAGCCCAAACACCTCCACACCTCTCTAGACTCTCTTCCTGGACCCTCTCAGCCCAAGAAGACAACACCTAACACCACTAAGCCCAAGAACCACAAGCCTCAACCACATCCCAAGAAGCCCACCTACCATTGTAAGTACTGTCAGAGAGACGGGCATCTTGCGGATTTTTGCTTCAGGAGGAAGCGGGTTGAGAGAGCAGAGAGAGCTCATGGTGATCAGAAGCAGTTCTACCAGTAGGGTGGTAGACTGTGAGTTCCTCGACACGGGGAGAGGCTGGAGGCCAGGCCGCGTCGTTTAGGTGGTGGTAGGGGAGACGGATTTCATGCCCATGCTCCAGATGGTGGTGTTCGTTCCAGCAGAGCTCCAGGCCGTGTTGGCTACGGTCCTAGACCTCGTGGCCGAGGCTTTAGGCAGAACTGAGGACCACGCTTTGAGCCGTGGTTTGGTCCAGACTCTCATTATGATTTCTGCTTTCTGTCTTTTGAGCAGATGGCTCGACACTGGTTTAGCTCTTTTGCTAAAACTAGTGCCGGACCATTTGCTCCCACTTACAGCCACTGATTGTGCAGGATCGGGAACTGGAGGACGTTTGGATCATGGACTCAAGATGCTCTCGCCACATGACGGGACATCGCAGATGGTTCTCCAGTCTCACTCCCCCGATCTCCAAAGAGTACATCACATTCGGGAACAGTGGTCAAGGGAAAGTAAGTGGCATTGGCTCAATTCGCATTTCAGATCATTTCTCTCTAAAGAATGTTGCCTTGGTTAAAAATTTGAACTTCAATTGGATTTCTATTTCGCAACTTCTTGAGGATGGTTTGGAAGTGCGGTTTAAGAAGGGTAATTCTTCTGTGGTTTATTCTAGAGGGTCTTTGATTTGCCAGATTTTACCTTTTGTTAAGTTTTCGAATTGACTTCTCTAGTTCTTTTGGCCCTTCTCGCTGCTTGATTGCTGGATCTTCTTCTGAGCTCTGGAAGTGGGATAGGAGGTTAGGTCATTTGAGTTTTGATCTGCAAGTCAGGTTAAGCTCTATGGACCTCATCCGAGGATTGCCCAAGCTTAAAATGGAGAAAGATCTAGTTTGTCATCCCTGTCGTCTTGGGAAAATGGTTGCTGCTTCTCACTGACTTGTGACTCAGGTGATGACTTCGTATCCGGGTGAGCTGTTACACTTGGACACTGTTGGTCCAGCTCGGGTGCGCTCAGTCGGTGGGAAGTGGTACATGCTTGTGATTGTTGACGACTTTTCTCGATTCTCGTGGGTTTTCTTTTTGGAATCTAAGGATGAAACTTTTCAGTTTGTTCATGACCTGATTTTGAAGCTGAAGAATGAGAACAATGGTCGGATGCGAGTAATTCGCTCCGACAACGGCTCTGAGTTCAAGAACTCTCAGTTCGTTAGTTTCTGTAGTGATCAGGGTCTTGACCATCAGTTTTCCTCTCCTTACACTCCCCCACAAAACGGCA
The DNA here is from genome assembly GCA_019279435.1 of Zizania palustris. NCBI lineage: Eukaryota > Viridiplantae > Streptophyta > Magnoliopsida > Poales > Poaceae > Zizania > Zizania palustris. Next base: position 72,160,362 of record JAAALK010000082.1, read on the forward strand.
TTGTGGAACAAAAGAACCGCACGCTAGTCGAGATGGCCAGGACGATGCTCGATGAGCACAGGACTCCTAGGCGTTTTTGGGCTGAAGCCATGAACACGGCTTGCTATCTGGCCAACCGCATTTTTCTTCGAGCTTACTTAGGTAAAACTTCATATGAGTTGCGGTTTGGCAGACAGCCCAAGGTGAGCCACTTGCGAGCGTTTGGCTGCAAGTGCTTTGTGCTCAAGAAGGGAGGGCATTTGGACAAGTTTGAGTCTCGTTGTTGGGACGGTGTTTTTCTTGGTTACGCTTTGCATTCTCGAGGTTTCCGTGTTTGGAACCTCGACTCCTAGCAACTTGTCGAGACTTGCGAAGTTTCTTTTGATGAGTCCATGCCTTCTTTGACTCCTTCATTTGAGCTTTCTGGTGATGATGAGCTCGGAGAGTCCATCTTCGAGGAAGATGAGGATACTCCAGCTGCTGTTGAGGGTGGGCCTTCTGCACCTCCTATAGAGCCCACACCTTCTGAGACTTTGACTGAGGACGAGGGCGGACCTTTGATCACTTCTTCCACTTCGATCGAGCCCCCTCAGACGAGTCCAGAGGTGCCAGCTACTGACTCCGGTGAGGTGACTTCAGATCACCAGGGAACCCGAGCAGTTCAGCGTGATCATCCCTCAGAGCTCATCATCGGTGATTTGACTGAGAGAACTTTGCGTTCATCTACCTCTCTTGCTGTGTTTGCTGAATCTGCTTTTGTTGCATCTTTTGAGCCCAGAGATGTTTCTCATGCTCTTTCTGATTCAAATTGGATTAATGCTATACAAGAAGAGCTTGAGAATTTTGTCCGTAATCGGGTTTGGACACTAGTTGAGCCGCCACCAGGATGCAACCCCATAGGCACCAAGTGGGTGTTCAAGAACAAACAAGGTGAAGATGGGGTTGTGGTGCGCAACAAAGCTCGACTAGTTGCCCAGGGTTTTTGCCACAAAGAGGGTATTGATTTTGAAGAAACTTTCGCCCCTGTTGCCCGTCTTGAGTCCATTCGCATTCTTTTAGCTTTTGTCGTTTCGAAGGGTTTTAAGCTTTTTCAAATGGACGTCAAGAGTGCTTTTCTGAATGGGTTCATAGAGGAGGAAGTTTATGTTAGGCAGCCCCCCGGTTTTGAGAACCCTAAGTTTCCTCGACATGTTTTTAAGTTGCAAAAAGCTTTATACGGGTTGAAGCAAGCCCCCAGGGCTTGGTATGACCGGTTAAAGAAATTTTTGTTGGGGAAGGGCTTTGTGATGGGTTCAGTGGACAAAACTCTTTTCTTGCTCAGAGATGCTTCAGATTTCTTAGTCGCTCAGATTTACGTGGACGATATTATCTTTGGCGGTACTACTGACTCTCTTGTGTCCAAGTTTTCTGAGTAGATGCAGAGCGAGTTTGAGATGACCCTCATGGGTGAGCTCAAGTACTTCTTAGAGCTCCAGATCAAGCAGACCAAGGACGACACCTTCATCCACCAAGGTAAGTACACTCGTGACATGTTGAAAAAATTTGACTTTGGTGGTGAATTGAAGCCGCAGATGACCCCGATGGGCACATCTGGGGGTCTGGACAAGGATGAGAGCAGCATCAAGGTCAACGAGAGAGAGTTTCGAGGGATGATCGGTTCACTGCTATACTTGACGGTGACAAGACCGGACATTCAGTTCGTCATGGGACTTTGCGCGCGTTTTCAGTCTTCACCACGCGCGTCTCATCGGCAGGCTATCAAGCGCATTTTCAGGTATCTTACCTATGCGCCTGATCTCGGTCTTTTCTATTCAGCTTCATCATCTCTCGATTTATCTGGCTTTTCGGACGCCGACTTTGGTGGGTGCCGGTTGGATCGCAAGTCGACTTCCGGTACTTGCCAATTTCTTGGTTCTTCCCTTGTCTCTTGGTCTTCTCGAAAGCAATCTGGAGTTGCTCTTTCGACCACTGAGGCTGAGTATGTAGCTGCTGCTCACAGTTAGTTTGGATGATTTCCACTCTGCGAGATTTTGGGTTGTTCTTTCCTACCAGGGTTCCATTGTTTTGCGACAGAACCAGTGCAATTAGTGTAGGGAAAAACCCGTGTCTCCATTAAAAAAACCAAACATAGTGATGTGCGCTTTCATTTTCTGCGGGATCAATATGAGAAAGGTGTCATTGACCTTGTTCATGTTGATACCCATCATCAGTTGGCTGACATTTTCACCAAACCACTAGATCAGTCTACCTTTGAGCGTTTACGAGGGGATTTGGGTGTTGTGTATCCTTTCTAGGATATTTTGCGTCAGTTTTCTTTCTTCTTTACTCCTTTCTTGAGTCTTTTTGTGTGTGTTCATATCTTGCATATTCACATATCACACCTTAGAGCTGCTTCTGTTATATGATTGAACTGTTTTACTTATTCTAGCTGGTACATGCTTTTGATTACTTGTCAATGTCCATGCCTTGTTTTAGTTCGCTTGATATGTCTGATATCTGTCATATGCTTGGATTTTATGCTTTAAACTTGAAAACATGATCACCATTGCTTCTGGAAACTAGCATGCGTAGGCTGAATGTTCTTGCTATCTGATTACATGCCTTGTAGCTAGTTCCTGACTTAGATGCAAATATGCAACTTGTACATCTTTATGCTTTAAAACATGGAAATGTGCGTTAAAAAATGATGAAAAATCAAGAAAAATGAAAATTCCATGCCTTTTTATGCATAACTTGAAAAGATCCAGGTGGGTTTGCTTTGTCGCATTACGTTGTTCTGGACTGCGTACCATAGCACTTTGGTATGAACTAGGACAGTGTAGTGTATGCCAAGAGCAAATGTCTTAAGCTTCTAATGGTCCAATTCTGGCCTAGGCTTGACTTGGTCGGTCAGTATAAGGTTTGACATGCAAATAACCCCTGGCAAAAATAAAAAAGGAAAGAGAAAAAGCCTAAAAATGAAATGATAACAAGTTTGCTGAAGCACTTTGTTTTGGATAAGGCTTATCTTGGTAGATATCAGTTAGCTTCTACATCTCATGCTTTACCTTGCCTGTTAACTAGAAAATGTGGTGATGCTTTTGTTTGCAAAAATTGAAAATGCGTGCTAATGACTTTCTTTAGATATCATCTGTTGCACTAATCATGCCATGTATCTTAGACAGTATGTCTTTTGCTGTATCTGTTAGATGTTGTAATTGCAGTCAATCATATCTGAGAAGCATGCTTTCTACACTCCACATGCACTCCAGTTGCATTCATTTCATATTTTGAGGGGGAGTTGCATTTCAGGGGGAGTCTGTGTCTCTTTTGAGTGCTTGATGAGTTCACTTGTCAACAAGGGGGAGAAAATTTGGGATCAGAGTTTAAGGGGGAGTTTTTGTCTCGCTCGTTCTTACTCTGTTGATATCCTTGTTATTCTAAAATCGCACTCATTTTGAGTTTTTACGTTTTGGTTAACCATAATGACCACTTCATGCTTTTGTTTGGCTTTCGGTCATTAGGGTTAAATTTTTACCTTTTCTTCTTCTCTGTTTCCTTGTGTTTGTTTTCGTGTTTCCACAGTTGTTCGCAGGTTCTGAAGAGCTAGAAGTGAAGTGTTGATAATGCACTCATCAAGGGGGAGATTGAGAAGCCATGCTGAATAGCGTGGGCCTCATGGCTCCAGATGTGATGAGTCATTGTCAACGATAGTCAAAGAGGACAGAAGAAGAGAGGAGATCTGCTGTTTCATGGGCCGCGTGTGACTCAGGTACACGAGCAGCGAGCAACTATCGGGCTGAGAGAGCTGCGGAGTCGGGCTGGCCCAAACCGGGTACATGGGCTAGGAGCAGTAGAAGACCCATTGGGCTGTTGACCAGGATTGACTCAGGTACACGGGCAGTGAGCGATTGCCAGGCTGAGAGAGCTGCGGAGTTGGGCCGGCCCAATCCGGGTACCTGGTGCAAAGTTGGGGGAGGCTTTTTCAGTTTCGATGCAAAACTGACAACTGTTGATCTTGTATCTGACTGTCCAGAAGAGAAGTCGTAGTCGCTACGAAAGCTTAGCTTCCGGATAAGTCATCTGTATCTCTAGGCCCACGGTCAGTCAGTCATGTCTGTAAAAATTCCTAAGGGCAGTTGAGTCATTTCCTTTATTTTAGCATCTGTAAAAACCCTAAGGGGCTGGTGGAATATTCTAGGTCATTGGGCAGCCTATAAATAGGGCCCCAATCCCTAGGGTTGGACTACCCTTTCCAGAATTCACTTTTTAATCTATTGGGTCATTTTGTCTCTTGCGTTCTCTCTCCTATTGTGCGCCGCCAGGCTCTTGCTCCCTGTGATTTAATTCCTGCATTCCGTTTGTTCTTCTTGAATCTATGAGATTCTCTTCCCTCCTCTTGTCATTCGGTTTGCAGTGTTTTTATGGTCTGTATTGATGCGCAACAACTTCTATTCCTGAGAACTGAGTCTCTGTTGCTTTGGTTCTTCACTGAGTAGTACTAGTTCTTGCTGTTTGCAAGTAGTACTACTTCTCTGTAGCAACAGTACACTAGTACTCAGGCTTGCTTTTTCCTTCATAGCTTTTTGATCAAGTTGACAGGGCTAAAGTTCCTTTTCTGGCTGTTTCTGGCGAAGCCCCTTCTCTCTGTTCGAAGTCCCTCAGCTTCGTGAGGCAGGCTTTGATCTGACATCCTCGAAGACTTCGCTTGAACTTCGACTTCACTTTTTTTACTGTGTTTCTTGCTTCGATAGCTTGACATACTTTGACTGTCTGTGCGAAGGTGTACTCCGACAGACATCGCTCGACGTAAGTTCCTTCTTGATGTCTTTTCGAAGGTCGCAGTGTGTGAGTTAGAAGTTTGTTTATCGAAGTGTGGTTGCAGGCTTCGACTTCTTGTGTCTACACCTGCAGACTTCGATTCGAAGCTAGTCTGTGGTTCGAAGTTCGTACCTCGATTTTGCTAGATTCGAAGGTAGCCGTGTAGGCTTCGAGTTAGTCTTGCTGCTGTGTGTTTGGCTTCACTTATCTTTTGAAGGTTGTTTTTCTGTGCATTGTGTTCGAAGTTTTCTGTTCGAAGGTTAAGCTTCGAAGTACGTTGTCCGAACTAAGCTTCGACACTATCATACTTCGCTTCGAAGCATACTTCGCTCTTTGCCACACTCGAACTAGGCTAGACCAAACAAACCTTCGGCACGTCAACATCAACCTTCGCACAACTTCGACAAGGGACTCTGAAGCAGGCTTCGACACAGCGAAGCACGCTTCGGCACTGCGAAGCAGGCTTCGCCAAGTTTCGAACAGGAGACAGATTTCGAAAAGTAACTTATCATTCCACTCTGTGTGCACTTAGATTGTTGTACTGAGAAGTTCGATTTGCTCTATCTTGTGTATAATGTTTATCTGTCTATTAGCACTGTATTTGGTGTCTCTCTGTTTTTAACATCAGTTGCTTCTAGGCTAGATATCTTTAGACTTAGGCAATCTGTTCAAGCTTTGTTACTTTGTCTTTTGAGGTGCGTTGGGTATTGGGAGCAGGCCATTGATTCGAAAGAATTTTTAAGGCGCCCATTCACCCCCCCTCTGGTCGCTACTTTCGGTCCTACAGCCGGTCGTCTTCTCCGGCGACGGCGAGCGGCCAGAGGCCACGGCGATCGACGGCGGTCCAAGTTACGCCTAGAAACGGAAAGAGGACGACTAGGGGAATGTGAAGGTACCGTTGGCGAGGCGAATGGTCGACGGAGCATGGCCGGCGACGAGCGTAGACGAAGGAGGCGTTCGGGTCCTCGTCGGTGGTGGGGTTCCGGTGGGTTCGTCGATGGCGGAGGGGTGGCCGAGGTTGGGGTGGTGCTTGCGGTCACAACGGTGCGGTCGGCGTAGACGGAGAGGGACTCCGGCGACTGCGAACGCCGAACGGCGGCTGGAGTACGGGTGGCGGAGGAGAGTTAAAACTCAGAGTACGTGCGTTTGGTTTGATCTGGCAGCGAGTGAGCATGGGGGTCGAATGCGGGGTACTAGGGGGTTTTAATAGGGTCACTAGCGGGGGCAGAGGGGGCGCAATTGGCGGTGGCTCAGGGTTAACACGTTTAAACGTCAGCGAGCTTCGGGTTGCATGCAGATTCATCGAACCGGGATGCGATCGGGCTGGTTTTAATGGGGGAAACGGTCACTGGAGCGCGGGGGTTTGAATGTCGGGCTCAATTTGGGGAGAGGGGGTCGGGAGCAATGGATCCAAGGCGCATTAAGGCATCGGCCGGTGAGGGGGGATTTGGGGGTGGATCTCGCGGAGACGAAGGATCTGACAGGCGGGGGCCACATGCCAGCGGGAGAGAGCGAACGAGGGAGGTGGCTGACGAGTGGGGTCGGGCTTGGCCGCGAGAGGGAGCCGGTTGGCGCCGACAGGTGGGGCCGGGTACGCGCGCGGAGAGGGGGTCACTAACAGGCGGGGTCCACTGGTCAGACGGGGCACGCGGGGAGGAGTGGGTTGGGCCGGCCGGGAGAGAGAGAAAGGGAGGGGGAGGCCTGTTACTGTTTAATTGCTTTTCTGATTAAAAATAATTACAGAAAATGGATTAAAATATTTGGGCTACTTCCAAGGTTTATAAAAATTTGTAAAAATTCTCAAAAATATATCTTGGCCTTGGGATCACATACAAAATTTCCTAGCCCCTGGTTTGGTCATTTCATCTAGGTTCTAGCTCAAAAAGGTTAAGGAGGGCATTAAAGGTATTTCCAAAATAAATAATTCCAGGTAAATAGATTAAATGATATTTTTATTTCCTTGAAAATTTGGGGTGTTACATCTACCCTCTATTCCTTAGTCAAAGTCTCCATAGTGATCAGAATGATATTGTCGTCGTTCAGTTCACTCACCATGGCTGGATTGTTGAAGTATGGTCCAACCATGCGTGCCAAAAAGCGTGTTGGTGCGTTTTTTGGTCACACTTTGACACACGCGTGGCCTAAGAGATATGCTTAACTCTAATGTAGGTCCTACATTCTTATAAAAAGGGGGTTCAAGGCATGCCAATCAATTTGACCTTGTAACTGATAAAGAAACAGGAAAATGTGATCAATAGCATAGCCTATCGGCTATCGAGCCGATGACCGTGGTGGGGATAGGATATTCGGGGAATATCATGTTGTTCAACCATAGAGACGATGACCAGGGGTAAAGTGATTGGGCGAGCGTGCCATCAGGCGATAAGATGGGAAGTTTACCACATAGGACGATGAGCACTTTTCCGATAGAGAATAAGATGTGGCGTTGAGTTGAAGATAACCCGTTGGCTTGTACTCTGACAGAAATAAATAAAACGTGCTAGATAACATGTCTATATCATGAAAATCATCACAATAACTAGATCGGACCTAACCAAGACAATAGCTAGTCACGATGATCTTAATAATATATCAAAGTATCGGACATGCTTTATTTAGATGAACGGTATACAACATGAAAAATATACAATAGCAAGAGATATCAGACTTAACCGATGAAGCCTCAAACTACCACACCAAGATCACATCAATCTAAGAGATCAATCTGATGCAGCCTTAGACCTAGTCGATACACCGAGAACCGGTGATCGTACTATTTTGATGTTCACCTTAAGAGATCAAACGGAAACAACCGTGAGGATACTGACCTAGACGATATAATCGTCGGGGGTGGCGGGACTCACCTCTTCACCAGAGATCGAAATGATGCAGCCCAGCTCCGAGTGACGAATCCCGCCGCGATAAACCTTGGGAATCAAGGGTGGTGATGCGCCAAGTAGTTGTTTTACAGAGATGTGTATTTCTAAGCTAACTAAGGGTACATATTTATAGTCCAGAGACTTGCTGCCTAAGCACTCTTTCTTAACTGATTCTGAATTTATCTTTATATTCCTTTCATCTTTATCTCCATCGGCTCCTCTGCATCCGGTCATATCGTAACAGCATGGACAGGCTTTATTGACCATCTTTGATTGGATCTTCTTTGACTTTTTATGATCGTACGACATATTTAGTGGGCCTGGGCTTTACCAAATCCTAGCGTCAACATAGTTGCAGGGTCAAACTGATTGGTACGCTCAGAACCTTCTTTTTTAAAGATTATAGGATCTGCACTAGAGTTAAGTAGATCTCCTAGGCCACATGTGTGACCAAAAAAGACGCCAACAAAGTGTGTCCTTCCTCCAGGCACTCGACGACCATGGCAGTGCTGACCACGTGGGTCGTGGCGGCGATGTAAAGGAGCAAGGTTTCGCCATAAGTAGGCGTGACCAGAATAGGAGGGGATGATAAAAACTTCTTGAGGTCGGTGAATACTTGGTCAGCCTCCGGTGTCCATACAAAATCATCTTCCTTTTCAGCAACTTGAAGAAAGGCATCCCACACTCACTGAGTCGAGAAATAAACCGATCGAATAAGGTCATACAGCTTGTGAGGCACTGAATATGCTTGATGATGTTGGGCTTGGCCATATTCAATATTACAAAAATCTTGTCTGGATTTGCTTCAATTCTCCAACTACTGATGATGAACCCGAGAAATTTTCTAGTCGATACCCCGAACACACACTTCTCTGGGTTGAGCCACCATCAAAACTTGAGGAGGTTGTTTACGATCTCTTGGAGATGGATAATGATATCGTCTAGCCTTCTAGACTTTATAACGACATTATCCACATAAGCTTCAACATTCCAGGTGATCTGATCAGCTAGACAACACTGAATGACATGCTGATAAGTAGCCCCCACGTTCTTCAGCCCAAAAGGCATTGATGTATAGCAATATATTCCTAATGGGGTGATGAATGATGTATTTTCTTGATCTTCCTCCTTCAGGTTGATCTGATGATAACCCGAATAACGATCCAAGAAGCAAATGACTGAACTACTGACCGTAGAGTCGACAACTTGGTCGATGCGTGGCAGTGGGAAAGGGTCTTTAGGGCATCGCTTGTTGAGGTCAGTATAGTCAATGCACATTCTTTATTTCCTATTTTTCATCTTTACAAGGACTGGGTTAGCTACCCATTCAGGATGATAGATCTCTTTTATGAACCTTGCTACTAATAGGTGGGTGACTTCCTCTTTGATGGCCTCCTTGCACTCCTAGGAAAAAATAGGGTCTTTAGGGCATCGCTTGTTGAGGTCAGTATAGTCAATGCACATTCTTCATTTCCTATTTTTCTTATTTACAAGGATCGGGTTAGCTACACAGTCAAGATGATAGATCTCTTTTATGAACCCTGCTACTAACAGGTGGGTGACTTCCTCTTTTATGGCCTCCTTGTGCTCCTAGGTGAAATGACACATCTTTTGCTTGACCGGTTGAGCGAGCGGATAGACATGGAGTACATACTCGGTCAGCTCTTGAGGCACACCTGGCATGTCAAAGGGTTGCTAGGCGAAGATGCCGGTGTTGGCTCAGAAGAAGCCGATGAGCGTGCTTTCCTATTTAGGATCAAGCGTAGTCCCGATCAACGTCATCTTGGATGGGTCGGCGTTCAAGAGCTGAATATTTTTGTATTTATCTGGCGAGGGCGCTAAGTTTTATGTAGATGGCATGACAATCGGGATCTCCATTCTCGTCATCGGTGTAGTCTTAGCATCTTGGATCATCTCCTCCATTCAGACAGAAATGTTCAAGGTCTCACCCAAGGTGAGGCTATCCCGCTCACAGGCTTACGAGGTTGCAACGTCCCTCTTCACGAAGAAGGTCCCACCCGATCTTGGAATTTTAAGGACCAGGTATGTATAATAGGGTACCACTATAAATTTGGTGAGGGATGCCCACCCAAGCATGACGTGGTAGGCAGTCTCAAAGTCGGCGAGTGCCAAATGTCACCACTAGGGTGAGGGTGCCGAGTGGAACTAAGGCCTTTCCCGGGACAATCTCATATAAAGGTGTGTCTATCTTTTAGAGCGCAGAATCGTTAATGCTGAGTGCAGCTAACGTCCCTTTGAACAAGACATCAAGGCCCCTACTGTTGTCAATTAGCACTCTCTTAAGGCACACTTTGAGGACGAACAGATCGACAAATAGTGGGAATTGTCCTGGCTTGGTAACGTCCATTCACTGATCCTCGCAGCTAAAGGTGATTGGGATTTCCGACCACCTCAAGCACTTGGTCACCCCCGATGCTGATGGCATTGATACGATGATTCAATAGCTTCTGCTGGCGCTTAGACTCAGGGGAGATCACACTGTCGAAGATCATGGAGATTATTCGCGCGAACTCCTGGAAGTCATTTTCCATCAGGGATGCTTCGGTGTTTTTATTGTCCTTTTGGACTTCTTCCAACAAGTTTTTTCGCCTGGCAACACGTTTGCTAACACGTTTATTTTCGGTTATAAAGAATAAACTGATACATTCCCACTTGTGTACTAACACATTTTTCCTTGATATTATACTTCTCAATTGCTAATTCGGATGTTGTCTAGCTACTACAAACATGTAAGTCAATATCAAGACTCTCTAATTACAAGGTTCTACAGTGTCCACTGTGTGAAACCTCTTCATGGACATAAGGAGCGCACTACAAGAATCCAGTAAAATTTCGTCGGCCAAAGCCGACGGAAGTTAGGCCAAATCCGGTGGAAGAAGCCAACTTCGTCAGCAAAACGTTAACTTTCGTCGGTTTCTAGCCGACAGAGGTGTTCCGATGGAAAATGACTAACTTCCGTCGGTCGCCGACATAAGTTAGTTAACGTCCACCGATGGAAGTTAGTTAACTTCCATTGGTCGCCGACGGAAGTTAGTTAACTTCGACCGATGGAAGTTAGTTAACTTCCGTCGGCTAGGCGTGTACGATAGAAGTTACCAGGAAAGAGGTAACTTCCATCAGCCTAGGCGTGGCCGATAGAAGTTACTGGCCAATACCTCCCGTCGGCTATGGTCAGCCTACGGAAGTTACTAGTTTTTAAGTTTCGTCTGCTGACCATAGCCAACAAAAGTTACTGATTTTTTTTATTTTTCTGGTTCACCCATTCAAATTCACATACACAAATATAATCACACATCCACAAACACATTCACAAATTAACCAAACATTCACAAACACATTCACATTTTCCACTTTCACAAACCATTCACATTCACAAACTTAACCATTCAAAGTCACAAATTACATTTAAAGGCACAATACATTCAAAGTAATAGCAGGTCGTGTTTAATTTCACAATCGTGTTCAAATCTACAAAGTGATAAGTCATATGAAGAAATAACATTCATACTCACTCAACACCCTCACTTGGTTGGTTTGAATTGTGGGTTTCACTGCCTCTTAGATCATTAACATTTGAAGCCGAGGCTCCATCCTGACTAGGAGTATGGAGAATCTGAAGCAATATATAAATTTGGAAAAACATTATCAACTAACATGCCAACTCAAATAACCTTCCAAATTTTCCTTCATGTAAAATAGACATTACAACAAAGTAACATGTTGGGAGGTACCTTAGCTGCAGGTGGAGTACCACATGGAAATAATGGTGGTGGGGGAGGTATCGGTTCGAACTGCGACATGTCAAATCCATGTTGCTGGGCAAATTGTTATACATATTGTAATTCAATTAGTTAGTTTTAAACCTATTGCTAAATGCTATATAGTTGTAATGTAATCACTGAACTTACTTGAAACATCGCATTTTGCTGTGCTAAGCAAGTAGCATAATACTCATCTCGCTACCTCATTGCAGGACGAAGGAAATTAAATAACTTCCGTCGGCTCGTGCAGGCCAACGGAAATTAAGTAATTTTCGTCAGCTTTTGGAAAATGTCGACGGAAATTAAAAATGTCAACGAAAATTTACTCTTTTCTTATAGTGGCGTGCTGTTAGCAACAACTTTTATGTCAAAATGTTCCACAACAAATTAGCATTGATTGATTCCTGATCTTTTATCCAGGTCTGATTTATTGTTATGGGTAATTTGTTCTGCTCAGAATATCATATTCATCGATGTTTTGATCTAAAAGGCTCATCCTACAGACGAACATCTGACAAATTTGAAGATGAGATTGATGAGACAACCACTCTTAAAGACTTGGATCTCAACTTTGTCAAAATTTCCTTCACGGAAGTAATTATGCTAAGTTCTGTGTAACATATTCTTCAGGCAACTCAGGCGGGATTGTGAATTTTTGGAATCAGAGGGGATTATGGATTATAGTTTCTTGGTGGGAGTTCACTTTTGTGATGACCTGTCTGCCTCAAAGACTAGCTTATCTACTTTTGGAATCAGAGGGGATTATGGATTACAGTTTATGTTGAAGATGTAATCTGCTATCTACTGCAATGTACAAAAAAAGTAAAAAAAAATTAACTTCCATCGGTCAAAAATTAGCTGATAGATGTTACTTTAGTCGACAGACGTTACTTTTTTCAACTACATCCGTGAACTTCCATAGGCTAGGCTAGGCCGACGGAAGTTAATTATCTTCTGTCAACTTCCATCGACAGCCGATGAAAGATAGTCAACTTACGTCGACAGGCTTCCGTCGGTCAAAAACTGACGGAAGTTAGCGTTTTTCTGACGGAAGTTCGCTTTTTCTGTCGGATTTTACTTAACTTCCGTCGGCCTTTGCTATTTTGCTGTAGTGCATATGAAACATTGAGTTCCAACCACCGTGAAACATTCATCTTGAATTAGTGAAACATTTATCTTTAAATAGTAAAACATTCATCTCCAACAGTTGAAATATTCATCTTTAAATTTTGTTGTGCACCAGCAAAACATTTGTGTGTTGGGCTGGCTATGTTTGGCTGACTACGTTGTGGACGCTAGGCTGACTAAGCCAACTCATCTGTTTTGTCAGCTTTGAGCCAACCTTCCAGAACATGGTGCTAGACTGCATGCGTGCAAGCATATGAGAAAACGTAATCCTCCGAATGGACCGGGACTCAAAATGTTAGTATAGTGAGAGTTCATGACTCTCTTATCATAATAAAATAACAAGATAAGAGACTACATGGTGAGCACGGGACATGCAAAAGGGTGGTCCGATCTTCCGGTAAGTTGGTAGGGAAAACCACTTTTAGCGACCGAATGTTGGTCGGGAAAGAGTTTTCCCGACCAACCTTGTCAGTCACTGAAAGTTCGGTAGGCAAAGCTCTTTCTCGACCAACATTTTTTTGCCGACCAACTGTTGGTCGGGGATAAAAAACTTTTACCGACCAACAAATTCTTTCCTGATCGATGTTTCTTTCCCGACCAACGGTTGGACACTATACTTTTACCGACCGACTGTCAGTAGGCATAGCTAAAAATCTTTTACCGACTGACTGTCCGTAGGCAAAGCTTAGAACTTTTACCGACCAACAGTCAGACGATGGACTATTACCGACCAACTTTCTACGGCTAAATAATAAATCTTTCCCGACCAATAGTCTGACAGTGTGAAATTTTACCAACCAACACTTGAACTCTCATAGCCTATTGCCAACCAATCATCTCTCAAAACATAAGTGAACATTCGATAGAAATCAAATATATATTTATATGTTTGGAACTGACCATAATTAAACGAAGAATTGATAGTCAACCATACACGATCTTTTCATTGTATTGATTACTAAAAAATACAAGTTCATCCACCACTTAGTGTGAAAGTCATAATCATCCGTAACAAGTTCACAAAATACTCGGCCTTGATGATCCCAAAGAATGGCTAGAAGGTCGTCTACCACAACATACATTAATCAAAAAAGCTACTAATCCATTCGCCCCCAAAATGGTAGCTTGCATTTTTCCTTCCTACAAAACATGTCAATAAGATAAACCATGTCAATAGATTTATTACAAATCTAATATAAAGCATAGTTAGTTAAAATAAATCATAATTAGCACTAACACACCTCAGGGGAGATAATTAACTATGTGAATGTTGATATCGAAAAGATTGTTAATGTTGCATGGTACTTGAACATGGTTTTCATGATGCCTATACAGATTTCACTAGCAACTTATGTTCTTTGGAGAAATCTTGGTCTGGGTTCTTTAGCTGGAATAGCAACAACAATCATAATAATGATTTGCAATATTCCTTTTACAAGAATCCAGAAACGGTTACATGCAGGAATTATGAAAGCAAAAGATGACAGAATGGAAATGACATCTGAAGTTCTAAGAAGCATGAAGATCCTAAAACTTCAAGCTTGGGATATTCAATACCTTAAGAAATTGAAAAATCTGAGAGAAGAATATATGTGGTTGTGGGAATTTCTAAGACTAAAAGCACTATTAGCCTTTATATTCTGGGGAGCACCTGCTGTCATATCAATCATTTCAATTCAACCATTTCATTCACATTGCAACCTCATCAGTACTTAACCAGACTATAACAAATCTGAAATCTAATTATAGTGCACTATTTCCGATCAGGAGTTATTTCAGTGAACTTCAGAGTTCAAGTGATAAAGATGAACTCAATAGCTGGCTTTCATCTGTGAACAAAGATCAATACCTGAAGAGTACTTTTCAGCACTTAAATCAGATCAGACAGAACAGATTTCAACTTGTAACACATGAATAAACTACAAAAACAGTACAAAACAGACAACTTCAGCAGCTAAACTAAAATCAGATTAACAACAATCTATACTTGATCACACTACCAAAGTTGTATTTAATTTCAATGCACACAGTATACATAGCTAAACAAATCCTGGACAATCCAATTCTGAAAATTCAGAGAGCTTCAGAGTGAAGGTAAAAATTTTCTTGAGGACTATATCAACTCTTGATGAACATTCTTTAGCAGTTAACCATAGTCCAACCAGATCAGAATTCAATCATGAAACAATTTAGAAATCAGCAAATGGAATCCAGTACCAGCATTTCCTGAACCTTTTCTGAAATCATACGATACTGAAAACTGAAACAGTTTTGTTGATGAATAGTGAAAGGGTGGATCAAACCTGAATTAGATTGTTTTAATCCACACTAGACCACAACATACCGCGCTTTGATGTTTTCAGATTTTCAATATTAAAAAAGTCATTATGTTCTCTAAGTCAACATGGTCTGAATATATTTGAGAACATTTGATTATTAAATATTTATGTCTTATCTTCTAATGTTTGGTGATTACCTTGCTAGATGGCCATGCATGCTCCTCTTCCCTCATGACCTGGATGCTTATGCAGACGCACGGCTACGGGTGGAGGTTGACGCGCCTGTCTTGTAGGGCTTGATCTACCAAAATCATCACTAGTCAGAAATCATACACCAAATAATCAAACAAAGTAGAGAAGAAACGTGGTTTGGTGATTACCTTGCTAGATGGCCATGCAATGGACCTTGTGACGGCATCACCGACATATCGTAAACCATCATATTGATAAGGCAATGTAGAATCTCTTCTAATAGCAACATTAACAATAACCTCGTAACACTCCTTCCCAAGAGGATCTCTGCCAACAATAGTGTCTTCATCAACTGATATAATTGTTGCTTTAGCAACAGGAGTTTCAGGACCAGTCCAAGCATATAGAAGCACATCCGTACCAATCTGAAAACATTTAACTCAGAAATATGGAAACAAAAGGTATTTAAATATGTAGGTAAGGATGATAAGATTACGAGGCTTTCATCTTGGTGGGTTGAGGAAACCCTTGTAATAACTCTTCTACGCACAAAGGTCTCTTCGTCATCATCTTCTTCAACCCCAACCGTGTTATCATTCTCTTCTTCATGGCCACCTCTTGAGTTCTATACCAAATCAGTGTATTATTAGACTATTACATGAAAGATGAATAATTAATGCAATTAATAGATATGGATTTGGTTCATTACTTGTCGAGAATTTGAACCATGTTGCAAGATAGGAGTATCCACATTAAGCCCTCCTTGTGACATTGACATCAACTGGTACAATTGTTGCTGCATTTGTTGCATCTGTTCTTGCATTTTGTCCATGCATTTTTCAGCTTCTCAACGTGCTTCAATTTTCACTAGTAACCTTGTGGTCATTTTACCCCGTGTACCCGGTGTGCCCACATCTTGAGGAGTTGGCCCTTGACCTAATAGATGGACACGACCCCTTGGCTCCTTCATTCCACAAACTTGTGCATAAAGATCACCATCTTGAATACTATTTTCCTTCCACTCAGGATGGTTTGCAGCTGCTTCAGTGAGTTGTTTCTGCAAAACGTATTGTCTTTAATTTATAATATATGTTGGTCTTGTATAATCTCTAAGTAATGGCTCTGTGGCATAAAAGACTTACAATAATTGGTGATGCATGTGGCAAATGCTCGCCACTCTTTCGCGTATGTGTTTTGATATAAACTTCATCTCTTCGAGGGACATGCCCAAGTTCCTCGGCCTACAAGCATTTGATGTTCGTAATATGTATCAGTCTTTAAAAAGAGTAATGTACCACAACTAAGAGAGGTAATTGTCTTTACCATTTCATGGCTAACACGGGCATAACTCTTGCTGCCGGTTGTATGGGACACCGTCGATTTGGCGCGGTTCTCTTTGGCTCTAGCACTACGGGCCTATAAGAGAAATAAATATAATTATAAGATCTCCAATAGCTAATATGGCAAGATGACTTACTTCAAATTCTGGAGATCTCCAATATCTAATAAGAGTCGCCCAATCAGTTTCACCAACTCTCTTGTCACGTCTTTTCATAAGTTCTTCATCGCTCAATGCAGGATCAAACCTTGCCCTCCTTAAATCTGACTTCCATTCCTTCCATTTTGTGTGTGAAGTGTTATAGACATATCTCAAAGCAGTTGAATCTAGCTCATAGTATGCCTATTCAAATGACAAATGATGAATGTTAGCTACATAACATTAAACAACAAGACATTAAACAAGAGAATATAAGTGGTAGTGCAATACCCGTAAGTCTTCCCACACTAACAACTTCATGGCCTCATTGATATCTCTCCAATCCAACACTGCTGGTGGTATATGCTTTCTCACTAAAGTACCAATGAAATTGGCAAATTCAGTTGCATTTGGCCCAACAGGTTGACCATGCTCATTAAGTGAAATTTTGATTTTATCTTTGTTTTGTCTTGCATATATGTTACGCTTTTTAGTAATTTTTCTTCCACCTTTGTCTTCATCATCATCAGGGACAGTAGTAATCTCTTCATCCCAAGAAAATACACATAATTATTAACAGTTCTACCTATTGACATGAGGCTAAAATAACAAACAAGTATAACATCATGTAAATACCTTTGGAAGACTGGTGCGCAAGATCTTCATGATCATCGTTTGTTCTTGCACTAGACCTCAAAACATGTCTTTCATTTGTAGTTTGAGGTGCGTTGGACGATGCCTACACAAAGTCATCATGAATGAGTGAAATAGATAGTGCAGCAAATTTAACACTTGCACATGTAAACATACTATTGCTTTCTTTTTTGTTGGTTGACTTCTTGTAAATTCTGCTTGAAGCGCATCTCTTTTTTGGCGTACCACTGCCAATCTTTTTTCATTTTCTTCTATTCACCTAGTCCTTGCTAGTTCACACTCAAGTGCTCTTAGTTCTTCCTCCGTGACCCCACCATCTTTACTCCTTCCTCTTCCGCTTGCCATTTTTTCTCCTGAAAAGAATACAATGTAAGAGTATGTCGATAACAGTTGAAAACATGAGAAAAACTAAATACAAGACTTAAAACTTACTTTTTTTAATATCACTTGCATTAACAACTAATCCATCTATATATGTCCTAGCAGAACCAATGCATCCATCGGCGACACTCACATGTATACTATTATGTGGATCAGGTGAGAATGTCTCACGTAAAACCTCATTGGGCTCTATATTTTCATCTCCAGCCTCATTTATGTCATATAGTGAGGGCTTAACGATAGCTGACCAGTCAACATTGATGGGATCTTGAACATAGTAAACCTGGGTTGCTTGTGAAGCTAAAATAAAAGGCTCATCCGATATCTTCTCACCAGTATTAAACAGATGTTTAAAATTCACACTAGTGATATGAAACTGATCGGTCTTTACCCATTTGTCCTGTACGCGATTATCAACCCAGTCACATTTGAACAACACTACTTTTCCTTCATGTTGATAGTTCAGCTCAAGAATTTCCTTTATAATACCATAATATGTCTTGTTTCCTATACTGAAATTGTCACCATTTCCTTTTTCGAAGGATGTGGTTTGTGCAACAAGAGCCACTCCACTACTTTGAACCGGCCGACCCTCGTCATATGAGTGTGTATGAAATTTTTTCCCATTTATAGTGTAGCTACTGTACTTGACCGCCACCACGTTTGCCTCTTTTGCTAATATTTTTATCTCTTGTGGTGCTTCGTCACCCATTTCTTCCACCTGTGATTATCAAATGCTATTGTTACACTAGATACTAATTATATGTATAGAACACTAACAAATCCATGTGCCTACTTACGTGCAATTTAAACCACTCATGAAAGGTATCATAATGCACACGGTTGATTTCTCGTCGACTTCGTAGACCAATAGATGAAAGATACTCAAGATGATTGCTGCAAAGGTTGAATTTATCACCCAACAGGAGAGAAATAAACTTATAGCCTAAACAACAGAGATAACTTACTTTAAGTATGGTTCTATGTTGTCATAGTTGAATAAAACATATCTGTGGGCTTGAATCCAAGTTTTGTCATCTAACATGACAACAGACTTGCCAGCCAACCCTCTACCAATGTTGCAGAAGAAAGGACTTGTATCACCAATTTCCATATCCAAAACTTCATCATTCCTAGCTCTTCGATTAAAACGAGTCTCGCCATCTAGATAGCGAGAGCAAAATGTCAAGCTCTCGTCAAACAAATAGCCCTCTGCGATAGATCCTTCTGGATGACTTCTAGTATGGACATATCCCTTAAGCTTGCCTAAAAACCTTCAATTATGTATACATAACCAAGAATAAGTTGAGTTATAAAATAAATTATTGAACTGCTTAAATAATACTAGAAAGTACCTCTCTATAGGCCACATGCTGCAAAAATGAATGGGACCAGCGATCATCGCTTGGGCTGGAAGATGAACCATCAAATGCAACATGATATCAAAAAAAGATGGGAGGAATATAGTCTCAAGAAGGCTCAAGGTCTCAGCTATTTCGGCCTTTAATTTTTGCATGTCACTTATGCGAATAACCGGTGCGTACATTTGCTTGAAAAAATTGCTTACACGAATCAGTACCGCACTCACTCTTGCTGGCAATGTTCGTCTCACAGCAAGTGGCAATAAGTCCTGCATGAGTCTATGATTGTCATGACTCTTTAACCCAATTATCTTTCTCTCCTTAACATGCACATTTCGCCTTATGTCCGATGCATAACCATCAGGAAACCTAACACCTTTAATTACTTCACAAAATGTCCTCTACTCGTTAGGTCCCATTGTGTATGGTGCTGGCGGCAAAAAAACCTTATCATCATATTCAATGGGATGAAGATCCTTTCTAATACCTAATGCTTGAAGGTCCAGTCGAGAATTCATATTATCCTTACTTTTTCCATCGACGCCTAACAATGTGTTAATTATATTATCACACATGTTTTTCTCTATGTGCATGATATCAAAGTTATGACGTAGCAACAAATCCTTCCAATATGGAAGCTTAAACCAAATAGACTTTCTCTTCCATATGGTCAATGGATCACCATCCTTGCGTCTCTTAGTTCTAGGCTTCTTCCCTTTAGGATCCTTCCCAAAGATGGTTTGAATATTTCTGTCAACGCTAAGATTTCATCACCGGAAAGTGGAATGGATGCTGTCTCATATTCTGTGACACCATCAAATGACTTGATGTCTTCTCTCAAGCTGTGATTTGCATCTAAAAATCTTCGATGCATCATATAACAAGTCTTGCTACCATTTTTCAGCCTAAGAGAACATGTATAAGTGTGGCATTCTGGGCAAGCTCCTGCTCCAGAGGTTACACATGCTGCCACATATCCAAGACCTGGGAAGTCAGTAATTGTGCATAGTATGGAAGCACGCAATTGAAAATACTCCCCCCTCGAAGCATCATAGTTCCTCACCCCATGAAGAAACATATCCAGCATATCATCAACTAGAGGCTCGAAATAGACATCAATATCACTACCAGGAGCATTTCGACCTGGAATCAACAATGATAGAATAAAATTTGGCTGCTTCATAACCATCCAAGGTGGAAAGTTGTAAGGAATCAATATGACAGGCCAAATACTATAGTTCACATTCATGGACCTGAATGGATTGAAACCGTCCGTTCCAAGTGCAAGCCTAATATTCCGACTTTCTTTAGCAAACTCTGGATGTTTTTCATCAAAGTCTTTCCACGTGAGAGAATCTGCTGGATGCCTAACCAAACCATATTGTGTGCGCTCTTCCGCATGCCATCTTGTGTGAGCTGCGGTTCTAGAGCACACAAACAACCTCTGAAGCCTTTTCTTTATTGGAAAGTAGCGAAGAACCTTCTTAGGATCCTTGTGAACACATTTACCATCTGCACTCTTCCTTTCAGATTTCCATCGTGAAGCAGTACATCTTGGGCATGAATTGGCATCGGCATTGTCCTTCCAAAACAGAATACAATCATTTTCACATGCATGGATATTAACATACCCAAGTCCAAGGCACTTAACTAGTTTTTTGGCTTCATTGTAGTTTCTAGGTATTGAGGACTCATGGTAAGCATCTTTTAATAGATCTAACAGGAGATTAAAACTTTTATCGGACCACCCTCCAAGCAATTTGGTATGAAGCAACCTCACTACAAAACGAAGCTTTGAGAAATTCTTACAGCCTGGATATAGATCTTGTCCAGCATCAGCTTCCAAGTTATGAAGAGATTCTAAATAAGCATTATCCTGACCCGAAACACAATCATCTTCAAAATCTCCCTTGTCATCTAAACCACCTGCTAGGTCTCTAAGCAAATCTGAAATATCATCACCCTCATTCCTCTCATCGACCTCATCACAATGTGGTGGTTCTGTGGAAGAAGATCCATGTTCCCCATGAAACATCTAGTGCCTATATCCTTCTACAAATCCCTCACATACCAGATGCTCACGAACTTTCGTTTCTTCTCTCCAGTAGGAGTTGACACATCTTTTGCAAGGACATAATATTTTGTCCTCGACTGATGATTTACTAAATGCATAGCCTAGGAATCTGGTAAGCCCTTGTAAATACTCCTCTGTATGCCTAAATGAATCCATTGAAGAAATTTAAATACATGTTGCATCTAATTTCAGCAAGTTTTAGCAACTCATAAATTTTGAAAAATGATGTGTTGTACCTAGGCGCATCCATCCAACTTTTATCCATGCTAGCCACACACTTATAATATAATTTCTAGTGACTCCTGATAAAATGATAGCACAATCAAAATAATTATGCAATTAGTAGAAAATACATGTATTTCTCATTTTAGTTCTGACAGTGCACAAATATGCATTATAATGTATATATTCCAAATCTCATCAAGAAGGTAAACAACATTACAGTTTACAGGACATGCACACATTCATTCACCTACATTCATTCACATACATTCAACATGAACACATCATGGAACACATCAGAGAGCAAGATGCACATAATATTTTCTTATCATCACCTATTTCGGTGACTATTTCCCATGAAACCAACTCAAGATTGACAAGAAGAATTGTCTGTTGTCTGTTGTCTGTTTTCATTTTTATGTGAAGAAAGGATTCTTGTCCTGGTTTCAAATGCTGAAGGTTTCAAATCAGCAATGATTTGCAAATCACTCTTGTGGATCAATATGATTTCAGGTGGTTCAATTGGATCAATTTGGTTACCGATTCTCCTGAAACTAAGTGAAATCCTGATCTGTTTTTTGTTGTGCTGGTTTATGAATAGTGCTGATTACAAAATACTCTTGTAGCAATATGTTATCTGTTCAGTCTACTATATTTGAACTAAAGTGGCAATTTGAATTCAGGTTGTAAAATTGGTCCAAATGTGTTTACTGTTTTCAGATCAGTAGTGAGCTTCTGTTCTGCTTTTGATTCAATCATTTTTACATCTGTTGTATTCTAGATTTGGTTATTCAATCTAAAAACTCACTTCTAGGATCATGGTTGAATCTAAAAACTCATTTTTACAGTGTTGCTCAGATTGAACTTTCTTCTAAAACTGTGAATCGGTTGAGGAATAATACCTCAGTGGACGCGCGGAGGTCGGATCTCGGCGGACGGCGGCGCGGAGGTCGGATCTCGGCGATTGGTGGCGCGGGGCTCGGCGGATGGCGGGACCGTGCTCGGCGGACAGCAGCGCGGAGGTCGGAGCTCGGCCTACGGCGGCGCGGGGCTCAGACCTCGGCGGCGCGGGGCTCAGACCTCGGCGGCGCGGGGCTCCGACCTCGGCGGCGCGGGGCTCAGACCTCGGCGGACGGCGTTCCTTGGCGACAGTTTTTAGCCGACGGCGGCGCGGGGCTCGGTGAACGGCGGTGCGGGGCTCGGACCTTGGCTCTGTGGAGTCCAGGGAGTCGGGGTGCGGCTTTT
The DNA here is from genome assembly GCA_019279435.1 of Zizania palustris. NCBI lineage: Eukaryota > Viridiplantae > Streptophyta > Magnoliopsida > Poales > Poaceae > Zizania > Zizania palustris. Next base: position 72,182,815 of record JAAALK010000082.1, read on the forward strand.
TGAAGAGAGGCGATGGTTGTTTGACTGAGACTTAGGGATGGGTCATGGGTGAGTGGGCCGGGTGGCTGAGACTTAGGGATTCCCGACCAACTGTTTGACAATAAAAATATTATCTTTACCGACCAATAGTCTGATACGATATGTAATTATTACCGACCAACAATTTGTCGCTAGTTCTACTGACCAACTGTTGGTCGGTATATGTTAACTTTTCCCAACAAACGTTGGTAGGGAATTCTGTGCTGTGTTGTAGGGGATTGAGGCGACGAATGGACGTTTACACTTTAAGGCTTCCGATCAGAGATCGTAACCTTGCAATCGCTACACCCTCTCGTCTAGTCATTATCAACCACACTTTCACATAGCCGACCTCACCACGAAGGTTTTGATCCTGCAAATCAATCGTAGAACTTTGCAAGAACAAGGTAAACACAATCTAAATTGCAGATGATAATCTAAATAATTGAAGTTTGGGGTTTCACAAACTGATACACGGCGAAACTGCGATGACAGAATAATCTAAGCAAAACCCAACCCTAAGTGTGGCGGATGCCATCTATTTATAGGGTTAGAGGACCCGAGGCATGGGTCGTGCCTTAGGTATATGGGTCGTGCCCTAGAAGGACTCAATCCTAACAGACTCAAGATTCTAACAAGACTCAAACTTAACTAAGTCGGAAGTCTAGTTCCCGATTGGTGGCTTTGTAGGCTGATCGGCCCGATGACGGGAGGAGGCCATCATCCGAGTGGTAGCCGATGCCGATAGAGATCGCAGTAGGTTGTCGATTGTGAGCTGGGTGGTGGTTGTTGGTTGGAAGCGGTCAGTAGTCGGTGGCTAGTCGATCGGCCCGATGGCTGATGGAGATCTAAGTGATGGCCATTGTCGACAATGATCGGCCGATGGTGGCGGCAATCGACCCGATGGCTTATGCCGATGGAGGCTGATGCCCGAGTGGTAGCCAGTGCCGATGGTGATCCGAGTGGTGGTAGATGTCGATGGAGGTCACAGTCGGCAATCGGCCGATCTAGCATCTCTTCTCCCATGTTCATGAGTACAATACAATCATAACCAGAACTTAGTAATCCATTGATAGGATAATTTTCCTGAGTAACAAGGAGCGAGTTCACCTGATCATTAAGTTAACGAACTCGAGCATGAATCATTGGTCCTTGGTACTCAGGTGTGGGTGTATCGACAGTAGTGATGTCCTCATCACTACAACTCCACGAGTCTAAACCAAATATAAAGCTTCATTTTTCATAGCTAGTAGCAATAGTATCCATATATATAGCTTAATTCTCGGTCATCCTCTATGATGGCCGCTAGGCACGGCGGCTAACGCCACTAAGGGCTTGTTTGGGAGCACAAAATCTTGGCCCATTTCCTAGGGATAGGCTAGGATTTTAGTTCAAAATCCCGGTCCATCGCCAGGGAATGGGCCGGGATTGTGGGCTCCCAAATAGGCCCTAATTGTGCTCTGGTTCCTAGTGGGCTTCGTGCTAGCTTGTGCCTGCATCACCACCGTCGCGCTTCTGCCTATGTCGTAGGTGTACTACGTGTTCTGGGCGCTCGGTGTGGACGTCATGGTCTACAGCGCGTGGTGTTTTTCCTCTCCATGATGCTTGGCCAGTCGGTGGCTGCCATGACCTACTCATCGTGTCAACCAAACTCTTTCAGCCGAGTTCTCCAACAATAACAGAGACACACACAAACATATTTTTGTAACGTAACTCTATTGTTCTTATCTTATTATTTTTCTTGAAATACTAGTACATATATATAGGGGAGAAACCACCTTCTGATTGTCTGACTCTTAAACCTACTATGAATATAATATCTAGAGACATTCTATAATTTCAGATATTTTCTATAATTTTCCTAGGACCCATTATAGAAATACTCATTTATAAAAATATTATTTCTAATTTGACTTATTAAGACTCTAATTAGACCGGAACATATCTCGCCCAGGTTTACTTTCCTAACAATTACCCCTTAAACATAATATCACCATGCACGCTGACTCATAGTATGCACAACTCTTCGTCGATGTCCGTGAGAAGGGCCCTCTCCTTCTTCGGCTCCCAGCAATCCCTAGCAATATGGCCACGAGAACCTGAGAAACCAAGGGTTGGTTTCAGTGTTTGTGATGAGTGATTGACAGGTTTTTTACCCTCTGTTCGAAGGGTACCTCCGAAGGTGATCGGAGGAGGGTACCTCCGGAAGGGTTTCAGAGGTGGTTTTACCGGAGGCTGTTCGGTATTTGCTTGCTGCAGCTATGCAGCGGAGTGTGCTCGTCGGAGGGGTCCGACAGTACACGATGACTGGGTGTGTATCGAAGGCTTCGGTACTTTGGGCGGTACACCGGAGTGTGTGCCGGAGGTTGCTAACCCGGAGAGGTCTCCGGAGTACTGGAAACACTTATTTGCTTGTCTGTGGTGCGCAGGGACTTCGGAGGCGACGGACGAAAGTAGCAGGTGAACCTGGGTCAAGCGGGAGGCTTGATGCCAGGGGAGCGGGGAGCTCCATCACGGTGGCTGCGAAGGTGGTCCGGGTCGGTCCTCGGGTCGAGGCGTGCCAGGTGAAGGCAGAGAGTGCGGAGCATGGCTCCGGCTGAAGGTGCTCCGAGACAATGTCCTCGGAGGTGAGGCACTTCGAAGGTACTCCAAATGGAGTGACTTCGGAGTTGGTGGATCAAGTCCTCTGCGGAGGCAAGGAATTCGAAGTGTGCTCCGGAGGGAGACATTCGAAGGTACCCGACGAAGGTCTCAGAAGTCGAGGCGCATCGAAGGCATGGTCCGGGTAAGGCTCGTCGAGGAGTGTGCTCGGGGAGAGACACTGCGACGAAGTGCTCATGGAATGCTTCATGCGGAGGCCTTGGACGAAGGAGGGACTTCGAAGGGTGGTACTCCGAAGGTGGGGCTTTGGAGGGTGGAAGGCTTCGGAGCAAGGCTAGCTCCGGAGCAAGATTGACTTGAGGTGCTTCGGCCTGCATGGCTTCGGTACACGGACTGACGGAGTTCGAGCTGGGAGTAGCTGTGAAGCCGTGGTGGTCCACTCCGGAGGTGTTGGTGCGAAGGCCCAAGAGCTTTGACGGCTTCGGCTCAAAACCGTCACTGTATCGAAGGCCATCTTCGGCGAAGCGAAGGCCACCAGGCTCAAGGCTTCTCACCGAAGCTACTGCACCCTCGCGTGCGAAGGGAGGATTCCAGAAGGTCAAAGACTGCAAAGGCTGACACTGTCTGTTCTGTAAAAGGCTGACACTGTCCCCTCTGCAAAGCTGACAGAGAAGCCTCCAGAATAAAGGTGGACTACCTTTTGTACCCCTTAGTTCTGTAGAGACAAATCCTTTGTAAACCCTAGGGGTAAAGTAGTCACTTCCTTTGGGTGAACTGTGGGCTATAAATATGGGGGCTCGGTAGGTAACATTTAACACTTTGAGCATTTACTGTTGAGCTCCTGTAGCCACATACCTCGCTGTATTCATCCAGAGTTCAATTCATTTTGTGTTCCTTGTTCAAGCGGCGAAGCCCTGCTTCTTTGTGCTTTTTGCTTGAGCTCGCGTTACATACCTCGCTAGTATAGTGCACCGAAGCCTGTCTAGGCGAAGGGTGTTTTGTGCGAAGTGTGTTTTTCAGTGTGTTGTCGCACTGTGTAACTTGAGGCCAGACCTCACAGCTTACTAGCGAAGCCCTGATCGAGGCCCGTTTTGCTTCTTGTGTCGAAGCCCTTAGCGTAGTCTGTTTGTGTGCGTGTAGACCTTCGTGTACGAAGCCCAGCACCAGTTGCTGCCGCCAAGTACTTGGTCGAAGTCCTCAGAGGGCTGTCCACTCTTGCGAAGGGTGAAGTGTGAAGCCTGCTCGAAGCACCCCGTGTGCGGAGCCTGCACTGACTTAGGAGAGTAGTTTTCCGAGGGTTGTAAGTGGAGCGAAGTCTTCTTGACTTCGAACTTTTTGCTCCTACGAAGCCTGTGTTCGGAGCTGTCGAAGTACCTCCGAACTAGACCTTCAAAGGTAGTGTTCGAAGCCTGTTCCGCAGAAGACAGAACTGGCCGAAGGCTAAGGTTTTAGCCAGAAATTTTAAAAGCTCCCATTCACCCCCCCTCTGGTCGCCGTTTCCGGTCCAACAATTGGTATCAGAGCAGGTTAAGATCACCAGTTGACCTTAACCGGTTTTGTGATCTGTTGGCGACATGGATAGAGGCAGTAAAATTCCTCTGTTCGATGGGACTGATTTTGCATACTGGAAGGTGCGCATGGAGGCTTACTTGTTAAGCCAAGGAAATGCGATTTGGGAGATTGTGGACTCACAATACTCCATCCCTGAGACTCGCACCTCTCAGACTGAGAAGGATCAGTATAATGTCAATTCCAAGGCAAGAAATATACTGTTTATCGGTTTGAGTAGAAGTGAGTTCGATAGGGTGCAGCACCTTAGGACTGCTAGGGAGATTTGGACAACGCTCACTGTCTTTCATGAGGGCTCTACTCAGATTAAGGCCAGGCGCCAAAGCACCTACAATCAACAGTATCAGTTGTTTGTGCAGGCACCTGGTGAATCTATAGATGCCATGTTTTCTCGCTTTGACGCGATAGTGAGTAACTTGCGATCCAACGGGACTCTTGCTTACAGTGATCATGATAGGGCTATCAAGCTTCTCTATGCTCTTGACCGTAGCATATGGGGAGTAAAGATATCCAGCATTGAGGAGTCTGCAGGATATGACACTTTGACCTGCGATGAACTCTTTAGCAAGCTGAAGTCCACAGAGATTGCCAAGGCATCTCTTGCTGTGCACAGAAGCTCTTTGCCACAGCCATTGGCATTGGTTTCTAGCACTAGCCGTGGCACCACTGCAGAACCAAGCACATCTGGCACTTGTGTTCTTGCAGATGGTTTTGCTTTGTCCTCTCTGGTCTCCGTCACAAAGGAGCAGGTGGACACTCTAGCTGATGATGAGCTTGCTCTCATAGCCCGGAGGTTCACCCGTTTTCATCATGAGAGACGGGATCAGAAGAGAAGTGGTTTTGGTGGTTGTTTTGAATGCGGTGACACTTCTCACATCAAGGCTAATTGCCCTAAGCTCAAGAAGAGAGATGAGAGTGAGCGCCCCAAATACCACAAAAAGGAGAGGAAGCCTTTTGTGAAGGGCAAGCGCGGCAAGATGGCTAAGAAAGTAGCCAAGGCCGCTTCCAGAGCTTTTGTTGCTGCTCTCAGCGACATTGACACGTCCTCAACTGAGGAGTCAAGCTCTGAGGAGGAGGAGTCCCCAAGGAAGGAGGACAAGAAGGACAAGAAGGGACGTGACTTCACCGGCCTTTGCTTCATGGCCGACAGCGATCACAGCGGCGATGAGCTTGACTCATCTGAGGTAACACTATCATCTGACCAGCTACTAATTAAATTAGATGAGCTGAATGAAGTAGTGCTTGGTCAGGATAGATTACTTGTGCAAGCCGCTAGAGAAAGAAAAGACCTTAGACTTAGGCTAGAATCTGTTTCTACTGAATATGCCATGCTTAAGTCTAAATTTGATGATGCTGAATGTGAGTCTTGTTCTGTTGTCATGAGTGAGCTTGCTCAGTTGCGCTCTGTACATGCTCAAACTCTCTCTGAGCTTGAGACTGCACAGAAGCAGCTTTTGGAGGTGGATTCTAGACCTCATGATATTATTGATTGCATGAACTGTTCATTATTGCGCGATAGCATTAATTTACGTGATAAGCATGTTCATGATTTGGAGGCTAGATTGGAGAGGGCCGGTAGTTCTAAGGATGTGCAGCCTGTGTGTGACACATGCATTACCCTTAAGGACCAGCTAGACACTGTTAGAGAGCGAGCTGAAAACCTCATGTCTGAAAATGAATACCTCCTTTCCGTGGTTAATAAATGCACTGAGGGAAAGGGTAGGATGGATTTGCTCTTGGCCAAGACCAAGTTGTGTGCTGACAGAGCAGGGGTAGCTCTAGGTTTGGGTTTTGAGAGGATACCTTCAGACAGTAAGACCAAAACTGTTTTCACCTCTCCCACTACCCTAGAGAAAGAGAGAGCTCCGTTAGACACCCCACCAGCCAAAAAGCCTACCCATCCACCAAAGAAAACCATTCCTCCTGCCAAGAAAAATCCTCCCAAGAAAACCACTCAGAGAAAACCCAAGGAGCCTGTGAGAGTTGCTCCTATGACCCATGAGAGTGCCCCCAGGAGAGTTTTTCACTGTTCCTACTGTCAACGGGCGGGTCATTTGGTTGGGTTCTGTTTTCGTCGCATCAAGGATAAGCGACGCTCTCAGGCGATGAGTTACCAGGACATGCATTACCCATCTTTAGGTATGCATGAGTCTGAGTTGTACTATCGTCCTGCTTTTGAGGCTCCTCGTGCTTCTCGGAGAGGCTTTGCTCCTCGAGGTGTTCACCATGTCCCATATGGTGGTAGACCTCGGGGTAGCAGATTTGTACCTCATCAGAGTAGGAGACCTCGACATGTTGTTCATTCACAGCATGTAGGTAGACCTCGCACTTTGCATCATTCTGATTATTATGTGCGTAGACCGTCTACTTTTACTGTGCCTACTACTCGTGTCACTTAGTGCTGGATGCCTCGTCATTATTTCACTCATCCCAGCACTGAGCGATCGAGATATTCTTATCGTGTGTAGGCGACAGGTCGAGGCTTGGAGGGCACGTGGATCATGGACTCCAGTTGTTCGCGCCACATGACCGGAGACGCAGCTTGGTTCTCCAGCCTCACCACAACCAAGCAAAGGGAACATATCACCTTCGGAAACAATCGAAGGAGTAGAGTGAAAGGTAAAGGTGTGGTAAGAATTAACTCGAACTTCACTCTCAAAGATGTTGCTTTGGTTGAAAACCTGGGATACAATTTGCTGTCTGTATCTCAGTTGCTTGATGAGGGCTTCGAAGTGCGATTTCATCGCGATACTTCGCAAGTGCTCAATTCTGATGGCGTTGTGGTGTGTAAGATCTTTAGAGTTGGGAGAGTTTTTGGAGCTGATTTTTCTGAGTCGTCTGGATCTTCTCATTGTCTTATTGCACATTCGACTTCTGAGCTTTGGAAGTGGCATAGGAGACTAGGGCATATGAGCTTTGAGTTGCTCGCTCGTCTGAGCGCCCTAGGTCTGATCCGAGGATTGCCCAAGCTCAAGTTTGAGAAGAATTTAGTTTGCACTCCTTGTCGACATGGAAAAATGATTGCCGCTTCGCATTCGCCAGTCACCACAGTGATGACTGAACAGCCCGGAGAACTTCTCCACATGGACACTGTAGGTCCTTCTCAGGTTAGTTCTTTAGGCGGCAAGTGGTATGTTTTAGTTATTGTCGACGATTACTCTCGCTACTCTTGGGTCTTCTTTCTTGCCAGCAAGGATGAAGTGTTTTCACACTTTCGGAGCTTGGCTTTGAGACTTTTCACTGAACTCCCTGGTGCATTAAAATTCATTCGAAGCGATAATAGCACTGAGTTCAAAAACAGTCTCTTTGTTGACTTTTGCATGGAGCATGGCATAGAACATCAATTCTCTGCTCCGCGGGTTCCTCAACAGAACGGTGTCGTTGAGAGGAAGAACCGCACTTTGGTTGAGATGGCTAGGACGATGCTTGATGAGCATAGGACTCCTAGAAAATTCTGGGCTGAGGCCATGAACACTGCTTGTTACATCTCAAACTGTATCTTCTTGCGCTCAATTTTAAATTTGACATCTTATGAGCTGCGTTTTGGGAGACAGCCCAAGGTTACTCATCTTCGAGTTTTTGGCTGTCGCTGCTTTATCCTAAAACGTGGTAACTTGGATAAATTTGAGTCGCGATCTTCTGACGGGATCTTTTTGGGTTACACTACACATGGTCATTCTTATCGTGTTTATAACTTGGAAACTAACACTGTCATCGAGTCATGTGATGTGACTTTTGATGAATCAACCCCCTCTGTTAGTTCTGCTTTTGAACAGGCGAATGAACACGACATGGAACAGACCTTATTCGAAGAAGAAGATCCCGGAGAATTCGAGGATGAACCCCTACTTCCCTCGACATCAACCCCCGAAGCTGACCCCGCTTCTACTACTTCGGCACGAGGTCCCGAAGCGACTACCTCAACATCGGTCATCTTGGACCACTCCAACGCACAAGTTGAGGGGGAGACTGCATCCCGCCGCGAGGCTCCACACCATGTTCAAAGGATGCACTCTCCCGAGCAGATCATTGGTGAGCTTGATCAAAGGGTAACACGTTCTCACGCTCATTTCACTAATTCTGCTTTTGTTGCTTCCTTCGAGCCTTTAGATGTTAGTCATGCACTTTCTGATTCTAGTTGGATCAATGCCATGCATGAGGAACTTAAAAATTTTGAGAGAAGCCAAGTCTGGACTTTAGTTGATCCTCCACCAAATGTTCATTTCATTGGAACAAAATGGATTTTCAAAAACAAACAAGGGGAGAATGGGACTATAGTTAGGAACAAGGCTAGACTTGTCGCTCAGGGCTTTTCTCAACTAGAAGGGATTGATTTTACTGAAACTTTTGCACCTGTTGCTCGCCTTGAGGCCATTAGGATTTTGCTTGCCTTTGCGACATCCCGGGGATTCAAACTCTATCAAATGGATGTCAAAAGTGCTTTTTTTAATGGCTTCATAGGTGAAGATATTTATGTAAAACAACCCCCTGGTTTTGAAAATCCCAAGTACCCACATAAAGTCCTTAAACTTCATAAGGCTCTTTATGGACTCAAGCAGGCCCCTCGGGCTTGGTATGATAGACTTAAGTCTTTTCTGCTTGAGCGAGGGTATTTAATGGGCTCTGTTGATAAAACTTTGTTTACTCTCAAGCATGGCAAAGATTTCCTCCTAGTGCAGATTTATGTGGATGATATCATCTTTGGTGGCTCTTCTCATGCTTTGGTTGCCGAGTTTGCAGATACCATGAGCAGGGAATTTGAAATGTCAATGATGGGTGAACTCACCTTTTTCCTTGGTTTGCAAATCAAGCAAAGCAAACAAGGTACTTTTGTCCACCAGACAAAATACACCAAGGACCTGCTCAAGAAGTTCGACATGACAGATGCGAAGCCCCTCGCCACTCCAATGGCTACATCTGTAGCATTGGACCCTGACGAAGATGGAGAAGCCGTAGATCAGAAGGAGTTCCGGAGCATGATCGGCTCCCTCCTCTACTTGACTGCCACGAGGCCGGACATACACTTCGCTGTGTGTCTGTGCGCTCGTTTTCAGGCTTCACCACGAGCTTCGCACCGCCAAGCGGTTAAGCGCATCTTAAGGTATCTCAAACACACCCTTGAATTTGGCATATGGTATTCAGCGTCTTCATCTTTATGTCTTCGAGGTTATTCCGATGCGGATTTTGCTGGGTGTAGGATTGATAGGAAGAGTACCTCTGGCACTTGTCATTTTCTGGGTACTTCACTGGTTTGCTGGTCTTCCCGCAAGCAGTCTAGTGTTGCACAATCAACGGCTGAGGCCGAATATGTTGCTGCAGCTAGCTGTTGCTCTCAGATTTTGTGGATGGTTTCCACTTTGCGGGATTTCGGGTTAGATTATAAGAGTGTTCCACTTTTCTGTGACAGCACTAGTGCTATTTGTATTGCAAACAACCCGGTTCAGCATTCCAGAACCAAATACATTGATGTGCGGTATCATTTTCTCAGAGATCACAATGAGAAGGGTGATATTGAACTTCAATATGTTGATACCCAACACCAGCTAGCCGACATTTTTACAAAACCCCTCGATGCTTCTCGATTTGCCTACTTGCGTGGGGAACTTGGCATTTGTCACCCTTACGGCATTTTGTGAGGGGGAGCTGTTTTAGATGGATATGCCTTTGCTAATTGTGTGCTAAATTGCATTTACATCTTTTGCACTTATATGCCTGCTTATAATCCATGACATCATGACAGCTCAGCTCTTTTTAATTCATCTGGAACATTCATGTGCATGGTGTTTTATTTCCAAAATCAAATCGTGCTCACTGCTTAGTCTTGAATCTAGCATGTTTAGACAGGACTGCTTTAGCTATCCTTTATCTGCTTGATAGCAAGACACATTTCTTTGGATGCTACAAAATTGCAACTTGAAAAATTGTTCTCAATTTTCATGGATATTCACAAAGTACCAAACAATTGGTTCACTTGGTTAAAATCAAAAATTCCATGATTTGCGTGCTTTAAGTTAAAAGATCCAGGTGGGTTTGTTTGTCACACTACCCTATTCTAGACTGCTTACCATTGCACATTGGTCTGAACTGGAATAGCGTAGTGTATGCCAAAATCTATGCCTTAAGCTTCATATGGCTTTCATGCCTAGGCTTGGCCGGATTGGAAAGTATAAGGTGGACAAACAAATAACCCCTGGCACTAAGAAAAGAACAACAAAATTCATTGATTTATCAAGTTTGCTTTTCAAGCTCCATTTGAACTGGACTTGTCTGTCTAGAGTAGAAATTGACTAGCTTTGCGCAGTCCTTGCTCTTACTTGTCTAGTTTCCTTGACTAAGTGGTGATGCTTTTATTTCAAAAATGATAATATCACATGCTTCATCATGCTTTTAGAGAATATTAATTTGAGCTGAGCCCATGATCATTGGTGTTACTGTTGGCATATTTTTGCTTCATATGTCTTTGCAATTCTGCTCATTTCGAAGCTTTGCATCTTTTACATGCTCCTTGATGCTTGCATTGCCAAAGGGGGAGAAATTCCTCAAGGGGGAGAGACTTGCTACGTTCTCTGCTGCAAGGGGTATGATTTCCAACGGGGGAGAACAGTTGACATATTGGGAGAAGGTTCTTTATTGCCAAAGGAAAATTTAACTCAGGGGGAGTTTTTATTGCCGAAGGGGCTTTTACTCTTTTGAGAAAGGGGGAGGAAAATTCTTCTGTCAAGTGACATGATTTGGCTCTTTTCTGAGTTTTTATGGTCACTTGTGTGCTGAACATTTTTAAATTTTCTTGAACTTGGATTTGGTTGTCAATGCACTCATCAAGGGGGAGATTGAGAAACCAAGGGTTGGTTTCAGTGTTTGTGATGAGTGATTGACAGGTTTTTTACCCTCTGTTCGAAGGGTACCTCCAAAGGTGATCGGAGGAGGGTACCTCCGGAAGGGTTTCAGAGGTGGTTTTACCGGAGGCTGTTCGGTATTTGCTTGCTGCAGCTGTGCAGCGGAGTGTGCTCGTCGGAGGGGTCCGACAGTACACGATGACTGGGTGTGTACCGAAGGCTTCGGTACTTTGGGCGGTACACCGGAGTGTGTGCCGGAGGTTGCTAACCCGGAGAGGTCTCCGGAGTACTGGAAACACTTGTTTGCTTGTATGTGGTGCGCAGGGACTTCGGAGGCGACGGACGAAAGTAGCAGGTGAACCTGGGTCAAGCGGGAGGCTTGATGCCAGGGGAGCGGGGAGCTCCGTCACGGTGGCTACGAAGGTGGTCCGGGTCGGTCCTCGGGTCGAGGCGTGCCAGGTGAAGGCAGAGAGTGCGGAGCGTGGCTCCGGCTGAAGGTGCTCCGAGACAAAGTCCTCGGAGGTGAGGCACTTCGAAGGTACTCCGAATGGAGTGACTTCGGAGTTGGTGGATCAAGTCCTCTGCGGAGGCAAGGAATTCGAAGTGTGCTCCGGAGGGAGACATTCGAAGGTACCCGACGAAGGTCTCAGAAGTCGAGGCGCATCGAAGGCATGGTCCGGGTAAGGCTCGTCGAGGAGTGTGCTCGGGGAGAGACACTGCGACGAAGTGCTCATGGAATGCTTCATGCGGAGGCCTTGGACGAAGGAGGGACTTCGAAGGGTGGTACTCCGAAGGTGGGGCTTCGGAGGGTGGAAAGCTTCGGAGCAAGGCTAGCTCCGGAGCAAGATTGACTTGAGGTGCTTCGGCCTGCATGGCTTCGGTACACGGACTGACGGAGTTCGAGCTGGGAGTAGCTGTGAAGCCGTGGTGGTCCACTCCGGAGGTGTTGGTGCGAAGGCCCAAGAGCTTTGACGGCTTCGGCTCAAAACCGTCACTGTATCGAAGGCCATCTTCGGCGAAGCGAAGGCCACCAGGCTCAAGGCTTCTCACCGAAGCTACTGCACCCTCGCGTGCGAAGGGAGGATTCCAGAAGGTCAAAGACTGCAAAGGCTGACACTGTCTGTTCTGTAAAAGGCTGACACTGTCCCCTCTGCAAAGCTGACAGAGAAGCCTCCAGAATAAAGGTGGACTACCTTTTGTACCCCTTAGTTCTGTAGAGACAAATCCTTTGTAAACCCTAGGGGTAAAGTAGTCACTTCCTTTGGGTGAACTGTGGGCTATAAATATGGGGGCTCGGTAGGTAACATTTAACACTTTGAGCATTTACTGTTGAGCTCCTGTAGCCACATACCTCACTGTATTCATCCAGAGTTCAATTCATTTTGTGTTCCTTGTTCAAGCGGCGAAGCCCTGCTTCTTTGTGCTTTTTGCTTGAGCTCGCGTTACATACCTCGCTAGTATAGTGCACCGAAGCCTGTCTAGGCGAAGGGTGTTTTGTGCGAAGTGTGTTTTTCAGTGTGCTGTCGCACTGTGTAACTTGAGGCCAGACCTCACAGCTTACTAGCGAAGCCCTGATCGAGGCCCGTTTTGCTTCTTGTGTTGAAGCCCTTAGCGTAGTCTGTTTGTGTGCGTGTAGACCTTCGTGTACGAAGCCCAGCACCAGTTGCTGCCGCCAAGTACTTGGTCGAAGTCCTCAGAGGGCTGTCCACTCTTGCGAAGGGTGAAGTGCGAAGCCTGCTCGAAGCACCCCGTGTGCGGAGCCTGCACTGACTTAGGAGAGTAGTTTTCCGAGGGTTGTAAGTGGAGCGAAGTCTTCTTGACTTCGAACTTTTTGCTCCTACGAAGCTTGTGTTCGGAGCTGTCGAAGTACCTCCGAACCAGACCTTCGAAGGTAGTGTTCGAAGCCTGTTCCGCAGAAGACAGAACTGACCGAAGGCTAAGGTTTTAGCCAGAAATTTTAAAAGCTCCCATTCACCCCCCCTCTGGTCGCTGTTTCCGGTCCAACAGAACCACAGTTGAAGCACCTCCCTCGGTTGTGGCGCTGCGAACACCGGTTGGTCCCCGAGCACATGTTTGCATTGTCGTCATCCTCATCATAGTCGCCGCTATGGCCAACACCCTTCTTGCCACCGCCACGGTGTGCACCATTGTCGTGCGCTCACTCCTTACTGCCACACTGATGTTGCCGCTCCTCAGTGAGTAGCAAACGCCCAGCACACCCCGTCTCCTCATCGACGTTGTGGGGCTCCTCCATCACGCGCAACCGTGCAATGTGCTTCTCCGTGGACATGGTGTTAAGGTCTAGAAGCATCTTGATCATCACTGTGACCTTCTTCATCTTCTTTGAGATCACACATAGGATCTTATTCACCACATGACTGCCCTTCATTTTCTCGCCAAGCTCATGTAGGCTGGCAACAAGCCCGATGATGTGTATTGCGAAGTCATCGACAGACTCCCCATCGTGGAATGTGACATTCTCGAACTCCTTCAAGAGATGTTGCATGTTTGCGGATTTCACGTGATCATCGCCATCTCTCATCGTTTTCACTGCATCCCTTGCTTCTTTCGCCCACTTATTTACAGTGAGTCTGGCCTTCATCTCCGATGGAACCGCATGCAAGATGGCGGCCAATGCCCACCGATCCTTGGAGCGCTCGACGCTGGCGGCCTCCACAACATCCCAGAGCTCTAACGCCTCTAGGCTCACCTGTATGACCAATGACCATTCATGATAGTTGGCCTTGGTCAGCAGCGACAGCTCAATTGTACCAGTGTTGGAGGCGACGCACTCCACCGTGACACTAGGCTTATGCAGAGTGCCAAATATATTCATTTCACACTCTGATACCAAATGTCAGTCGAGCCCTCAACCGAGCTCTCAGCCAAGCCCTCCAATGAGAACAGAGACATACACAAACAAATTTTTGTGGACGCAACTTTGTTGCTATTCTCTTGAAATACTTATACATATATATAAAGGAGAAACTACCCTCTGATTGATTGACTCCTAAACCTACTAGGATTCTAATATCTACAGACCTTCTATAATTTCCCTAGGACTCATTATAGAAATACTCATTTATAGAAATACTATTCCTAATTTGACTCATTAGAACTCTAATTAGATTGGAACATATCTCGGTTAGATTTACTTTCCTAACACGCTGTAACCATCATGTTAGAGCGGCTGACACGTGACCACGCTGCTGACACCGTCATGATCAACGAACTCCTTGTTGAGCGTGACCTCACCATCTGCCCAGAGGGGACGATGTACCAGGAGCTAGCCCTTCCTACTGCGCTTCAAGGTGCTACTCACCAAGCTTGTGGCCGAGCTAGTGCTAGAATTCATTTCACTTATATAAACATTGACTAAAGTAAAAAAACTCAATTGGTAGGAATTCAATATATCTAAAGGTAATCTCAACGAGAATGGCTTGCAGGCCATCCATTTACAACTAGCGCATTCTTAGTAGACCATGTCATCAACCTGGGAGATGTTTTCCATTATAATACCTAGAATTAATGTTTGTTGGTTATGAAGTTGTGATGTAATGACTTGTAACATTTAGTAAAATATGTGATGTTTGTAATACAAATTATGATGTATGCTTTATTTATGCAATACATTTTGTGATGATGGCATTCTATGATGAATTTTATATTATTTGCAATGTATAATATTGACTGCCAAATCCTGACTTTGATTGAGGATGCATCCTAAAAATATTTTTATAATATGACCATAACATTGGTATTGAGTGTAAATAAATATCTGTCACTAAAGATTCTCTATAGTGACGGGTGTCAGTTACTACCCATCACTAAAAGGTCCTTCCAGTTTCACGTCACGTCCGGCATGAACCCATTTAGTGACAAATAGCCATTGACACACGTCACTATAGAGTATATAGTGATGAGTAGAAAGTGTTGTCCACCACTATAATGTGCAATTTAGTGACGACTAACAATTTTCACCCCTCACTAAAAGAGGTCATACCGAATGCACTGTGGACTTGGAGAGACCTTTTAGTGACGGGTGTTTAACCATCACTAATGATAGGGCTTTACTGACGTGATATGAGTGACGGAAGATATGCCCATCAATAATGTATGTTATTACGTGTTACTAAAGTATTTTTCTATGGTAGCGAGCCCTTCCTACTGTGCGTCATGGCATTGTTCGCCGAGCTCATCGATGAGTTGGTGCCGGTGGCGATGGAGAGCTAGATGGGCATGTTCCACGACACGATGGCGAAGGGATGGACCCCTTCTACCTCTTCATGAACCTCAGCCTAGCTTATGTCGTTCCCTTCCTCGGTAAGCTGCCACCGAAACACACCTACAATTAGAGATGAAAACAGATCGTATATAGATGAATATTAATGATATCATATCTTTTTTCATATTTTTATTTTGATTTAAATACTATGTATACATATATAGAAACAAATATTATCGGATATGAATATGAAGCATACACAAATAAAATTATGGATATAGAGTAGACACAGATACAAATACAGTTATCAAGCGCCGGACAAAAAGAGGCACCGACTAGGCAAGGCTGAATAGGCGAAGCAGGGAAGCATGTGACGGAGAATGCGGTGGTGCACCAGACGAGGCACGTGGCTAGGGGCTAGGCACGACATCAGCCAAGGTGTGCGAGCATGGCTCTGTGCTTGTGCGCTATGTGCGGCTGCGACAAGTAGGAAGGGCGCATGGCAACACACTAAGCGTCCACCAGAAACTAGGTTCGGCATATCGGATACCTGGTGGAAGGAATGTCCAAGCTGCAATCCTCTCCTCTATACCAGCTACAACTTCATCCTGCCCAATGAATAGTTCAGTTTAGGTGCATATGTTAGTATGTTACATTTTGTACTCTGTACAAACATATGTAGCTGAAGAGATGGCTTGTAGCATTTATGCGCTACGGTCAAATAGCATAGGTTATTGGTTCAACTCATATGAAAGTAAAGGTAGCCCAAACAGTCTCTTCGGTTCAGAATTGAAACTGAACTACATGTAGTTGTGCAATATGCATACAAATGTTTGCAACACAGAACAAATGGTGCAACAGCTCACCCAGATATCGTATTGTTGAATATTACTTTTTAATAGGACACTCCTAGTAATTCAATCATAGTAAAACGATGTGCCAAAATTTGAGCTAGATCAGCTAGAATTTAACCCATTACATGGGAACTAAATAAAACAGTCATATGGAAAGAAGCATCTTACCTACCAATAAATCTAAACTGAAATTTGTCATACATTTTTAAAGGCCCACATAAACAAAGCACTAGCTCAAATAAACACAACTGATGGGAGGAACAAACATAATAACATATCCCTACTGAGCATAGCTGTAAATTTCAGAGAAGGCAAAATCCACTAAAATGAATATTAGCGATGATTGTCTATATAAATTTTGAGATTACATCATGGCAAAGCGACAAGTGGTCATCCACAATCCACAATCTTAGATCTGTACAGCACTAAAATATATGGCAACTACTCCATAATAAAGCAGCCAAGAAAAGGAACAAAATTTGGCTAGGAGGAAATGAATGAACTTCAACACAAGATAAAATAGGAGTTCTTACAGTTTCTGGTGTGTTCCCTACAAGCCAAAAACAAACAACAGTAAAATAGTTTACATGTTACAGACTTACAGTGAAAGATCAGTATGTCACAACTAACAACTATTGAGATGCGTAGAAAGAAAAGTTGAAAACAGTTTATAAAAACAATGGAAAGACAGATTTTCCAAATATTAGCATACCTCTGTAAACAAATTTAATACAAATAGAAAATTATTGTCTGACAGAACATAATTTTATTTCCCAGAAACTACATTAAAAAAGCTACCCCAGAAAAAACAGCAAGTATCTGGTTTCAAATAAATATGAATGCTTGAAAAAACATGGAGATGAATTAGAAGGTATTCCTTTGAGAAACGTGATTAAAAAACATGAACTCAAGCATGAAACTTCAATAAAAAAACATCGGTTTCAAACATGTCTTGCATAAATCACATGATCAAAACCAAATAACAGTTAAAACACCACTATCCGTGAGCATTTTAAAACCGTGATTCATGAGGAAACAATAAGTTCACCTTCTGTGAACAGATTATGGCAACTAACAAAAGAAAGTTGTAAAGACCATATCTGTATAGGGCAAGTAATTCAATTGAATCACCTAAATTCACATTGAATTGCTTCTGTTATATCATCCTAAATTGGTACAAGCACATAGAATAATCCTTCCTAGATCTCTACTATTAACAGTGGTCAAGGGTCATCACCAGTATGAGTGAGGGAGAATGACAGAGGCATGTATGAGGAGAAGAGAGAACACCAGAAAGATGGACACAACTCAAGCCACAATCTGTGATGGCCGAGTTTCAATTAAATAGCCAGATGAAAACATAATACAGAAGGTTACAATAATAATGAAATAGATTGGGCACTTGCAATACAAGCCCATTGTTGTGGTGGGTTTGAAGTACGAGCGGCGCGAGCGGAAACACCCCACGCCAGGCTCGTAGGTCAGTTGCAGGTTGTTCGCCTTATCTCCTGGTTGTTAGCTGAATAAATGGAGATTAGTTTGGGTTGTTAGTTAGCTTCGGTGGGTTATAAACCGAAGGCAGGGAGATTAGGGAGGGTTTTTTGGTTTTGTGTAGGCTTAGCCTCTCTGGTTCGGCTGGGGACCCTTCGGCCTTGTGTCGCTGCCGCGCCAAGACGGCGTCGCTGCGTCGCCGTGGCTCCAGGCCCCAGCCGGCTGCTTCTTCCAGTTATAATCTACGTTCAAGTGTTAGACCATACCTGTCTTCTTCCATTGCCGGTGACACCCATCTAAATCAGGAAGACATGCATGCCATGTTTAGCACCACTCCGCAGTTGAAGCGCCTAGTGGTTGGATGCAGAGACTTGACCGAAAATCTTGAAACAGTTGAATGGGAAGACCCTTAGGCCTTCATCATGATGTTGGTGAACTAGTGTGAGGAAGGTGCATGAAGAACCTAAATATGGCCAAGGGCAACCTTCTCACGAACAAATTGAATATCAATCTCGATGTACTACTCTGTATGATTGTGCTACATAGGGTTGGTGGAGAGATAGATGACACTGATGTTGTCACGAAAACCACAATAGCCAATGACAGGGGAGCACGGAGCTCACCACGAAGTTGGTGAATCCAACAACACTCAACAACTGCATGAGCAATGGTACGGTACTCTAACTCGATGCTGGAGCGAGATACTATGGCTTGATGCTTAGAGGACCAAGAAACCAAGTTGTCGCTGAGGTAAACGCAATAGTCAAAGGTGGAGTGCAAAGAGTTTGGGCTCCCAACCCAATCAGCATCGGTGTAGGTGGTGAGGGAGGATGACACATAGGCCTAGAGAAGTCCATGACCAAGGAACCCTTGGCATAACACAATATGTGATTAATGAAAGCTAGGTGGGCATCACAAAGCATGCATGTGAAAGCACACTTGTTGTACGATGTAGACAAGATTTGGTTGTGTCTGTGAGGTGCTATAAAGCACTAGTGAGGCTATGGTACTCAATGGGATCACAGAGGAGCATGCCATTGGTGGAGAGATTGGTCTTTGTGTCGACAAGAGTAGCCACAGGGTGACACTAAGCCATGCCAGCACGCTGGAGCAAGTCAAAAGCATATTGACGTTGGGAGAGATGTAGACTAGCCAGACTGCGCTTGATGAAGATGCCGAGGAAGAAATGCAGCTCTCCCAAGTCAGTCATGGCGAATTCAATGTGAAGTCGTGCCATGATATTAATACGAAGGAGCCTACTTGAGAGCATACAGTGAATTTGCTGACGTGACAAACATGGTCAGGAAGAGCAAGGTCAACAAAACCCAACGATTGTTGGCAATAGATCGTCTCATTGAGCGTGCCATGGAGGAAGGCATTATTCACGTCAAGATGATGAATAGGCCATGACTTGGAGACTACAAGGCTGAGGACCACATGAATAGTGATAGGCTTGACCATAGGACTGAAGGTCTCATCGTAGTCGATGTCGGGTTATTGGGAGTAGGCACAAATGATCCAACGAGCCTTGTGATGAGCGAGAGTGTCGTCAACATGAAACTTGTGCTTTGAAGAACCCTTTGCTAGAGACAATGTTGGGCTTGTTGGCATGTAGGGAGGCGAGGCACAAGGGTCCACATCTTGTTGTGTGCAGGCCTTGTATTCATCACGCATAGCCTGAAGCCATGCTAAATCTTGTAGCGCTGAGCAATACGTCTTTGGAATTAGAGAGATTTTCATCTAATCAACATGGAAATATAGATGATGGATTGGCTTCATGATTCTAGACTTGGCACGAGTCACCATGTGGTAGGGTTCGTGTGCATATCGAGAAGGTAGCAATGTTGTTGTGGTTGTCGCATCGATCACTAGCTCTTGTGATGACATAAGCCCGAGAGGGTCAAGTGATTATGGTGAGAAGCCTGTGTGAGAGAGCCTAGCACAAGGGGCAACCTAAACAAGGAGGCTGATAGCTCATAACCACCAAGGAAAGCAAGAGCGGAGATTGACCTTGAGCATGGATGTCTATGTTACCCATATACGCAGATACGGATACACGATACAGCAATACTTCATTTTCCAAAAAACACGGATACGGCGATACATATATATACATGCATATATTAGTAATACATATAAAAATAACAACCACGGAAATGTTATAAAGCAAATCTTAGTTCAATACTTCAACATGCAAATAGAAACACACAACTAGATAAGTGTCCTCAAACAATAGCATCCTCACATGAAGATTTGATATAATTAAATAGAAAATCAAGACAAGTTCAAGTGTTCATCTGTTCAACAATCAAACTAGCACTAGAGAAGAACAATTCATGCATCTGAGCCATCAAATCTCGATCCACTATTACTATCCATCAATCTACAAATTAATAGTAACACAAGTAAACAAACAACACAAGCAGGTGGACCCTGCCCGGTGGACGACCACGACGATGATGACGGGTTCCCAACAACCCACAAGCTAGAATTCCCTATGTATGATGGCATAGGGGACCCGCTACCGTGGTTAAATCGCTGCGAGCACTACTTCAGGGTCCGTTGGACTCCGGAACACCGGCAGGTGGCATACGCGTCCTTCTATCTCATGGACGATGCCTAGCTCCAGTATCACCGGCTAGAGCTCAATGCGGGAGTACCCTTGTGGTCATGCTTCGTCTCCCTGGTGAACAAGAGGTTCAGGCCACCGCTCACTGACAGCCCGATCGGCGAGCTCACCCTCCTCCGACGTGACGGATCGGTCGACGACTTCGCCAAGTGCTTCATCATGGCTCTATCCTGCCGCGACACCGCCATCACTGAAGCCCATCAAGTCCAATTGTTCATCGCCGACCTCAGCAAGCCACTACGGATGGATGTCGCACTACAAAGGCCTACTTCACGCGACGACGCCGTCATGTTCGCCCGAGCCTTCGAACAGCGTGAAGTGGTGCCACGGTCGCCACCGCTCCCGTCCTCAGCGATCAATCGTCAACAAGGGTGGTCAGCATCCCGCGCCTAGCAGTTCTCATCGCATATGGTCGGGTCCGCACTCGCCCGCTCGACGGCATCGGTGGCCAAGCCGGTGGCCAACATCTGACGCCTGTCACCGGTGGAAGTCTCCTAGCGCTGTAAAGATGGGTAGTGCTTTCATTGTGATGAACCATTCGGTGCTTGACACAAACTCGTCTACAAGCAACTTTTCTGCATCGAGGTCATTGACGACGACTCCACCGCGGCGGACAATGATGATACGAACCCCACCATCAGCCTCCACGCCCTCATTGGGATCACGCCCCGGTCCGGCAGGACGATGCAACTCGTCGTCAACATCAAAGGGATCCGGCTCGCAACACTCTTGGACTTCGGTTCCACGCACAACTTCATCGACATGGAAGCGTCCGAGACAGTTGGCCTGACATTCACGAGCCAAGGCGCCCTCTAGGTGGCGGTGGCTAACGGCGACCACGTCACAAGCTCGGGATGCTACCGGCAGATGGCCATGACGATCGATGGCGAGCACTTCAACATTGACTGCAATGGCCTGCCCCTCGAATCCTACGAAATGGTGCTCGGCGTCTAGTGGCTCGAATCATTGGGACCCATTCTATGGGATTTCGCCCGTCGACGCATCTCCTTCGTCCGCAACGGCCATCAGGTGTCCTGGTCCGCCACAAACGCGACGCGCCCATCCGTCGTCCTGTGCTCGGCCGAGAGCGAGTTGCTGGACGAGCTCCTGCTTCGCTACAAGGATCTGGTCACGGAGCCTACCGGGCTTCCACCCCGGTGGAGTCAGAGTCACCAGATCCGGCCACTTCCAGGAACGCCACCGATCGCCATGCGGTCGTACCGGTTTGCCCATGCACAGAAGGCAGAGCTGGAACGCCAATGCGAAGACATGTTGCAGCAAGGTGTGATACGCCCAAGCTCCTCGGCGTTTTCGGCTCCAGTATTGCTTGTGAAGAAAGAGGATGTGTCCTAGCGGTTCTACGTCGACTATCGCGCATTGAATAACCATACCATCGGATAAGTTCTCGATTCCGGTCATCGAAGAGCTACTCGACAAAATGTGTGGTGTCGTCTTCTTCACCAAGCTTGACCTACGCTCGGGGCACCATCAAGTGTGGATGCACGACGACACGTGGAGAGGACAGCCTTCCGAACGCATCAAGGGCTATTTGAGTTCCTCGTCATGCCCTTCGGATTGACGAACGTGCCGGCGACGTTCCAAGCCTTGATAAATGACACTCTTCAGCCATTCCTCCGCCGGTTTGTACTCGTCTTCTTCGACGACATCCTCATCTACAGCCCGCCATGGTCGGAGCATCTCGGCCACATCAATTTAGTGTTAGCTAAATTGTAGGAACAACAGCTGGTGATCAGCAAAGAAGTATTGTCTCTTCTACACGTCGAAAAGTTGCCACGAAAAAACAAGATGGCTCTCCCGCTCGCGTCCCCACTCTTGCCCCCCTCTCGCGACTCCACCCTCCATGGAGCCCAGCGGGCCTAGCTCTGCCTCTGCGGTGGCTCTCGTCGTCATCTCCGCTCCCCCTAATGATGGGCTCCCGCGTCCGGCGCGAGGCGTCGTTGCCCCCCCCCCTCCGTCTCCTCGAGCTAGAAGGTGACCCGGCTCTAGCCAGGTTAGTTTCCACCTGGGACTTCTCTAAGGGTCAAGCTTTCTAGGATTTCGTCCGTAGCTCGCGGGGCTCCAATGTCCATCATGCTTCCTCCTCTCCCTCTGGCTCTTTCTGCTTGCTTGCAGTCTTCCGTAGATATACTTTCAGGCTTACCGAGCTCTCGGTCAGCATGGCCCTTCATGCCTGCCTCGGTGGCACCCCTGCTGGTTTTCACGTTCAATTCCAATGTGATCGGCATTTCAAGTTTTCTGTAGCTTCGAAGGCCGTGGGTTTGATTGTCAAAGACATCAAGCGTATCATCACTGATCATTTCGATGTCTACTTCTTCCTTTGGCGCGACGGGGATGCGGAGTGGCTTCGTGATCGCCGCGCTTGGGAATTGGAGGAGCAGCGCAGCTGGTCGCTTGTGCGGTGCCGTCCTGCTAGCCCCTCCTCCCATCGTCCCCGCAAGAAGGTTTCTTTTAGTGATCATATTTCTGTCTTCTCCCCCAAGCGCCCCCTGCCTCTTCTCCCTAGGCTCCGGCGCTCTCCTTTTGGGTTGGCTCCATTGTTTGCCTGGTCATCCTCTCAGCTTCCTTCAGAAGAGCTTGGCCTGCGGTTTCAAATTCTAGGGCTCCTCGCCCTCTGAGGTCCCTAGGGGGGAAGAAACCCTAGGACCCTTTTCCGGGTGAACAACAAGCTCCCCTCCATCTTGGGTCCTTTTGGATCCAGGCCTTCTGCGTGCATTGGCCGTACACCTTCCTCTCCAGGCCATGATGTTTCTTTCCGCCCTATGGTTAGGTCTCCTCCCCGTCAAGCCCTCTCCTCGGGTGTGCCGGGCCTGCGCACCCCCGATGACATATGTCCCCAAGATACGGTGTCCTTGCACAAGATCTTCTCGAGGCTTAAGCACGCCCTTCGCCCCCCGCCTGGCTTGTAGAGGTTTCCTCGGGTTGCTTCGCCCGCCCCATCGCCGGACCGCATTTATTGCACCGGTCAGATGGCCTTTTTCCATGCTACCCCCTACAGTTTCGACTTTTATCTTTTCAATTCTGGTCCCTTTACCGGTGTGCCTAAATCCTCCTTTTCGCTCTCCCTTGAGAGGTTCCCCGCGTCCCTCCCTCCTCTAACTGGCCCCCACTCACGCCGATTGGCTGCCCCGGTAGTTGCCTCGGCCTCTGTGTGGCCTTCTCTTGTGGTGCTCCCCCTTCCCATTCTTCCAGTTGCCTCCGTTGTCGCTCCCACTTCCCCCTCTTCTTTCTCCGCCATGGCGAACTTCCCTGCCAACCCCCTCCCCTTCATCCCTCTCGGAGTCCGCATCAACGACGGCGGAGGTCCTCTTCGCAGGCAACGAAACCTCGTTTGCGTCTCCGACGACTATGTCCGCTTCAATGAGGACATGGCCATCGCAGAAACCAATGAGGCCATCGGGACGGAGGCCTCTTTGGCCCTTCTCCACGCTATTTGCTACCACCTGGTTTACAACCTCCGGATTCGAGTGGCATACTCCAGCCCGCACCCTCTCGGCATCGGCATATTCAGACTGGAGAGCGTCTTTGATAGGGATCGTTTGGTGCACATGGCCCCATTCTTCATCAACGGTAGATTGGTCAGGTTCGTCAACCACGATGAAGGTATCAACTTCAGGCAGTCCCCTTTTGCTCGTTCGGGTTGGGTCCTGTTCTTGGGTTACCCTCGGGATTTCAAGACATTAGGCTTCCTTCAGCAAGTTTGTGCTTCGTTCGGAAAATTGGTCTTTTGGCACAAGGAGGACCCAAACCACTCTAGTGTTCTTGTTAAAGTTCTATTTGATGATTTCCTAGACATCCCGAGAAGCCTTACCATCAAGTTTGGCCGAAACCTTGACGGAGCGGGTAGGTCTTGGACCTTCCCGGTGTTCGTTCTACACTCGGTCATGGCCGATCACCTGCCAGGAGATGAGGATCCCCTCCCCCCGGGCAATGGAAATCCGTATCCATTCAATGGGGGTGTTCTTTCGAGGGAGCTAGAGTGGATCCAGCAGTGGGCAGACGAGCAGAACTTTGGCCAGCAAGCCGACGACGGTGCCTAGGAGCAGCTACAGCCCCCTGCAGCATCTTGCCCCAGCAATTCAGCAAGAGGAAGACCACCCCGCAGAAAGTGGCAACCACACTAGCAGTTCAAGAATATCCATCGATGACATAGACGATCCAGCAATGGCAGTGCCTATCGTGCAACCTGTTGATGCAGATCCTGACTCTCCAAAGACTGCTCCAATGACCGCGGTGCCATTGCCCTCTCCGCATGAGCAAGTTGAGATGCCACAGCCGGTCTCCCCAGTCCAGCCCCAGCCCCAGCCCCCCCTAGAGGTGCCACCGGAAGCTAACAAGGAGATCATAGTATATGTCCGTCGCCCCAAGGCGCCAAAAGCTCACTCGGTGGCCACCTCCCTAAGGCTTCGCAGAAGCATCAGGCTGAGGAATAGGGCAAAGGGCTATAAGCAGACTCCCATGGTGCAGAAGAATCACGCCCAAGCCAGCTCGTCCATGCCGCTGCTCCCAACGATCAAGGACTTCATTGAGCTTTCCAGGTCAACTACTACATGCCCCCCTTTGTCAGCCTCTCAGCTACGTCACATAGCAGTTTACATCTGTGGTATGAGCTCGGGTCCCAACCATGACCCTACCTTTTTGAGCAGCGATCATGGTTGTCATGGCGTCGCCTAGGCGACGCCTAGGCGCCGACTAGGCGTCCAGGCGGTCCCCGCCGAGCGCCATGCCGGCTCGCCTCGCCTGGTGGAGTTGGGCGCCCGCCTGGCCGTTCAAGGCGTCGCCCATGGCGACTAGGCGGTCGCCGGGCGTCTCTGGGCGGCCGACTAGGTGAAAGTGCCTTCGACTAAGGCGTCGGCGCGTCGCCCTAGCCCCCCTCTCCCTAGCCCTCCTCTCGAGTCTCGACTAAGTCGACTCTCTCCCTCCCCTTCCCCTTGCGCCGCCGCCTCTGCCCCTTGCGCCGCCGGCCGCCACCTCTGCTACCCCTCCCCGTGCGCCGCCAGCCGCCGCCTCTGCTACCCCTCCCCTTGCGTCGCTGGCCGCCACCTCTGCCCCTTGCGTCGCGCCGCCGCCTCTGCTACCCCTTGCGCCACCGCCTCTGCTACCCCTTCCCCTTGCGCCGCCGTCGCCTCTACTACCCCTCCCCACGGCGCCTCTCTCCTCTCTGCCTCTCTCATCCTCTCCCCCTCCCCTGCTCCCTCGCCGCAGCAGCAGCAAGCAGACAGGAGGCAGGCAGCAGCAACACAGCTTTTGGTATGAACTTTGAATCCTGTTATCCTGTATGCTATGCCAACTTTTGGTCGCCTAGGCAACGCCTAGGCGCCCGCCTAAGCGCCTAGGTGTCTAGTCAGTCCCCTGGCGACTGGGTTCGCCGAGGCGCCGTGACAACCATGACAGCGATGACTCGGATGATCACCGGCTAGTCCCTGGCGTGGCGGCAGAACCCCTTGATACTCCTCCACATGCCTAGCTCCACTACGGTTCAGCTCCGGGAGGACAGCTTCAAGACCTAGACGGCGGCCCAGCATATGTGTTCCTTTTGTGTTAAGCTTGCTATTTTGGATACCTGGTCTGTAACTGTTAACTTTTGTTCGTTAGCCTGGTGCTGCACGATTTCACTGAATTGGACAATGGTTTGCTCATGGGAAACAAAACTGATTGGCTAATTTTTAATTGGAATGTTAGGGGTTGAATGTTTTTGCAAAGCAGCTAGCCCTTAAGAGCCTGCTTTCGGATGCCGCTTACTCAATAATGTGCATTCAGGAGACCAAGATGGCCTCTTTCACCCACTCAGATCTTAGAAAATTTGCCCCTCGATCCTTCGACCAGTTCGCATTCCAACCTGATGTCGGTGCTTCGGGGAGGCATTTTGGTGGCCTTGAAGAGGACTAAGTTCAACGGTACCACCGTCTCAGCCGCATCTCACCACTTAACGGTCAGATTCACATCAGTCCTGAATGGCTCAACCTGGACTCTCTCCTCCATCTATGGTCCGTGTTGTCAAGCCGACAGAGGCAGTTTCATAAATTGGCTTCTATCCCTTAATATCAGTCCATCTGAAAATTGGATGTTCTTAAGAGACTTCAACATGTATCGCTTCCCCGCAAACAGGAACAAGGTCAGGGCCTGCTCGGTTACTATGGATAGTTTTAACAACATAATCTCCTCCTTCAGCTTGCTGGAAATTCCGATATCTGGAAAAAACTTCACGTGGAGCAATATGCAGGCCAACCCAACCCTAGTCCAACTTGATTGGTGCCTAGTGTCAGCTTCTTGGACCACTTCTTCTCAGCAGACGGCTTTCCATGTGCTTCCATGCAGCACCTCAGGTCATTCTCCCTACCAGATCAGGATAGCAAAAGCCCTCGACCACACACGCATCTTCCGGTTTGAAAATTTTTGGGTCAGGCTTCCAGGGTTCTTGGATTTCGTCTCGGGGCAATGGAACAACCCTTGCAGTGGATCCCCGGCACAACGATTTGCCACAAAACTTCTTAGGGTAAAGAGGGGACTCATAAGATGGACAAGGAGGATCAACGCATTCAAAACCTGGATAAAGAACTTTAGAATCGTGATCGGTTTCTTTGATCGTCAGGAGGAGCTAAGGCTACTTTCCCGGATTGAGAGAAAATTCCGCGGTATGATCAAAGATCACCTTGCCGCATTACTCTGCATCGAGCACAATTATTGGAAACAAAGGTATACCATCCGATGGACGAAGCTGGGGGACGAGAACACAAGATTCTTCCACTCCGCCGCCGCTGCCCGAAAGGCGAGAAACGCGATCCACAGCATCTCACTCCCTAACGGTCCGTCGACCCTTTCAATTGAAGACAAAGCGGAAGTTTTCCTGGACAGCTTCCTCTCAAAGATGGGCTTTACTAGCAACCCACAGATGCATTTCAACCTGGCAGACCTCATTCCTCAACGGCCTCTCTTGGCCCATCTCGCCCCGGCCATTTCACGACAAGAATTGGATGGAGTTATAGCAGCCCTCCCCACGAATAAAGCGCCTGGACCAGACGGCTTTAATGGGTTATTCTTTAAAACCTGCTGGCCCATCATAAAGGGTGATTTCTACGATCTAGCGGCCTAGTTCTCTGAAGATGGTGGCAGTCTCAGTGCCCTCAATGGTTCCTACATTATCCTTCTGCCGAAATGCGCCAACCCTGCCTCCACCAATGACTACAGGCCGGTTTCGCTCCTAAACGAAAGTATCAAAATCATATCTAAAGTGCTCGTTAACCGCCTTCAACGGGTAATCACGCAAATGGTCCACAAGAATCAGTATGGCTTCATTAGAGGCAAGACCATTCAAGACTGTTTGGCCTGGGGGTTTTAGAGTTCACCCACCGATGCCAGCACTCCAATCAAGAAACAGTTCTCCTTAAGTTAGATTTTGAAAAGGCTTTTGACACTATCGAACACTCAGCTATTCTTCAGATGTTGCCCAGACTAGGTCTCCCTCAAATTTGGAACGCTTGGATCAAGGAGCTTCTAAGCTCAGGCTTTTCCTCAGTACTGGTTAACGGAATCCCAGGTAAGTTCTTCTAGTGCAAGAGAGGGGTGAGAGGATAAGTCTATGTGTGTGTATGTGTGTTTTGGCATGACATGTTGTTTGGCATGACATGTGTGATGTCCATGTGTGGACAAGTTTGTAGTCTTAGCACCTTTAGCATCTTTTGCTTTAGCATCTTAGACTAGCATATTTGCTTTAGCATCTTAGACTAGACTAAGCATCTTTTGCTTTAGCATCTTAGACTAGCATCTTTGCTTTAGCATCTTAGACTAGCATCTTAGACTATCATCTTGGGCTACATGGCTAGCCTATAAATATGTATCCCCAACCATTTGGGTTGGCATGGCATTTGAGTGAGTTGAATGAAAGAAAATTGCCCCAACTCTTGAGTGTCATCCCTACCAATGCGAGTGTTCTCTCTAACAATTGGTATCAGAGCTGTATGGTTCTGTGACCTTTCCAATCCCCTCCGCGACTCTCTCCAACGGAGACGCCCTTCTCCTTGTTCATCTTCCTCCCTTGCCGGTCCACCGGAGACCAACGACTCGGCGAGCTCCACCCACACTCCGAGCAGCAGCTCGATTGTAGCGGCTTCCTCCCAGGGCAGCAGCAACCCCCACGACCCTTCCACTCTACCACCTCGCAATGTCCACAGGAGACTCTCTTCGCTCGGTCACCTCGAGCGCACGACGTCGGCAGGAGGCCGAAGTCGCCGCGGCGGAGGAGCGCGACCGGGTGGCAGCAGAGATTGTGGCAGCGACGGCTCGGAAGGTGAGGTTGGCGGCGGCAGAACTGGCAGCAGCGAGAGCGGAAGAGGAAGCGGCGGCGGCTGTGGCTGCAGCACGTGTTGCGGCGGCAGAGCTCAAAGCTTTGCGCCACGGTAGCAACAGTGGCACTGCCTCCGAGGGAGGTAGCCTCGACTTGGAGGCCGAGTTACCAAGGAGGGCGAAGGATGAGCGGGTGGCGCAGTGGGCAGCAGCGCAGCCCCGTGCTCGCGGCGGCAGCCCACACGGGCCCAGACGCGCCGACAACACTCCGGGAGGATGCGCACGCGACGGTCGTGCTCATGGCGAACGCGACCCTCACGGGCGGCGTGGCTCTCCTTCCCCGGACCGGCGCCATGGTCTTCGCGGCTTCCAGACCATCATCAAGGATGCTGGTGCTGGTGGTGGATGGCCCACCCTCACCAAGACCAACTACACCCAGTGGTCCATGATTATGAGGGTGAAGCTCCAAGTGCGGCACATGTGGGAGGCGGTCACATACGACGACGTCGACTACGATGATGATCGACGGGCGCTGGAGACCCTCGTTGCTGCAATTCCGCTGGAGATGCAGTGTTTGATTGCTTGCAAGCAGACTGCCAAGGAGGCTTGGGATACTATCGCTGCAGTATTTATCGGCAGCGATCGCGCCCGCAAGGCTACGCTGCAGGCACTACGCAAGGAGTGGGAGAACCTGGCTTTCAAACCAGGTGAGGATGTTGATGATTTTGCTCTCCGTCTCAATTCTCTACTGCAGAAGTTGGTGCAGCATGGCGAAGACCTCATCAACGAGGAAAGAGCTGTTGAGAAGCTCTTTCGCTGCGTTCCCGGGAAATACAAGCAAATGGCTCGTTCGATCGAGTCCTTGATGGACCTCTCCAGGATGTCGATCGGAGAAGCGATAGGTCGCCTCAAGGTCGTCGACATCGACGAGCCCCAGTCATCGTCAGAGCCGGCCACCACTGGTGGCAAGCTTCTCTTCACCGAGGAGCAGTGGCTCGCGCGCCAGCGAGAACAGAAGAAGGGGGAGGCATCAAGTTCGTCAAATGGCCACAAGCGCCAGCCACGCAGGGGGCGCAAGGCCCCCCAGGCGCATGGAGGCGCTACTGGCGGCGCCAACGGTGGCCGCAAGGCCACCCGTGATGACACTTGTCACAACTGTGGCAAGATCGGCCATTGGGCTAGGGACTGCCGGCAGGCGAAGCGCGACGGTCAGGCACATGTCGCGCAAGCGCAAGAGGAGCCAGCTCTGTTCCTTATACATGGGAACATTGAGCTGCACTCCCCTCCCACGTCGACAGCTGCCGCTCTTCTCCACGTCGACGAACCGCGCGCCCACGTCTTCCTCGGCAATGGGTCCAATGATGACAAGATTGACGGGTGGTTCCTCGACACCGGCGCCACCCATCACATGACCGGGCGGCGGGACCACTTCTCCGACCTGGACTCCAGCGTGCGAGGGTCCGTCAAGTTTGGGGACGCCTCTGCCGTGGAGATAAGGGGCGTCGGCTCTGTCATCTTCACTGCCAAGACCGGCGAGCATCGGATGCTCACCGGTGTCTACTACATCCCCGAGCTGAGGAACTCCATCATCAGTCTGGGCCAGCTGGATGAGAATGGCTCGCGCGTGGAGATCGAGCATGGGGTGCTGCGCATTTGGGATCATCAGCACCAACTTGTCGCCAAGGTAAATAGAGGAAGCAATCGCCTCTATGTCCTTCATGTGCAGGTGGCGCAGCCTGTGTGTCTTGCAGCCCGCCGCGACGACGACGCGTGGCGGTGGCACGAGCGCTTTGGGCACCTCAACTTTGAGGCCCTGAAGCAGCTCGGCATCAAGGAGATGGTGCGGGGCATGCCGAGTGTCGAGCATGTGGAGCAGTTCTGCGACACCTGCGTGCTGACCAAGCAGCGGCGACTCCCATTCCCTCATCAGGCGAGCTTTCGCGCCAAGGAGAAGCTCGAGCTCGTGCACGGCGACCTTTGCGGTCCTGTGACACCGGCTACCCCTGGAGGCCGGCGCTACTTCCTCCTCCTCGTCGACGATGTGTCCCGCTACATGTGGGCGGTGCTTCTCGACACCAAGGCAGCAGCCGCAGATGCTATCAAGCGTCATCAAGCTACCGCAGAGGAGTGCGGCCGCAAGCTCCGGGTGTTGCGCACGGACAACGGCGGCGAGTTCACGGCGGCTGAGTTCGCGGTGTACTGCGCCGACGAGGGCATTCAGCGCCACTACTCCGCGCCGTACACACCACAGCAGAACGGCGTCGTCGAGCGCCGCAACCAGACGGTGGTGGCCACTGCTCGCGCCCTCCTCAAGCAGAGGGGGATGCCGGCGATCTACTGGGGAGAGGCGGTGATGACTGCCGTCCATCTCCTCAACCGCTCGCCCACCAAGGCTCTTGACGGCGAGACGCCGTATGAAGCCTGGCACGGACGCAAGCCGACGGTTGGCCACCTTCGCGTTTTTGGTTGCCTGGCATTCGTCAAAGAGCTCGGCCACATCGGCAAGCTTGATGATCGGAGTGCGCCAGGGGTCTTCATCGGCTATGCGGAGGGCTCCAAGGCCTACCGCATCCTCGACCCTACGACACAGCGCGTCCACATCTCACGAGACGTTGTGTTCGATGAAGGGCGAGGCTGGACGTGGGGCAAGATGGCGGATGATGGCTCGACTTCGACGATCAACGATTTCGTCGTCGAGTACGTCTACTTCGAGGGAGCAGGGGGAGCTAGCAGCTCACCTTCACCGAGCTCGCTTGCCCCAGCACCTGGCACATCATCAGCTCCGGCAAGTACTCCACCACCTCCTGCACCGGCCACACCTCGCTCTCCTACACCGGCGCCCACATCTCCGGGATCGGCATCCGCAGCTTCCGTCCATGATGAGCAGCGCATAGTGGAGTTCGCTACTCCATTGTCAAACGACGGGGACCGTGTCGATGCTTGCCATGACGGCGAGCCTCTACGATACCGCACCATGGATAACATCCTTGGTGAGCAGCCCGTTCCTGGGATGGCGCAACATGACTTCGATGCGGAGCTGCACTTGGCGCATGACGACGGTGAGCCACGTTCCTTCGCTGAGGCGGAAGGAGACGCGGCCTGGCGCGCCGCGATGCAGCAGGAGATGGACGCCGTCGAGCGGAACCAGACATGGGAGCTGGCTGATCTTCCGGCCGGCCACCGTGCCATCACCCTTAAGTGGGTGTTCAAGCTGAAGAAAGATGAAGCCGGGGTGGTGGTCAAGCACAAGGCTCGGCTGGTGGCACGCGGTTTTGTTCAGCAGGAGGGAGTCGACTTCGACGACGCCTTCGCTCCTGTTGCACGGATGGAGTCCATTCGTGTCCTCCTCGCGCTGGCAGCCCAGGAGGGTTGGCGTGTTTATCACATGGATGTCAAGTCTGCCTTCCTCAATGGCGACTTGAAGGAGGAGGTCTACGTTCGACAGCCGCCAGGATTTGTCATCCCCGGCAAGGAGAACAAGGTTCTTCGCCTGCGCAAGGCCCTCTACGGCTTGCGACAGGCACCACGAGCTTGGAACGACAAGTTGGACTCCACTCTCAGGCAGATGGGGTTCCATCAAAGTGCTCATGAGGCTGCAGTCTACCGGCGGGGCAAGGGAGACAATGCCCTGCTGGTAGGCGTCTACGTTGACGACTTGGTGATCACCGGCACCAAGAAGGTGGAGGTAGAGGCATTCAAGACGAAGATGAAGGCCACCTTCCAGATGAGCGACCTAGGGCTCCTCTCCTTCTACTTGGGGATCGAGGTGCACCAGGACAGCTCTGGCACTTCACTTCGCCAGACCGCCTACGCCAAGCGCATCGTCGAGCTGGGCGGACTCACCGACTGCAACCCAGCCTACACTCCCATGGAGGAAAGGCTGAAGCTGAGTCGCGACAGCACGGCGGAGGAGGTGGACGCGACGCAGTACCGGCGCATTGTGGGCAGCCTTCGCTACCTTGTCCACACGCGACCGGACTTGGCGTTCGCAGTTGGCTACGTTAGTCGGTTCATGCAGCGACCGACGACGGAGCATCAACAGGCCGTGAAGAGGATCCTACGCTATGTCGCGGGGACCTTTGACTACGGCTTGTACTACCCGAGGTGCCCCGGTGCGGCGCATTTCATCGGGTACAGTGACAGCGACCACGCCGGCGACATCGACACAAGCAAGAGCACAAGCGGGACGCTGTTCTTCCTCGGCAAGTGTCTGATCAGTTGGCAGTCGGTCAAGCAGCAGGTGGTGGCCATGTCCAGTTGCGAGGCAGAATACATCGCAGCCACTTCTGCATCAACTCAAGCTCTCTGGTTGGCTCGGTTGCTTGGCGATCTTCTTGGCAGGGATGCCGAAGCGGTGGAACTCAGGGTGGACAGCAAGTCTGCTTTGGCTTTGGCAAAGAACCCTGTTTTCCACGAGCGCAGCAAGCACATCCGGGTGAAGTACCACTTCATCCGGAGTTGTTTGGATGAGGGGAGTGTGAAGGCAAGCTACATCAACACCCAAGACCAGCTCACCGACTTCCTCACCAAGTCGCTTGGGCGGATCAAGTTCCAGGAGCTTCGCGCCAGGATTGGGATGGTTCAGATTTCCCAGAAGGCGCCACACAAGACTTAGGGGGAGATTGAGAGGATAAGTCTATGTGTGTGTATGTGTGTTTTGGCATGACATGTTGTTTGGCATGACATGTGTGATGTCCATGTGTGGACAAG
This sequence comes from Zizania palustris, assembly GCA_019279435.1. Classification (NCBI taxonomy): domain Eukaryota; kingdom Viridiplantae; phylum Streptophyta; class Magnoliopsida; order Poales; family Poaceae; genus Zizania; species Zizania palustris. The sequence continues at coordinate 72,216,049 of JAAALK010000082.1, forward strand.
TTTGTAGTCTTAGCACCTTTAGCATCTTTTGCTTTAGCATCTTAGACTAGCATATTTGCTTTAGCATCTTAGACTAGACTAAGCATCTTTTGCTTTAGCATCTTAGACTAGCATCTTTGCTTTAGCATCTTAGACTAGCATCTTGGGCTACATGGCTAGCCTATAAATATGTATCCCCAACCATTTGGGTTGGCATGGCATTTGAGTGAGTTGAATGAAAGAAAATTGCCCCAACTCTTGAGTGTCATCCCTACCAATGCGAGTGTTCTCTCTAACAAGGGGTTCGTCAGGGTGATCCACTGTCCCCACTGCTATTCATCATTGTGGCTGATCTTCTCCAGCACATTCTCAATTCGGTAGCGGACAAGGGTGTCATCTTCCCTCCTGAGTGCCACCTCCACAAAGACGAGTTCCTGGTTGTTCAGTATGCGAACGACACCATTATTTTCCATAAGGCTTCTCAGCGCAACTTGTTTAACCTCAAAGGGCTTCTCCACAGTTTTTCAGAATCCACAGGCCTAAAGATCAACTTCACCAAATCAAGTCTAATTTCAATCAACGTGGAGGCCGAGCAAGCGGAGATCCTGCCTGCCTCCTTCGGTTGCAAACGGGGCTCTTTGTCATTCCCCTACCTCGGCCTTCCTTTGGGAGTTCGCAGGCCCAGCTACTCTGACTTTGGATATCTGATTGAAAGGACTCAACGCAGACTCTCCTCACTCCCTCATTGGTTATCACTGGTAGGCCAGCTTCAAATTGCCAACACAGTCCTCTCCTCCCTCCCCACGTATTCCATGAGTACTTTTAAACTTCCTAGAAAGGTCATCAACACCATTGATCAAGCCCGGAGCAACTGCATCTGGCATGGGGCTCGGTCTGAGCACCGCATGCCACCCTTAGTGAAGTGGTCCATGGTTTGCCTGCCGGAAGACAAAGGAGGTCTAGGGGTCATCAATATCAGCTGTCACAATTATGCCCTCCTATTAAAGCACCTTCACAAGTTCTACGCCCGGGCGGACACCCCTTGGGTGAAGCTCATCTGGGCTCTCTACTCGGACAATGCCTCGGCCCCTCACTTGGCTCCTCCGAGAGGTTCGCGGTGGTGGAAAGACATCATACAGCTATCTACCATCTTTAGGGCGGTGGCCAAACCCTCTCTTGGGGATGGTGCCTCAATCTCCTTCTAGTACGACTGCTAGTTAGGGTCCCCCCTTGAGGGGGCCTTCCCACGTCTCTTCTCATTTGCACACAAAAGGAAGGCTTCCGTCAGATGGAGCCTCCTCCAGGAAGACCTTGGCGACCTTTTTCACCAACCCATTTCTACTGAGGCAAGTGTGGAACTCAATGAACTCACTCGCCAAACTAAGCAAATGCATTATCATAATTCTCAGGCCGACTATTGGAGCTTCATCTGGGGGTCCTCTGATTTCACCCCACAAGCTTTCTGCAACCATCACTTCGGGCAGATCCCGTCCCAGGATATTTTCAGCAAGTTGTGGTGCGCAAAGACCTCCCCAAAGATCAAACTCTTCTTCTGGTTACTCTTGCTTGATCGGTTAAACACCAGAGACTTGTTGATCCGAAGACGACTTCTCGCCCCAGATGCTGATAGTCACTGCGTTCTGTGCCATCCCCCTCCCGTGGAGTCCTCGGCCCACCTGTTCTTTGCCTGTGCTTTCAGCCGTGATTGCTGGGAGTATCTGGGCATCAATTGGGATCTAAACCTCCCCCTCACGCGCATGCTGGACAAAGGGGCTCGGCGTTTTCATCAAACTTTCGCCTTCGAGGTCATAATGATTGGCTGCTGGTCCCTTTGGTTGCACAAGAATCGTCGGATCTTTGATGGAGCAAATGCCTCCTTCACGGCCTGGAGAGTTGTGTTCTGGACCAACTTCTCCAACCAATCGCGGAGATTCCCCGCAAGCATCGGCCTAGCATCTTGCGTTGGGTCAATAGTCTTCTCTCCTAACCCTCTCCCTCCTGTACTCCTCCCTGTCGCTCCCCTCTGTAATGGACTTCCTTGTATTTGTGTTGTTCCATATTTTAATATATTAAAACCTAGGTAGGAGCCTCTCCTACCGTGTTTAAATTCAAAAAAAAACAGCTGGTGATCAAGTGCTCCAAGTGCACTTTCGGCGAATGATCGGTGGCCTATCTCGGGCACGTAATCTCCGCCGTCGGCGTCTCCATGGACACGTAGAAGGTCCGAGCGGTCCTCGATTGGCCCCTGCCATGCTCGGTTCGGGCGGTACGGGCGTTCCTCAGCCTCATGGGATACTACCACCGCTTCATCAAAGACTTCGGTGCCATTGCACGGAAATGTTATAAAGCAAATCTTAGTTCAATACTTCAACATGCAAATTGAAACACACAACTAGATAACTGTCCTCAAACAATAGCATCCTCACATGAAGATTTGATATGATTAAATAGCAAATCAAGACAAGTTCAAGTGTTCATCTGTTCAACAATCAAACTAGCACTAGAGAAGAACAATTCATGCATCTGAGCCATCAAATCTCAATCCACTATTACTATCCATCAATCTACAAATTTAATAGTAACACGACAAGTAAACAAACAACACAAGAACTAGAAGACGTGTGCCAAGTGCCAAGTGAACCTATTACGTCAAACATCATGCATAGGAGAACATTAATCTACAAATATTAACTATTGACTGAGTACAAGTTTGAAAGCCTAACAACAGACAACATTGTAGTATTGCACACTGCACTGCACATGATTACAAGGTTTAAATCTAGACAGGCAGGCAAGCAGCGCAGAGTGCAGAAAATGAGAAAAAAGAACATAACTTAGAGAAGAAAGGAAGAGACCCTGTAGCCTCTATATTCACGTGGATATCGTGAACCTGCTCACTGGCTGGAGAGGATGTAGCGGCCCCCGGCGTCCTCAAGCCACGACGGCACGATGAGCCGACGATATCCACGCAGTTGTGGGCTAGAGAGGATGCGGTGGCCCCAGTGATAGGAGGCGACGACATGACAGCGTGTGATGGAAGGCGGTGGCGGTCGGCGAAGAGGCAATGGTCGGTAGCATGATGGGAGGCGACAGCACGTCGTGACCACCGACCAAATCTAGGTCTGAACTAGCGGCATGGCTAACGTTGAGAGAGGAAATAATGTTGCGTCTGTATATCCACTCGTATCAAGTGCGTATCCGAATTATTTTAATTATTTGGAAAATGGAAAATAGTCAAATACGCACCAGATACATATCTCGACGTATCTAATATGTATCCGTATCCAGAAACGCACCGAATACTGATGCGCGGCCTAGAGCACGTATCTGAGCTTCGTAGATGGAGGTTAATAACTCATAGGTGGCCTCCTGTGGAGGCCCAATAAGGACAAACATCGCGATAGTTGACCAAGTGGGGGAGGTCATTGTCATCGATATCGAGGATGTGCACACGATAAGTCCACGATGTAGATAGGTCGCCGTCGTGTCATGGTCGTCTAGTAGGAAATTGAGGTCAATAGATTCCGATGTTGCTACAGCTAAGAATGGAAAAACTAATCCATTGAATAAAACATGATGAGAAGTGATAATCTAGTTTGTAGACAGGTTGACACAACGACAACTCTAGGAGTGAGGATAACCAAGAAAAATACATGTAATGGACCAAGGGGTGAGCTTGTGGGGAGATATGGGGCTGAGATATTAGGATTACATAGACAACAAGAAATACAAAGATGATCTAGGTTAGGAGGGGTGTCGTGGAGCATCTCGAAGGGAGTGCCAAAGTTAATGGGTTGGGAAGGGTGATAATTGAGAATATAGGTAGTGACATAAATAGCTCCGGCCCAATAGAAACCAGGCATATGTGCTTAAAACAAGAGGCAACAAACAATGTCATTGATGGTGCGAATAGCATGTTCGGCTTTGCCATTTTGTTGAGGTATAGGGGCAACTAGTGCATAGAATTGTGCCATGACTATGTAAATAGGAGAGAATGATGGAATTGAGGAACTCATGACCATTGTCAACTTGCAAACAATGTAGGGGTAGCTGAAACTAAGTGTGGACAGTGTTTGAAAACGCGGCCCTAGGCGGTGAAAGGCGTTGGGCACCACCCCAACATCATGTGGAGGCCCTAGTTGGCCGGTTGGCCAGGGCACCTAGGCGGGTCAACCACGGATTAGGCGGTTGACCGCAGCTCCTAGGTGCCCTAGGCAGCGGCGGTGTCTAGCTAGCCAGCGCACATACTTGTCCCAGCATGTGCGCCAGAGTAGGGGGTAACTGAAGAAGAACAATGCGCAACAACTAGGGTTCCCGATCTAGGCGTCGTGCGTCGTCCACCATTCGCCGGCCACCGCAATCACCCCCATGCGTCGCTCGCCGGGTTGCAACGCTCCCACGCTGCGCGCTTGCGTTCCCGTGCCGCGCGTCGTGCTCTAGAGGGGAGAAGGGCAAGCAGAGAACGCCTACCGCAGCCAAAGGGGAAGAGAACGCATGGGAGGAGGCTGGTACTCAGAGGAGAAGTGAAGAAAGCCTGCTTCTGGACTGCGGTAAAAGAGAAGAAAATGACTTTTGGAACAGGAAAGATGCCTCTGGACCAGTGTTTGATGCCTCAGAACCAACAGGAAACCTTCTTGGAACAGGAAAGACGCTTGGGACCAGTGTTTGACACTAGGAACCAAGTCAACCAACCAAATAAATGGCTCAGAACCAGGAACTTTCCTGCCTTGGAGCCAAGAAGATGTCTAGGAACCTGAATAAAGAAAGGAAATCGGCACAGACCTAGGCGCCGCCTAGGCACTGGGTGCTAGGTCGCTGCCCGACTAGCGACTAGCGCCCGACTAGCGACTAGCGCCTGGCGCCTACTTAAACATTGTGTGGACATACGGGACAAAAGTTTGTAGAATAGAGACATTGGTTTTTTTCTTTTTCATAGTGGAAAAGTCCAAAAGAAGTGAGAGTACTCATTGACAATAATATTGAAATGGTATAGTGGTAAAAGATTGAGAACGAGTAAAAGGAAGTTTAACATGTTTGCGCAAACTACAGGCGTGAAAAGTTGGGAACTGGGAAGGAAAATTATTGCATGAAATAATTACAAGAGGAAGGCCATGCTCAACAGGTGCAGGAAACACGAGGAGTGTGGCGTCAACTGTGGCGGTAGACAATGTCTGCAGCGGCGGCAACAGGATTAGTAGCAACGTTTTGAGGATTCATCGCTGGGAGAGGAGGCAGTAGAAGAAATCAGATCGGAGAGCTATTGCTCTGATACCATGTATCGAATTAATCCTGTATGAGTGAGACAAAATGCCAGAAAGATGAGCACGGCTCAAGCCACGATCTGAGCTGGCAGAGTTTCAATTAAATAGCCGGATGAAAACATAATCCGGAAGGTTGCAATAATAAGGAAATAAAATGGGCACTTGCTATACAAAACCCATCTAAATCAGGATGATATACTTGCCATGTTTAGTAACACCACCTCGGGATCAACCCAAAGGCTCCAATTATAATCAAAAACAGAACAAAATCACCCGGCGTGGTGGCTGCTAACCTGCTTCTTCTCGAGGAACATGCCAGAGCTGGTCCGGACTTTGCTCATGACGCTCTTCCCTGACTCGTTGTCCGCCACCATCGACTTCTCTAACTTGTCCTTCGCCTGTAATCAGATCAATCCATTAGGCATAAAATTACCCCATGCCACAAAATCGAGCGGGAGGCTCCGGTGCACTCACGGACTCACCAGCGAGATCAGGTGGTCGCACTCCGCATCCGTTAGGAACCCCTTGTGCAGGAACGCCCTAGCCGTACGCACAGAACGAAACGGCGGTCAGAGTCGCACGAACCCCATGTTCCGGGAGGGAAGGCGGAGGGAGATCAGATCGTCACTCACCTGGGGCGCCACGAGAGCTGCACGACGCGGGAGGGATCGAAGGCGCTGCGTCCGCTCTCCGCGGCGGAGACCACTCCGGCGGCGAGGTAGAGCACCAGGAGAGCGGCGGCGGCGAGGAGGCGGAGAGCCATGGCTGGCGCGGCACCGAGATTGGAGGAGAGCAGAGAGCTGGAGAAGCAAGGGGGATGAGACTGGAAGATTAGCGCCAAACGTGGCTGACAGGTGAAGCCATCGGTGGGGTCCTCGCTGTCGGTGACAAAAAGCAGTTATCCGGGGGAGAGCGTCTCTGTTTTAATGTAGCTATATTTTATCAATTTATATATATGTAAAAAATAAAAACGATTAAACAAACTCAACGCTTAATGGAATAGTAAGTTTGGTTGGTTTGCTAGATATAGTAAGTGTGGGGAGAAGAATAGCAAAGCCCCTAAGAGTGTGTTTGGTTCAACTGTGGATTCATAAAAATCTAATTTTTACTGTCAAATATGGGAAATCTGTCGTGAACTGACAACTGTCGAAAAGCTGAAAGCTATTTGGTTGAAACAACTTTCAACTGTGGATTATATAATAAATGTTAGCTATGCCCCTAAGGGTCTGCAAGACTATTTATATGCCGATTAATTGCATTAACATATAGATGACCATTTTAAAATTGAATTTATCATGTTTATCAATGTTTACAAAAGATATAACAAACACCCTGGAAAAATTCTAGTATCAATATAAATGATAAACAAAAATATTCATGAAATACAAAAATATAGCAGGACCTCCCGCTGACGGGAGGAATCCAAGCCGGCGGGAGGGTTCCGAGGCAGAGCAGAGGAGGGTCACGGGGGAGAGGGCCAGCGGGTGGAAGGGGTCGCCAAGGAGAGTGTCGGGGGGAGGCGGTCGGCTAGGGTTCTATGAGCGGGGTAGAGGGGGTCGCGGGACAGAGGTCGCGGGAGAGGCGGCCAACAGGAGGAGGAGGTCGCAGGGAGGCGACCGGTGGGAGAAGGGGGTTGTCGGGGAGAGGGGTGAGGGGTGAGGGGAGACAGGTGCGGTGGAGAGGGGGTCGGGGGAGAGAGGTGCGAGGGAGAGGGTCTCGAGGGGGCGCAGGGGACAGGAATCGGGGGTATACACAGATTCCAAATAACACTACGGGAATCTGCATATTTTTTGGAATCAGTTCTCATTTGAAACCCCTTTGGTTCAAATTCCAGATTTTTGGACGCGAATCACTTTCCAGAATCAGAACCAAAGAGACCCTAAAATAACAAGTCAAGTAGAAAGTATAATGGAGATATTTTTTGGATCATACTCGTTATTTTAGAGAATAACAAGTGTGATAGCAAGTACAATTGAGATGCTCTTAGTGCGAGAGAGATTGATTACTTCCCGAAGCTTTAGATAAAATCCTCTCGCACGGAACACCAAAAGAAAAAAATCCAGCTTGGGATCTTACGGAGGAAATTGATTATTTGTCGTCTCCAACAATGGATTTTGATTTTTTGCCACACTCAATATTGATATTGATTTTTTATCATTTATAATATTAACATATTAATTTTTTACCATTATATCGTTTAAATTAAATCTTAATTCTTTTTTCTTTATTAATATGTAGAGAAATTACTATCTTACTCCTTCACTATATTATCTTATGGGAACAATCTTGGGGTTACAGATATCGATGTTAACAAAGTCGTATCAAATGAGAGGTTGATATGACCCGACAAGAAAAATCCCAAATTGAATCTCAGTAATATGTTTCTTGACATGAAAGAATTCAAGTTAGATACAAGATAATATGCAATTAATGGAATGAAGCGGTAATAGAGGAAAATGAATTAAAAACTAATTAAAATGATACTAGTAGTGAGCACACGCTAACGCAACGATAAAAATCAGAAGATGGTAAATATCTTGAATTTGAAGCAAATAATAAGATAAATTAAGATTCATTATATCACTCTTTAACAATAATATATACAAAATGAAGGACGAGATAAGTAATTCAAATGATACAAGAAGAAACAACACAACTTTATTCGTGACATCTTTAAGGATAGCTTAGGCTAGAGAGATTATTAATGTCAACAAGTATGCGACTTTGTTGTTTAGTGTTGTTGTGAATTAAAGCTCTTCCTACTTCAACAATAGCCCATATATAGTGATAATGCTTTCTCAACCTAACCTGAATTAACCAGCATGAAAAGATAATTAACAGACATCAACCTAACAATCAAGATCTAGAATCTAAGACAAATAGTATATAAGAAAGTTTCCACAAAGATGTCATCATTACTTCTTTATAATTTTGAAAATCTCTATGAAAGGAATCATGATAATCAAGAGCGTCACATGATCTTAATATTTTATTTTAGTGTCAAAGAATTAAAGCATATTCTAAAAAAGAGGAAAGAAACATTTATCGATAGTTATAAGAATGAATAATGAAAAGAAGGGGTTATACTAAAAAGAAATCATACTCCTCAGGAGTTCTACCAGAAGCTTTTTGCCTGCAAAGGAAGATGATGAGCTTAGGGAAATGATAAAATCAAGCTACCCAAAAGGTTAACTTGATGAATTTCAATACACTGTAATAAAATCTTATTGTTGAATCTATTTTTAGGTATCTTCTTGTCGTTTAGGGAGTAGATGAAGCTATTGATGTTTTCAACATTAAGTCATGCCATATACTGCAAATATATTCATGTTATTGAGATAAAAATACAAAATAAAATTTGAAGACAATGTGTTGAGATCAAACTTACAACTTACATGATCAACAATAAGATAAAATTTTGAATTCTTTGGATTGCTGCAATCAACGTCTGTTGCAGCTTGTGTATTCACTTAACCATAGTCCATAGAAAACTTCAACATCAGCATTAGTAGTTAGACTCCATTATTTACAGATTTCAAGGAATAAACGTGAAGTTGTAGTTCTATAGTTAGATAATACAATATCACTCATCCTTCGTGTTCTCTGTCTTCTGGATGAACGACGAACAATATAATAAAAAATAATTCCATTTTCAGGCAATACTACATTACACTGATAGGCAATAAAGTTTTGTCCAAAATACATGCCTAAACAACAAAATGGCCCAACCGCGCGCGCAAGGCTATACATACACAACAAAAGTTGAATATAAGTGAGACACATCCTTAGCTGAGCAATTCCCAGTGTTATACAATAGGTTTTAAAATTTGACAAATGTTAAATTTCGAGGGGATTTGGATGGTGATAAATTTTAGGATTGGGTTAAGTTGAAACAGTTATGTCAAAATGTTGTCTTGACTGATAAAAATGATACTGCTATCTAGTCTCTGTCAACAAAAAAGAATGTTTAGTGTTAAGTCTTTTATATTGCATTGAAGTTTCAACTTGGCCATAAGCCTTTTTGGGATATTTGGACCTTGAAGGTTCTACTGAAAATAAAATTTTTCTATAGCTATCTATGAAGAATAAAATCTTAACAAGAAGTAACTTGTTAAAGCGAGGTCGGAAGGGGTACTGATAAATGCCTCTTTTGTGGCATATCTAAAGCGGTACAACACTTGTTCTTTGATTGCAACATTGCCAAATTAATTTGGATAATTTTGAAAAAATTGTTTTGACATAGGCCCTTTTGTGGATATGAAGCATTTGTAGAACGTTTGGTTTAAAAATCTGAGATCTAATGACAAAAAAATAGCAGGTGTAGGGATTGTGTAGTTTTCTGGAGCATAAAGTTGAGAAATAATGATTGTTTCAGAAATAAGACAATTACCGATCATGTTGAATTGGTTAGCTTAATCAAAAACGTTTTTAGATTCCTTCATGGTTCATTCTTCAAAAGTCAATGGAAAGGAGAATAAAACTGGAGCTGGGAGCTCACTTGCTAGAGCAGGTGGTAAGTGAAGTTTTCGCGGGAAGGCATGGCTGGATCTTTGCAAAGAAATATTTGTGCAGATGAAAGAAGATGGAGTGACTTGAACTGTGTGACTTATTTTGGCTTTTGTACCTGGATGAAACTTAGATGAAGGAAGATTTAGTTCTAGGCTTTGTAGGGTTGTGTCGGTAATAAATCAACTACTCAGAATTTCCTACTGTATGGTCACATCTGCTTGTTGTTAGGCTGTTCTTTGTCATTGTTTTTAACCTCTAAAACATTTTTTTAATGGAAACGAGAGACGGTTTCCCCTCTCTGGCTCAAAAAAAAGTCAAACACACCCAGAAACAATTGAAACAACAGAGTATTCATTCGAAGAGAGGTGCATCATAGAGTGTACTCTCACTCCAGAACTGAGCACGGTAGGCATGTGACTTATATTTGCGGAAAAAGTACAATTTGTAATTAAGCGGATAATGTGATCATATTTATTATGCAGAATATAAGTAATGAGTATGAAACCATCCACTAACTCGAGTAGTACAACAGTACTCCCTCGCACAATAGTCCTTATAAATCAGTACCCAATGCACATCCAGAAAAGTAAACTAACTGTGGTGAACATCGCTCAACCCGTCCTTGACCGTGGGCTCTACTTTTCACAAAGATTATACTCTGATCAGAGGTGTACCACTGTACCCATAAGGCATGCATTTCTGCACACCACAGTGTGTTAAGATGACCCAAGTGATAGGAACTCAAGCCGCCAAAACCTTCACCATGAACCGCCCCAACTCGAGGACAACCCACTAGGTTTCACCGGTGCGCTAACGCATTGGAACAACATCGAGCCCCCTTTTGTGCCTCATTGGTATAAGTCATCCGCATATGCAACTTGACCCCTCCACTCGGTGCATCGGGTTGGAACGATCGATACTTCCGGTTCGGCCATACCTATTAGACTTGTGGTTAGTATGGAAGTGCTTCGCAACAGATCTCGTAGACCGGTCCTTATAGTGCCCCGGGTGCGACTAACCAATTCCCTCGCTTGCACTCGGAACCCACCATGCTAACATACTTAAACATTTTCCAAGTCATTTTCCATCCTTTTGAATACCAAGAGATGAGATATAAATTCGTGAATGATAGAGTAGAAATATCCATTCTAATCTACAACTCATTTTTAGCCTACTAGCGTTTGTGTCAATACTAGTGACACTAACTAATAATTAATATTAAAGGAGACAAGGAAAACAGTTCAAGAGCATGGCTTGGGCTTGCACATCAAGGTCATAGAACCTAATAAATATAGTGTAAGGCGATTAATTGGACTAATGCAATTATATCATATGGGTTATAGAAATATTTAATTAAAAACATGTGCTCAATATGATCGAGGTTAGGGTTGTTACTTGCCTTGATCAGTGAATGGAGACGGATGGACCTCTGGATAGTACCCCGGATCCTCAGCGGCGTCGTAATCTTCTCGACACACAAATCAAGACAAATAAACAATTAAAATAAATAAAATAAATAGTACAAATATTTCAATTAAATTGGTTAAAGTTGTAGAGAATTAAAAGAGGGATTTTTTGGAATTTGAATGGTGAAAATTGAAGTTAAAATGGAGGAGATATGAATTTTTGAAGTTTAAAACATTTTTTGGAATTTATTTTAAATCAGAAATAGTCTCTATGGTAAACCGGGTTCACCGTGAAACGGCGCACTGTGCATGTGGACCGAAGTGTAGAAGATCGTTGGATCAAGATCTGGCGGCCATAGCGCGCACGAGATTTTTAAATAGGAACAGACGACTGCGATTAGATCCGGGCGAAGGGGTACGCGCCGACGACTAGGATTTAATGCAAATCTTATGGCTATGATTAAAACAGATTGAACCGGTATGATCCAATAGCTGCGATCAAAGCGGGGTGCTTAAGTGAAAATGGATGGCCGTGAATGCCTGATACCGGTCAATGGGCGGTCAGAGGCATTTGGCCGCTTCGTCCCTAGATCTAATCTGGACCGGTCGGTCGGGATCGGATGACTTAGATTCAATCTGGCACCCGTCGTGTCGGACTAGTCTCTGTCGTTGTCTACGGCAATGGCAGAGCGGGGCAGCAAGCACAGCGGCGACAGCGATGGCCTATGGCCTAATGCAAGCGCAAAAATGGAAGGAGAATAGCGAGGGGATCTCGATTATACTATAGTTGAGGGCCGACGACAACTAGACGTGGTTGGCGACAAGTGAGGTCAGTAAAGCAGTATCGGGGTGGTGACGACGGTGGTGTTCTGGCAGTCGGTGGTACAATCAGAGATGTGGCTAGTGGAGAGGGGTCGACAGCGGTTCTGGTGGTGTCATCGATGAGGCAGGAGGGGGTCTCTGGCAACGACGGGCAATAGTTGGATGGGAAACATAGTGATGGCGCAAGGAAATGGCCACAGGCGCTCGGTACTGTAGGGCTCTAGCGTTTTCTAGAGGCCTGGAGTGCGGTGCGATGCAGGGGCTTAAATAGGACTCGCCGATGTTAAGGATGAAAGGGGAATATAGGGAATACAGGGAGGTTTCCATTTTTACTCTAGTGAGGTTTCCATGTGCGGGGGTGCAGTGAACCAAGAATGAATCGGACACAATTTCTTGGGGAAAGTGTTTGCCGATAAAAGGAAGGCACGATGGTCGGGCCAATTTTACAGAAGGAGGCTAGCGGCGGCGGGTCCGAGCACTAGGGTTTTTGGCCAGGGCAAGATTTAGGGGAAATCCTTTCGGGGGAAGAAGATCCTAATAGGTGGGGGCCACCAGCCAGTGAGCGCAGCCGTTGGGGATGGCGCCGACAGTCAGGCTCCACCAGACAGTGGGTGCGAGCGCGAGCACGGTCGCGGACAGCACCGACGCGTGGGCCCAGAGCGGTAGTGAGAGTGGATGGGGCGCGGGTGCGTGAGGGAGAGGGAAGGGAAGAGGCTGACATGAGGGACCCTCATGTCAGTGAGGTGCGAATGTGGGCTGGGCCAGCCTAGAAAGAGAGAAAGAAGGGAGGTGGCCCAATAGGATTTTAAATTCTATTTCCAACTAAAATAATTATTGAAATTCATTTGTATTTTCTATGCTAGTTGCAAAGGTCCTAAAAATTCGGAAAAATTCCTAAAATTTTATCTTGACTTTAGGAACTTATCAAAAATCCCTCAAATCAAATCTTGGATTATTTCTTATGGTTTTTATTTATTTGTCCTCTTAAACTCCAAATTTAATTAAATTCATCTTATTCCCAATTTTTTCATTTACCTCATTTTAATTCATTATTTCAAACACTTATTATTCAAACTTAATTTATTTATTTAATTTTTTTAATTTCTTTTCAATTTATTTATTTTTTAAAAATTAGGGTGTTACAAAGGTGGGGTCACGACAGCGACAAGGGCGAGCGTCCCCATGGCTAGCGGCCACTACTAGTGGAATGGGTGGATGTTGGCTACAAACATAAGAGGGACGAGCACACCGACCGTAACCCTAGAGAAAAGGAGATATTGGAGGCGTGGCAACACACACGATGAGGTGAGGTTTAGCACGAGCAGTTAGGGTTAGGCATGGGGGACGGGACAACTGAACGGAGGAGCGGGTATGCCTGGACCTTCACACAATTAGCGGTAAATATGAGATGTTTTTTGCATAAATGCATGCAGGGTTGCGGACGGACGAAGAATGGCTGGGATTTAACAGATGCAAATGGAGGAGTGAGATGTAGCCGATGGTAAATGATTCAATTGGTCCATTATAAAGTAGGGTAGAAAATCATGGTTTTTTCCCTAGCTTGTGAAAAATATATGTAAAATAAAATTAGCCAAAAACATACTTTGGTCATAAAAAGATCCGGGAACAAAAGAGAAATACAGAACTAAATTTTGTGATAATTCTTTTATGCAATCCAAATGAAAACCACCAAATTTACTCAAGAATTGGTTTAATGCCCATACCTCCATGAATTTAAGTGTTTAACAAGCAATTTAAAGGAAGGCATCAAAGCTCCAATAGTACACTACCTTTCCAATAGCAATTTATTATTATGCTTTCCAACACCAATTTATTCATATGCTAAAGAAAATAGGTCACAACTCACAAAACAAAAGATGAACTAATGCTTCTATTTACATATCACATTTCATCAATTAGTTCACATTCTGTCAATTTTGAACAATTAATAAAAATTGACAACTTCCATGACACAAAAGAAGTATGCATAAAACATCACAGGTTTCTACACTTCTACATGGATCCATTCCATCCAATAAAAATTTCAATACCAGGGCACTGAGAGATCATTTTTGGCACCCACACCACTCTAATCACTCTACTTATTGATCTGTACTACACGGTCACAAGACCAAAAGCGTGCACACATTGACAAAACACACCTCTATTGATGAAGAGATTCTTCTTGGTCATCTTGGTGTGCAGTGTCATCTTAGTATCCTCATCAAACACGAGATCCTGTAGAGAGGGGGGACCCTGGTCACATCCGTCGCCCAAACCCTAACCATATGTCCTGTCGAGACGAGGCAAGACCCGATAGGGCTAGGAAACCCCCACCTATAGTGCGACCTTGGCAGCAATGGCGTGGTGCGCGGAGGAGAAGAGCGCGAACCCCATGGGTTCTTCTCCCTTGAAGTTGACATGTGAGGCCTCGAATCCCGGTAGCCAGCGCAACAGGTTGTGCAGCTTCTGCTCCTTGATATATGTCGACTGGGAGCCCTGTGATGAAGATGGTGCGGACCTCGTCGGGGCTGGGGCGGTCGGCAACCATAGCGTCATCGGACACCCCTAGCACTGGGGGAGGCGGGGGCACGACAGTGACAGGGGTGGGCGCCCCCACGGATGGCGGCCATTGCTAGTGGAACAGGTGGAGGTCGGCTCCAAACATCGGGGGGGGGGGGGGACTGGCACACCAACCATAACCCTAGAGAGAAGGAGAGATTGGAGGCACGGTGACACACATGATTAGGGTTAGGGTGAGCATGAGCGGCTAGGGTTAGGCATGGGGGACGGGACAACCGAACGGAGGACCGGGTATGCCGGGACCTTTACACAATTAGCGATCAATATGATATGTTTTTTTTGCAAAAATGCATGCGGGGTTGCGGACGGACGAAGAATGGCTGAGATTTTAACAGAAGCAGATGGAGGGCTGAGATTTAGCCGATGGTAGATGATGGTAGGTGATTCAATTGGTCCATTATAGAGAAGGATAGATAATAGCAAAAAATCAATATGTTAATATTGTGAGTGGCCAAAAAATCAATGACAATACTGAGGGTGGCAGAAAATCGAAGCTGATTTTTGAAGTTAGCAAATAATCTATTTTCTCAATCATACGTGTTGCTCACACAGAAGCGTACTAGCAATTTTTGTTTCGAGATTCAGGAAGCGTAATTGGAGAGCCAGTACTCGTGGACATCTTAGTAAGATGATTCAGGGTGATAAAATTTTTGACCGGTTTAGTTTGGTAGTACCGAAGTAAACCAAAGTATGGACAAGTTTTGAAAATAAGTTTGATTTAGATAGTACCAACTCATAATTTTTTAGTATATCTTATCTTATTATGTCAGTAAGACACTACCTTTACTAACTCTAAAAATTATATTCTCAATATTGATTTCTTAGTATGCACCTATAATAAATTTTTTATACTACTCTTTTTTCTCTCCCCCCTCTCATATAATATCTTTCTATCCCTATCTTGGATATCATGACGACATAGTGTCTTATCTAAAACATATTTTTTTATTTTTTTCTTTCTTCTTAATTACATTGTCATATCAGATTGTTTTTTGCGTGCCAACTTAGTAAATGACTAAAACACTATCCTATGTGGAGGGTTGGGAATACACTTACTACCGATAAGAGACAAATAGGTGACTAGAACATCTCCAATAAGCTCTCTATCCCTAAAAATTTTAGGTCCTATTTGAATCCCAAGGACTAGAAGAATTGAAATCTATTTAAAATTAAATAAAATATTAAATGGTGTGAAATTTAATTGAAATCCAATATTTCTATTTAGGCATTTCATAGAATTAAAATTTCAGAACTAATTTCAAAAGATGATAAATTATGGAATCAATTCTATTATTATAGAAAAACATTAGTTACAAATAAGGTTTCATAACATGCTCACATAATCAAAAACTTCACATAATATTAAGATTATCAATTTCATTTTTGTTGGGACAAAACTCCTCACAGAAATAAATCCACAAACTAAGATAATACAACGAGTTTATGAAATAAGTCCAGACCAATTTCAGTTGTTAATATGTTTTAACATGCACTTCTTCCTAAATCCTACGGGAAGTACTAGTACTGCATTAAACTTGCGATCATCTGCATCTAGAAAAATATCGTCATATCCATCTAAGTCAAGTATAGCCTTCAAAGCAGCAACAACTTCTTCTCTGGCGTAACTTTTGGGTCTTGAGAAGAGTCATCTTTTAAAGTTGTAAACTATCTAATTTATCCCCACAAAGTAATATCATGATCATCCCTCTGATGCTTTTTTCTTCTATCATCACCAATATGACTTGATGTAGTTGTATTAGAGCCCAAAAACTTGTTTGTAAGATCCTCAACAACCATCTTTTGTATTCTCAGAAGGTATCCTAGCAAATTTACCAGTAATATGTTCTTTGCAGTAAACAAGATTTATTGAATCCCAAAATTTGAGAACCCTGTAACAATAACAAGCAACATTTTGGTTTTTTTGCAAATGAAAGAAGTTGAATCCCAAAATTAAAAACTCTCTTTATGCTAACCTTGACCACATTACAACAATTCATACCTAATCCAGATTATAAACTAACTTTGAAGTGGCCGACCGAGTGGGCTTCTTAGATATATGATTGACACAGAAACCTAGCAAACATATTCTGTGAATACCAAGGGTCTGTTTGGTAGAGCTCTGGATCCTGAAATCCACACTGAAGCTGGAGTGAAGCACTTGAAGTTGGCTAGACTCTGCTCCACTACTTCCTGCTACACTACTTCAGTTCATTTTTAGAGCGTTCTCAGTAGGATCCACTCCTCAGAAAAATTATTTGGCTTGGCTCCAGCTTCATGGGATAAAAAAGCTAAATCTGAAACCCTACCAAACACACCCTAAATAAAGAGCCTATTTAGTAGAGTTTCGGCTCCAGGATCCTTCCCCGTGGAGCTGGAACTAAACAAAACGGGGTTTAGCTCTGATTTGCTCTGAAAAACAACACAGTTGTGGTGGAGTGACCTTTCTCTCACTTCAGCAGTTATGCTCCACTAAAGTTTACTTAATTTAGCCACAAATATCATCCAACAAAACTAGTTCTCCCCATCTCCGATGGACGCAATAGAACTCTCGGCAAAAAGCTCCTGCTCCAGAGGGGAGAGGGGATTTTCAATGCACGGTGCGTGTACTTGGCGGGTTCACGCGACGCGCGCACTCGGTGGCGAAGGCGGCGCGCAGACCTGACGAGTTCAGGTGGTCCGCGCACGCAAACTTGACTGACTTAGGCGATGCGTGTGCTTGGCAACGAAGCCAGCGTAGGCACGACAGCTCACCGAACCATCTCGTTAGCCAAAAAAATCAGTATCACATGGTTCAGTATCTACAGAGAATATTTTGTTTCTGGGAACAGTTCGATTCCACTTGATTCCACCCCATCCCTCGAACCAAACAACAGTATCATCTCATATTCAAGAACCATTCCATTCCGTTTCTCTTTATACAGAAAACCAAACACTACCTTACCGATGTCAGTAGATTCAACAATGGCTTACTCATGGTGGAAGATCCAGTAGCGGCCCGACAGTCTCGGCCTAGCTGCATGCTCTGTATTGTTCATCCCGTGGAGTAGATTTTCAGCTTACAGCGTGGCAGATTTTCAGCATGTTCTGCATAATGGAAGGTCTGATATTCTGATTTTGGTTGGATGGAGACATGGTTCTTGGTCTATTTGTTGCTGTTGATTTCATCACATGCTATACTATGATCTGATTTTAGAGTACTCTTGAAATTTGTCAGAATAGAGTCTAGATGCTGCAATCACTCTTCCCTCTGAAATTTCAAAAAAAAAATCAAATATTAGGAAATTGTTGTAAAGCGTGAAAACTTGACTGTATTTTTATACTACTCTTGGCAAACACTGGTTGCTCTGGAATTAACTTACCATGCCCTCTGATTTTTTTTAAAAAAATCATATTAAGATGGTTGTTCAGTTTTTAAGTAGGAGTATGTTTCACTACAAATCTGGAGTACTCTACTTGTAAATTTTGTCTTCGTGAGAGAAACATGTCTAGTTGCTTTTGATCAATATATAACAACCGGTGTACAAATTAATGCCAGGATCAAACATCCTTGTAGAGAGATTTATACTCATGGAGTACATATAAATCACAAACTAATAAATACACAGATACTCTTAATTAGTATCTAAAAGTGTCGTGATCATAAGTTCAAAAACCAATGTCTAGTTCACCTAATTTAAAGCTAAAATAAACGGTACAAGGAAATTAAAAGTTGTAGAATCTAAAAATGAATTATAATTTATAAACTGGTGTTAGAATCTAAAAATAAATTACAATTTAGATCCGTCCTCTCACTTTACCAGTGCAAGGTGTCTTTGTTATTTTGCTAAGTAAATAAGACTTACATGTGTCATATGATTCAAAATCAATGATTCCAAAAGTTCATCTCTATGGAGCTTCTGTATGCGCTTCTTATTTATATGACCCAGATGACAATACCAGACATAGGTAGGATTCAAATCATTGAGTCATTATTTCTTTGTATTAATGTTATAAACATATGCTTACTCAAGATTCAGAATATATAATCTATTCAACAATGAACAAAAACCATAAAACATACCATTCAAAAATATTGAACAACACTTGTTCTTTATTTCGAATTCAAAATCGCCTTCCTATAAACATGACGAAGAGATATTTTTTCTTCCTAAGACGGAAATAAAATAGCAATTATTTAACTCCAAAATTAATCCTGAGGGAAGCGACAATGAATAAACGCCGATGAGTGATGGTCAACGCTGCAACATTTGCACCATTGTCGACGCGGATATCCAGCTCACCTCTTGCAGACTTTCTTGATCTACTTAGTCCCTACAATGATTTGCAAGTATGAATCATCGAACCAATATCAAATACCCATGAATTACTAGGACTAGTAGCAAGATTAATTTCAATAACATTTATACCTGAAGCGAAAGTCACATGTCCCTTCTTTTTCTGTTCTTCTAGGTACAGTTTGCAATTCATCTTTCAATGGGTAGACCTTTGGTTGTGGTGGTAAACATCAAAGCTAGCAAGACCCGACTTGGACTTTCCAATCGGTTTAGACTTTGAGTTAGAGATCACATCTTGCGCCCTAGCCCTACCCTTATCCTTCCTCTTTATCTTCTTACTTTCCCATTGAACCATCATCACATGGCTAGGATTATTTTTGATATTCTCTATCTTGAGCATCCTATGCATTTCAGCCATGGTCTTCTTCAGACTATTCATATGAAAGTTCATAATGAACTGATCAAAGCTCTTCAGACTATTGTACAACCATTGAACAACCTTGGGTTGTAATATTCATGACCCACAGGTCATGTTAATTACATTCATGCATCTTATACATTTTGCAAGGTCATACTAGTCACAACATTTTCTGCAAAAACAAAGTTAGGCGAATAATCTACATGTGACTGAACTAGATCGGAACTTTCGGTTCATAAACGAAACTTCTAGTTGAAAAATTGCTCTTTGTATCGAATTAAATCAGGCCCGAAACTTCCGATTCAAAGTCGGAACTTCCAAAAATTCAACGAATAGAACAATAGATCTAATCTATTTCTACCACATGTATGTATACATGATCAATCCAAATTAAACACTATACACATAGGTTCAAATACCACTATAGGGATATGAAAAGGCTACGCTAGCCGATAATTTTAAATTTTAATCCATTTGTCCAAGAACCATACACACAAGGGATCATGAATCATTACCTTCTAACGCGCGACATGTTAGTGCGACAAAAGAAGTTGTTGAGGAAGCACATCCTCACTCATCCTCGCCTTGCTCTGCCCGTTAGCCAACGATCAAGTTGACGAAGTTCGGCGAGCTCCATGCGAAGAAGACGATGAGCGCCATTGTTCGATTAATGCCTCCACGGAGTCCACACGTACAAGGATGAGATTTGTATCATGCCAGCGTGCTAGCACCGATCGTGAGATCTAGGGAGAGAATCCAATCTCAACTCTTTGAGATCAAGAAAGGGAGAGGAGATGTGTAGTGGCAAGGATTTTAGCAATAAAAAAAGCCCACACGACCTCCCTCCTCCTCCCTTTCTATAGTCCTAGGGTTTAGGCTCTTAATCATAATTAAAGTATAACAGATCCAATTTATCTCGCCTCATTCGAAACTTCTGGGGGGTGAATGGACGTCTCAACAAATTCTTTCAAATAGATGCCCTTCCCTTAACACCCAATGCTCCTCTAAAAATAATTAACGAAAGTAAACAAGTTCTCACAACTAAATATCAGATAAACCTAGTGATATCACTCTCTTGTTAGATATGATATGATACGACAGATTGAGAGATCATAAGCACTAAAAATAATCTAGCCTGAAAACAACCAGTGTCCTAATTGAAAAGACACTAATACAATGCTTAAAGACAGATTAAAAAATATTTCATCAAATTACGTACATTTCAACAAATACATGATAAATATCAATAATACACATGCATTTAATCAACTACTAGTCATACAATATTCTCATCACAATTTCAGTTGAATATTTAATCGGAAGATTTCAGAACAAATATTGCTTCACGGATTAAATAAACATTTTGCTGAAAATATGAAAAAGAAAGAGGTTTAGAGATTATACCTCTTACCTATGAAATCAAAAAAATTCAGGCGTAGGTTCTGGCAGTGGAGACTTCCGTGCAGGAAATGCTGCTGTTGTGTTCGGAGGAGAACATATGCGCAGGGACCTTGCGCCGGGGCACGTGAATCTCTGCACGGCAGAACAGGAAGCGACGGCACTATTCTCGAGGCCTGAGGGTCGAGCGCTAGGAGCTATGTTCGTCGCTTATTCCGGGTGGAAGAAAAACAGGTGCCCTCGATCTTACACGCAGACTAAGGGGGTGTTTGAATGGTATCGAATGTTTAAATACTATTTTGAAGTATTAAATATAGATTATTTATAAAACTTATTTATAATTGGAGGATTATTCACAAGATGAATCTAATAAGTCTAATTACATTATGATTTGACAATGTGATGCTACAGTAAACATTTGTTAATTATGGATTAATTAGGCTTAAAAAATTCATCTCGTGATTTAGTCTCCGATTATGCAATTATTTTTATAATTAGTTCACGTTTAGTCCTTCAAATTAATATCGAAACATCCGATGTCACACGGGCTAAAATTTAGCCCCTAGATCCAAATACCCCTAAATATGAGCGAGCTGGCGCTATGCAATGTCCAAGCGCGAAGGCAGATAAGCGATGTGTTGGACCGGAAACGGCGACCAGAGGGGGGGTGAATGGGAGCTTTTAAAATTTCGGGCTAAAAACTTAGCCTTCGGTTCAGTTCTGTCTTCTGCGGAACAGGCTTCGAACACTAACTTCGAAGGTCTGGTTCGGAGGTACTTCGACAACTCTGAACACAGGCTTCGCAGGAGCAAAAGTTCGAAGCCAAGAAGACTTCGCTCCACTTACAACCCTCGGAAATCTACTCTGCTAAGTCAGTACAGGCTCCGCACACGGGGTGCTTCGAGCTGGCTTCGCACTTCACCCTTCGCAAGAGTGGACAGCCCTCTGAGGACTTCGACCAAGTACTTGGCGGCAGCAACTGGTGCTAGGCTTCGTACACGAAGGTCTACACGCACACAAACAGACTACGCTAAGGGCTTCGACACAAGAAGCAAAACGGACCTCGATCAGGGCTTCGCTAGTAAGCTGTGAGGTCTGGCCTCAAGTTACACAGAGCGACAGCACACTGAAAAACACACTTCGCACAAAACACCCTTCGCCTAGACAGGCTTCGGTGCACTATACTAGCGAGGTATGTAACGCGAGCTCAAGCAAAAAGCACAAGGAAGCAGGGCTTCGCCGCTTGAACAAGGAACACAATAAAATGAACTCTCGATGAATACAGCGAGGTATGTGGCTACAGGAGCTCAACAGTAAATGCTCAAAGTGTTAAATGTTACCTACCGAGCCCCCATATTTATAGCCCACAGTTCACCCAAAGGAAATGACTACACTACCCCTAGGGTTTACATTGATTTTGACACTACAGAACTAAGGGGTACAAAAGGTAGTCCACCTTTATTCTGGAGACTTCTCTGTCAGCTTTGCAGAGGGGACAGTGTCAGCCTTTTACAGAACAGACAGTGTCAGCCTTTGCAGTCTTTGACCTTCTGGAATCCTCCCTTCGCACGCGAGGGTGCGGTAGCTTCGGTGAGAAGCCTGAAGCCAGATGGCCTTCGCTTCGCCGAAGATAGCCTTCGATACAGTGACGGTTTTGAGCCGAATCCGTCAAAGCCCTTGGGCCTTCGCACCAACACCTCCGGAGTGGACCACCACGGCTTCGCAGCTACTCCCAGCTCGAACTCCGTCAGTCCGTGTACCGAAGCCATGCAGGCCGAAGCACCTCAAGTCAACCTTGCTCCGGAGCTAGCCTCGCTCCGAAGCCTTCCACCCTCCGAAGCCCCACCTTCGGAGTACCACCCTTCGAAGTCCCTCCTTCGTCCAAGGCCTCCGCATGAAGCATTCCATGAGCACTTCGTCGCAGTGTCTCTCCCCGAGCACACTCCTCGACGAGCCTCACCCGGACCATGCCTTCGATGCGCCTCGACTTCTGAGACCTTCGTCGGGTACCTTCGAATGTCTCCCTCCGGAGCACACTTCGAACACCTTGCCTCTGCAGAGGACTTCTTCCAACCAACTCCGAAGTCACTCCATTCGGAGTACCTTCGAAGTGCCTCACCTCCGAGGACTTTGTCTCGGAGTACCTTCACCCGGAGCCACGCTCCGCACTCTTTTCCTTCACCTGGCACGCCTCGACCCGAGGACCGACCCGGACCACCTTCGCAACCACCGTGACGGAGCTCCCCGCTCCCCTGGCATCAAGCCTCCCGCTAAACCCAGGTTCACCTGCTGCGTTCGTCCGTCGCCTCCGAAGTCCCTGCGCACCACCGACAAACAGACAAGTGTATCCGGTACTCCGGAGACCTCTCCGGATTAGCAACCTCCGGCACACACTCCGGTGTACCGCCCAAAGTACCGAAGCCATCGGTACGAACCCAGTCATCGTGTACTATTGGACCCCTCCGACAAGCACACTCCGCTGCACAGCTGCAGCAAGCAAACACCGAACACCCTTCGGTGAAACCACCTCCGAACACACTTCGGAGGTACTACCTCCGAAACCCCTTCGGAGGTACCTCCCTCCGAACACCCTTCGGAGGTACCCTTCGAATAGAGGGTAAAAAGCCTGTCAATCACTCATCACAAACACTGAAACCAACCCTTGGTTTCTCAATCTCCCCCTTGATGAGTGCATTGACAACCAAATCCAAGTTCAAGAAAATGTAAAAATTTTCAGCACACAAGTGACCATAAAAACTCAGAAAAGAGCCAAATCATGTCACTTGACAAAAGAATTTTCCTCCTCCTTTCTCAAAAGAGTAAAAGCCCCTTCGGCAATAAGAACTCCCCCTGAATTAAATTATCCCCCTTTGGAAATTATATCCCTTGCGGCAGAGAACGAAGCAAGTGGCAGGCAAGTGACTCCCCCTTGAGGAATTTCTCCCCCTTTGGCAATGCAAGCATCAAGGAGCATGTAAAAGATGCAAAGCTTCGAAATGAGCAGAATTGCAAAGACATATGAAGCAAAAATATGCCAACAATAACACCAATGATCATGGGCTCAGCTCAAATTAATATTCTCTAAAAACATGATGAAGCATGTGATATGATCATTTTTGAAATAAAAGCATCACCACTTAGTCAAGGAAACTAGACAAGTAAGAACAAGGCCTGCGCAAAGCTATTCAATGTCTACTCCAGACAGACAAGTCCTAGTTCAAATGGAGCACGAAAAGCAAACTTGATAATCAAAGAATTTTCGTTGTTCTTTTGTGAGTGCCAGGGGTTATTTGTTTGTCCACCTTATGCTTTCCAATCCGGCCAAGCCTAGGCATGAAAGCCATAAGAAGCTTAAGGCAAAGATTTTGGTACACACTACACTATTCCAGTTCAGACCAATGTGCAATGGTAAGCAATCTAGAATAGGGTAGTGCGACAAACAAACCCACCTGGATCTTTTCTCTTAAAAGCATGCAAATCATGGAATTTTTGATTTTAACTAAGTGAACCAATTGTTTGGTACTTTGTGGATGTCCATGAAAATGTAGAGCAGTTTTCAAGTTGCAATTTTTAGCATCCAATGAACAGTGTCTTGTTGTCAAGCAGATAAAAGATAGCTAGAGTAGTCCTGCCTAAACATGCTAGATTCAAGACTAAGCAGTGAGCACGATTTGACTTTTGAAAATAAAACATCATGCACATGAATGATCCAGATAAATTAAAAAGAGCTGAGCTGTCATGGATTATAAGCAGGCATATAAGTGCAAAAGATGTAAATGCAATTTAGCACACTATTAGCAAAGGCATATCCATCTAAAACAGCTCCCCCTCACAAAATGTCGTAAGGGTGACAAATGCCAAGTTCCCCACGCATGTAGGCAAATCGAGAAGCATCGAGGGGTTTTGTAAAAATGTCGGCAAGCTGGTGTTGGGTATCAACATACTGAAGTTCAATATCACCCTTCTCATTGTGATCTCTGAGAAAGTGATACCGTACATCAATGTGTTTGGTTCTGGAGTGCTGAACTGGGTTGTTTGCAATACAAATAGCGCTAGTGTTATCACAGAAAAGTGGAACACTCTTATAATCTAACCCGAAATCCCGCAAAGTGGAGACCATCCACAAGATCTGAGAGCAACAGCTAGCTGCAGCAACATATTCGGCCTCAGCCGTCGATTGTGCAACACTAGACTGTTTGCGGGAAGACCAGCACACCAAAGAAGTACCCAGAAAATGACAAGTACCAGAGGTACTCTTCCTATCAATTCTACACCCAGCAAAATCCGCATCGGAATAACCTCGAAGACATAAAGATGAAGACGCTGAATACCATATGCCAAATTCAAGGGTGTGTTTGAGATACCTTAAGATGCGCTTAACCGCTTGGTGGTGCGAAGCTCGTGGTGAAGCCTGAAAACGAGCGCACAAACACACTGCGAAGTGTATGTCCGGCCTCGTGGCAGTCAAGTAGAGGAGGGAGCCAATCATGCTCCGGAACTCCTTCTGATTTACGGCTTCTCCATCTTCGTCAGGGTCCAATGCTACGGATGTAGCCATTGGAGTGGCGAGGGGCTTCGCATCGGACATGTCAAATTTCTTGAGCAGGTCCTTGGTGTACTTCGTCTGATGGACGAAAGTACCTTGTTTGCTTTGCTTGATTTGCAAACCAAGGAAAAAGGTGAGTTCACCCATCATTGACATTTCAAACTCCCTGCTCATGGTATCTGCAAACTCGGCAACCAAAGCATGAGAAGAGCCACCAAAGATGATATCATCCACATAAATCTGAACTAGAAGGAAATCTTTGCCATGCTTGAGAGTAAACAAAGTTTTATCAACAGAGCCCATCAAATACCCTCGCTCAAGCAGAAAAGACTTAAGTCTGTCATACCACGCCCGAGGGGCCTGCTTGAGTCCATAAAGAGCCTTATGAAGTTTAAGGACTTTATGTGGGTACTTGGGGTTTTCAAAACCAGGGGGTTGTTTTACATAAACATCTTCACCTATGAAGCCATTAAGAAAAGCACTCTTGACATCCATTTGATAGAGTTTGAATCCCCGGGATGTCGCAAAAGCAAGCAAAATCCTAATGGCCTCAAGGCGAGCAACAGGTGCAAAAGTTTCAGTAAAATCAATCCCTTCTAGTTGAGAAAAGCCCTGAGCTACAAGTCTAGCCTTATTTCTAACTATAGTCCCATCCTCCCCTTGTTTATTTTTGAAAATCCATTTTGTTCCAATGAAATGAACATTTGGTGGAGGATCAACTAAAGTCCAGACTTGGTTTCTCTCAAAATTTTCAAGTTCCTCATGCATGGCATTGATCCAACTAGAATCAGAAAGTGCATGACTAACATCTAAGGGCTCGAAAGAAGCAACAAAAGCAGCATTAGTGAAATGGGCATGAGAACGTGTTACCCTTTGATCAAGCTCACCAATGATCTGCTCGGGAGGGTGCATCCTTTGAACATGATGTGGAGCCTCGCGGCGGGATGCAGTCTCCCCCTCAACTTGTGCGTTGAAGTGGTCCAAGATGACCGATGTTGAGGTAGTCGCTTCGGGACCTCGTGCCGAAGTAGTTGAAGCGGGGTCGGCTTCGGGGGTCGATGTCGAGGGTAGCAGGGGATCATCCTCGAATTCTCCGGGATCTTCGTCTTCGAATAAGGTCTGTTCCATGTCGTGTTCATTTGCCTGTTCGAAAGCAGAACTAACAGAGGGGGTTCATTCATCAAAAGTCACATCACATGACTCGATGACAGCGTTACTTTCCAAGTTATAAACACGATAAGAATGACCATGTGTAGTATAACCCAAAAAGATCCCGTCAGAAGAGCGCGACTCAAATTTGTCCAAGTTACCACGTTTTAGGATAAAGCAGCGACAGCCAAAAACTCAAAGATGAGTAACCTTGGGTTGTCTCCCAAAACGCAGCTCATAAGATGTCAAATTTAAAATTGAGCGCAAGAAGATACGGTTTGAGATGTAACATGCAGTGTTCATGGCCTCAGCCCAGAATTTTCTAGGAGTCCTATGCTCATCAAGCATCGTCCTAGCCATCTCAACCAAAGTGCGGTTCTTCCTCTCAACAACACCGTTCTGTTGAGGAACCCGCGGAGCAGAGAATTGATGTTCTATGCCATGCTCCATGCAAAAGTCAACAAAGAGACTATTTTTGAACTCGGTGCCATTATCACTTCGAATGAATTTCAATGCACCTGGGAGTTCAGTAAAAAGTCTCAAAGCCAAGCTCAGAAAGTGTGAAAACACTTCATCCTTGCTGGCAAGAAAGAAGACCCAAGAGTAGCGAGAGAAATCGTCGACAATAACTAATACATACCACTTGCCGCCTAAAGAACTGACCCGAGAAGGACCTACAATGTCCATATGGAGAAGTTCTCCGGGTTGTTCAGTCATCACTGTGGTGACTGGCGAATGCGAAGCAGCAATCATTTTTCCATGTCGACAAGGAGCGCAAACTAAATTCTTCTCAAACTTGAGCTTGGGCAATCCTCGGATCAGACCTAGGGCGCTCAGACGAGCGAGCAACTCAAAGCTCATATGCCCTAGTCTCCTATGCCACTTCCAAAGCTCAGAAGTCGAATGTGCAACAAGACAATGAGAAGAACCAGACGACTCTGAAAAATCAGCTCCAAAAACTCTCCCAACTCTAAAGATCTTACACACCACAACGCCACCAGAATTGAGCACTTGCGAAGTATCGCGATGGAATCGCACTTCGAAGCCCTCATCAAGCAACTGAGATACAGACAGCAAATTGTATCCCAGGTTTTCAACCAAAGCAACATCTTTGAGAGTGAAGTTCGAGTTAATTCTTACCACACCTTTACCTTTCACTCTACTCCTTCGATTGTTTCCGAAGGTGATATGTTCCCTTTGCTTGGTTGTGGTGAGGCTGGAGAACCATGCTGCATCTCCGGTCATGTGGCGCGAACAACCGGAGTCCATGATCCACGTGCCCTTCAAGCCTCGATCTGTCGCCTACACACGATAAGAATATCTCGATCGCTCAGTGCTGGGGTGAGTGAAATAATGACGAGGCATCCAGCACTGAGTGACACGAGTAGTAGGCACAGTAAAAGTAGACGGTCTACGCACAGGAAAATCGAAATGATGCAAAGTGCGAGGTCTACCTACATGCTGTGATTGAACAACATGTCGAGGTCTCCTACTCTGACGAGGTACAAAGCTACTCGCCCGAGGTCTATCACCATATGGAACATGGTGAACACCTCGAGGAGTAAAACCTCTCCGAGAAGCACGAGGAGCCTCAAAAGCAGGACGATAGTACATCTCAGACTCATGCATACCTAAAGATGGGTAATGCATGTCCTGGTAACTCATCGCCTGAGAGCGTCGCTCATCCTTGATGCGACGAAAACAGAAACCAACCAAATGACCCGCCCTCTGACAATAGGAACAATGAAACACTCTCCTGGGGGCACTCTCATGGGTCACAGGAGCAACTCTCACAGGCTCCTTGGGTTTTTTCTGTGTGGTTTTCTTGGGAGGATTTTTCTTGGCAGGAGGTGTGGTTTTCTTTGGTGGATGGGTAGGCTTTTTGGCTAATGGGGTGTCTAATAGAGCTCTCTCTTTCTCTAGGGTGGTGGGAGAGGTAAAAACAGTTTTGGACTTACTGTCTGAAGGTGTCCTCTCAAAACCCAAACCTAGAGCTACCCCTGCTCTGTCAGCACACAACTTGGTCTTGGCCAAGAGCAAATCCATCCTACCCTTTCCCTCAGTGCATTTATTAACCACGGAAAGGAGGTATTCATTTTCAGACATGAGGTTCTCAGCTCGCTCTCTAACAGTGCCTAGCTGGTCCTTAAGGGTGATGCAAGTGTCACAAACAGGTTGCACGTCCTTAGAACTACCGGCCCTCTCCAATCTAGCCTCCAAATCATGAACATGCTTATCACGTAAATTAATGCTATCGCGCAATGAGGAGCAGTTCATGCAATCAATAATATCATGAGGTCTAGAATCCACCTCCAAAAGCTGCTTCTGTGCAGTCTCAAGCTCAGAAAGAGTTTGAGCATGTACAGAACTCAACTGAGCAAGCTCACTCATGACAGCAGAGCAAGATTCACATTCAGCATCATCAAATTTAGACTTAAGCATGGCATATTCAGTAGAAATATTTTCTAGCCTAAGTCTAAGGTCTTTTCTTTCTCTAGCGGCTTGCACAAGTAATCTATCCTGACCAAGCACTACTTCATTCAGCTCATCTAATTTAATTAGAAGCTGGTCAGATGATAGGTTTACCTCAGATGAGTCAAGCTCATCGCCGTTGTGATCGCTGTCGGCCATGAAGCAAAGGCCGGTGAAGTCTCGACCCTTCTTGTCCTTCTTGTCCTCCTTCCTTGGGGACTCCTCCTCCTCAGAGCTCGACTCCTCAGTTGAGGACGTGTCGATGTCGCTGAGAGCAGCAACAAAAGCTTTGGAAGCGGCCCTGGCTACTTTCTTAGCCATCTTGCCGCGCTTGCCCTTCACAAAGGGTTTCCTCTCCTTGTGGTATTTGGGTCGCTCATTCTCATCTCTCTTTTTGAGCTTGGGGCAATTTGCCTTAATATGAGAGGTGTTGCCACATTCATAGCAACCACTAAAACCACTTCTCCTCTGATCCCGTCTCTCATGATGAAAACGGGTGAACCTCCGGGCTATGAGAGCAAGCTCATCATCAGCTAGAGTGTCCACCTGCTCCTTTGTGACGGAGACCAGGGAGGACAAAGCAAAACCATCTGCAAGAACGCAAGTGCCAGATGTGCTTGGTTCTGCAGTGGTGCCACGGCTAGTGCTAGAAACCAATGCCAATGGCTGTGGCAAAGAGCTTCTGTGCACTGCAAGAGATGCCTTGGCAATCTCTGTGGACTTCAGCTTGCTAAAGAGTTCATCGCAGGTCAAAGTGTCATAACCTGTGGACTCCTCAATGCTGGATATCTTCACTTCCCATATGCTACGGTCAAGAGCATAGAGAAGCTTGATAGCCCTATCATGATCACTGTAAGCAAGCGTCCCGTTGGATCGCAAGTTACTCACTATTGCGTCAAAGCGAGAAAACATGGCATCTATAGATTCACCAGGTGCCTGCACAAACAGCTGGTACTGTTGGTTGTATGTGCTTTGGCGCCTGGCCTTAATCTGAGTAGAGCCCTCATGAAAAACAGTGAGTGTTGTCCAGATTTCCCTAGCAGTCCTAAGGTGCTGCACCCTATCGAACTCACTTCTACTCAAACCGATGAACAGTATGTTTCTTGCCTTGGAATTGGCATTATACTGATCCTTCTCAGTCTGAGAGGTGCGAGCCTCAGGGATGGAGTATTGTGAGTCCACAATCTCCCAAATTGCATTTCCTTGGCTTAACAAGTAAGCCTCCATGCGCACCTTCCAGTATGCAAAATCTGTCCCATCGAACAGAGGAATTTTACTGCCTCTATCCATGTCGCCAATAGATCACAAAACCGGTTAAGGTCAACTGGTGATCTTAACCCGCTCTGATACCAATTGTTGGACCGGAAATGACGACCAGAGGGGGGGTGAATGGGAGCTTTTAAAATTTCAGGCTAAGAACAGCCTTCGGATTTAATCCTGTCTTCTGCGGAACAGGCTTCGAACACACCCTTCGAAGGTCTGGTTCGAAGGTACTTCGACACCTCCGAACGCAGGCTTCGCAGGAGCAAAAGTTCGAAGCCAAGAAGACTTCGCTCCACTAACAACCCTCGAAAATCTACTCTGCTAAGTCAGTGCAGGCTCCGCACACAGGGTGCTTTGAGCAGGCTTCGCACTTCACCCTTCGCAAGAGTGGACAGCCCTCTGAGGACTTCGACCAAAGTACTTGGCAGCAGCAACTGGTGCTGTGCTTCGTACACGAAGGTCTACACGCACACAAACAGACTGCGCTAAGGGCTTCGACACAAGAAGCAAAACGGGCCTCGATCAGGGCTTCGCTAGTAAGCTGTGAGGTCAGCCCTCAAGTTACACAGAGCGACAGCACACTGAAAAACACACTTCGCACAAAACACCCTTCGCCTAGACAGGCTTCGGTGCACTATACTAGCGAGGTATGTAACGCGAGCTCAAGCAAAAAGCACACAGAAGCAGGGCTTCGCCGCTTGAACAAGGAACACAAAATAGATTGAACTCTGGATGAATACATCGAGGTATGTGGCTACAGGAGCTCAACCGTAAATGCTCAAAGTGTTAAATGTTACCTACCGAGCCCCCATATTTATAGCCCACAGTTCACCCAAAGGAAATGACTACACTACGTGTTGGAACAATTGCGTTAGTTCCAGCAGGTTTTTTCTGTGGTGGAGTATGATATGGAGAATGAACCTCGATGGGTTCTCACAGGGAGAGATAGGGTTTATACTGGTTCGGGCCTCCCCTAGGGGATAATAACCCTACGTCCAGTTTGTAGTGGATTTGGCATGGTGTGCATTGACGTGGAGAGGATAACTCCAGGGTCTCATGGCCCCTTGGAGCCTGTCCCCCGTTACAAGGGCTTGGCCCTGCTTTTATAGGCACGCAGGCCAGAGGAAAAGACTGGGATGCCCTCCTATGAGCCCTTGGCTCATAGGGGCAGAGAGGGGAAAAAGGAGCTAGCTACGGTACAAAAGGTGCCAGGCAACTTTACAGCTTTACTGACATGTCAGGCTGCGCCAGGCTTTGACCAGCTAAAAGATATGCCGAAGGCAGAGGCTGGGGGAAAGGCTCCGGAGTGCGCCCCGGAGGGGAGCTTCGAAGCATGCTCCGGAGGGTGGCCTCCGGACTTGGCTCCCGGAGGGTGGCCTCCGGACTTGGCTCTCGGAGGGCGGCCTCCGGACTCGGCTCCCAGAGGGTGGCCTCCGGACTCGGCTCCGGAGGGTGGCCTCCGGACTCGGCTCCCGGAGGGTGGCCTCCGGACTAGACTCCCGGAGGGTGGCCTCCGGACTTGGCTCCCGGAGGGTGGCCTCCGGACTTGGCTCTCGAAGGGCGGCCTCCGGACTCGGCTCCCGGAGGGTGGCCTCCGGACTAGACTCCCGGAGGGTGGCCTCCGGACTTGGCTCCCGGAGGGTGGCCTCCGGCGCCCTGCGCCAGGGCCCGAATTGGGGGCTCCGGGCCGGACCTCCTGGTTGAGGGCTCCGCAGCTACGGGCCTCGAAAGGCACATTGGGACCTGGAAACAATACTTAGAGAGAAAACGGGCTCCGACAGTACCTGGCTCTGGGCCGAAGGCTGTCGGAGGCTGACGTCATTTGGCCCCTGTTTAAGGGAAATATATTCCCCCAACAGTAGCCCCTCGCGTGTAGGCCTTCGGAACGAAGGGGTGCACGCGCCCTTAGGACAAATGACCTGAAAACATTTCAGAGAAAACATACCTTCGGAGCCAGGACCGAAGGAGACCTCGATTCCTGGGGGTAATAAATGCTTGTGCCAGAGCGGCCTCGGGGAGCCCGAACGGCTCTGCAACGGTCAGAAGAGTTACCGTTACCTTGCTTGGGCTTGATTTGCTTTCGCCGGAGGCCCATCTGGCGGCGGGCTCGGCCCATGACGGTTGGAATTCTTACCGTGCCTATAAATAGGGACTTACCGCGTGCAGCCCCGGCACACTTTCATTCACTTCTTTCTTACCGCCTTACCACCTTCGCTCTCCTTTCCCTCCTAGCCTCGCAGAGCGACCTCCGCTAGCTTCTAGCCCTTCGCCACCCTTTAGTCCTTCGAACCGAAGTCTGATCAGAATGCCGAAGAAGGCAGTGGCGAAGCCCCTGGTTTTGGGCTCGAGCTCGGGCTCCGCCCAAGTGCAGGCGGCGGCGGCAGCGGCCGCGGCAGCGAAGCCCGCAGCTAGGCGACTGGGGCCGAGGGACCTTCGGACGCCCTCCGACAGGTTCGAGCAGACCCTGGAGATGAGGGCTTCGATCTCTACGGAGGAGTCGGTCCGGAGAGCCTGCGAGGGGAAGATTGCAGCGAAAATCCAATTAAGGGTTCCAGAGAAGTCGGAGGCCGTACCGAAGCCCCGGGCCGACGAAGTGGTGGTATTTGAAGCCTTCTTCGAGGCCGGCCTCGGACTGCCTGCGGTGGGGATGCTGAGCGAAGTCCTCAAGGCCTACAACCTCGAGCTCCCTCAGCTTTCGCCCAACGCAGTGGCGAGGCTAGCTGTCTTTGAGTGGGCCATGAGGGCCGAAGGCTGCGAGGGCCGCGCGGACGTCTTCGTTGCTCTTCATGACGCCAACTGTCAGCCGAAGCCCAGGGAGGGGACGGACCGCGTCAAGAGGGCGCTGGCCTTCGGCAGCGCCAACTTCCAGCTCCGGAAGGAGTTCCAGGACGCCTTCCCTGCGAGAGCTGTGAACAACAAGTGGTATTCGAGATGGGATCAAGAGTGGTTCTACGCCTCCGTCGGCGCGAACTCTCCCCTTCGGAGTACCAACGCCCACATCCTGTACCGACGCGAAGGGGTGGTGACGACCAGCGAAGGCCTTCTTCACTCGAGGATCTCGCTGCTCCGAAGGGTGGCGGCGAAGATGAGCATGAGGGACCTCGCGGAGGAGTTCATCACCCTTCGGCTCAGCCCCCTCGCGCGCTCTTGGCCGGAGGGTCTCTTCCAGGCTTCGGGCCGAGGTGAACTCAACGAGCTGGCCTTCGACTGCTTCTGTAAGGCTTCGCGTTCTTCTTGCTTTTAATACTTCGAATGCTTGCTCCTGACTCAACCTTTTCGCGTAGCCGACCTCGACATGAGGACCCCGGAGGAGGCCATCGCGGCGGCGGACCGGGTCGTCGGGACTCCGACCCCCGAGGAGCAGAACCAGCGCCTTGCCCTAGTGGGGTCCTGGGAGCGCTGGAACAGAGTGTGGACCGCTCTTGGCCTCGGAGGGCTCCCCGCTCTGCCGGACTTCGCCCACCTGGCTACCTCGTCGGCCGGAGCCAAGAGGAAGAGGGGGGACGAGGACGAAGCGGACGCCTCGGGGGAGGCTGCGGCGAAGCCCGCAGCTACTCCGACTCCCAAGAAGGCCGCGAAGCCCCTGGCGGCGAGGGCTTCGGAGGAGGCCGACGCGCGCACTCCTGCTGCCAAGGAGGCCACGGATGCCCCGGCGGAACCGACTTCGGGCGCGGAGGTGCATGCGCCAGCTTCGCAGCGAGGGAGCTGGAGGACGCACTTAGCCCCTGGTTCCTTCCAAGAGATCTCTGATGATGGTAAACCCTTTTTCTTTTTGCATGCCTCCCTTCAATATGCAGGTTTTGACTTGGCTTCCTGCAGAGGACGAAGATGATGCGAGGCCCACTGTGGCGAAGCCGGCAGGCGAAGGCGGATCGAAGCCTGCCGAAGTGAAGTCCGCGGAAGCTTCGAGCAGCAGCAGCAGCGACTCGGAGTCCGAGAGTACTTCGTCTGACGACGGAGGCAGCGGCGACCGCGAAGTCCCTCGAGGCGAAGAAGAGGTGGACGTGGTGGGCCTGAGCCCTGCCCCGCCGGAGCCCGCGGAGACCACCGTGGCGGTGATTCACCCCTTCAAGCCGAGGGGGGGCGTGACGGCGGCGGCGATCCTCGGCTTCCGCGAGGCCTGCGCTTCTGCGGAGGAGGGGGACTTGGTGGAGCAGCTTAGCCACCGAGATCCCACGGAGCTCTTCGTTAGCTCGAACGAAGTCCTCATGCGGGTGAGCGGAGCCCCTTGCAGCTTCGAACTATACTTTGTCTCTTGGTTAATACTTAAGGTTGCTTGAATTCCTGCAGGCCTTCGCACTGAACGCGGCAGCTTCGACTGCTGCTGACCGGCGGATGGAGCGCCTCGTAGAAGAGAAGGAGGCCCTTCGCCGCGAGGTCTTGGAGGAGGCCGAGAAGCGGAGGCGGGCCGAGGCTTCGGCTGCTGAGGCGAAGGAAGCCTTGGCCTCGGAGACGGCTCGGCTCCGCGCGGAGCTCCAAGCTTCGAAGGACGCCGAGGCCCGTCAGGCGAAGGAGAACGAGGAGCTCCACCAGCGGGCTCGGGATCTTGAGAGCTTCGTCGTGGCTAATCTTGGCGAGGCCACCCAGAGCCTGACTGAGGTCCTTGAGAAGATAGGGACCGAGTGTCGGACTCTGGATTTTGGCGATCGGGACCCGATTGGGGACCGCGCCGATTTCTTGAAGACCGCAGCTTCGGTAGCGGACGAAGCGCTGACGGGCTTCGCTCTTATGGCCGGTCGCGTCGCGGGCCAAGGAGTGTTGCATATGCTTCATGCCGCGGGGTGCGACCACCTTCGGGCTGCGACCTCCGTGACCCCAGTGGCCTTCGGGGGTCCGCACTTGGTGACGCCTCCGGGCGAAGTCCGCGGGGCCTGGCGGCGGCTGCAGGAGCCTTGGAAGGAGCAAGGCTGCGAGGCAGTCCTTGACCTCATGAAGGCCCTTCGACAACGCCGGTTCAAGGGGCCCACCGACTCGGACAAGCCTTCGACCTCGACGCCTCCGCCTCCGCCTCCGAAGGTGTAGACCTCCTTAGGCTTCCTTGTAATACCTAGCTGTAGGCTTGTAAAGACTTATCAGTTTATTAATATGAATGCGGGGGTTTTTTATACCTGCCCAGGCTCAGCCTTCGAGCATAGACCTTGAAGTCCTCGAGGACTCTGAAGGGCTTCGACAACTGTGGGCGATTCTTGAAGTAGCTAGGTCCGAAGGCCCCCCTCGGTTTAAGCTTCCGAGGGGGCCTAGGGGCGAAGCCATCTCCGAAATAGCCCAGGATTTGCTAGCCGCTGTGAAGGCGGAGCCCCTTCAGAGCCCTTTACCTTTGCCTTCGCGAGCGGCCTTAGCGAGCGACGAAGCCCTAGACTTTTCTGCCTTCGACACGGCTCCGCCTGCTTCGCGGACCTGGAGCAACCTGCAAAGCGGAAGCCGAAGCCTGTGGGCTTCGGAGCCTGGACGGGCCGGTCGAGGGAGAGCGGGCTCCGACGAGGCAACATCCAGCCGAGGGGGCCCCCGCCGAAGGAGAGGCAAGCGAGGGTTGGGGCCTCGCACTCGGTTCTTTTTAGGCTTAGACACAGATTACTCGTAGTTCTGTGCACGAAGTACATTTGTAACATACTTCTCAATTGACCTTTAATGAACGGAGTTTATTATACCTGCATACTTTGTTTATATGTTTCGCATTGTTTGGCTTCGAACGCTTAGCTTGCCACGCTCGTACGGCGCATTACACTCGCACACCTCGCATACAGTCTTCCCCCCTTTTGCTCGTGGCAGTTAGGGACTTAACCGTTGCTGGTGCGGGCAAAAAATAAACATGCGAAGGGGTGCGCCTTTTCGGCGGCTTCGGATATTTGGATTTGTACCGAGCGAGGGCCTCTTACGGGCTCCGAACGCATCAATTTGGTGCGAAGCAAGGCTTCCGCATACCCAATTTGAGCGAAGCATGCTTCAGCATGCCGGGGTTTGGATGCTGTGCGTGAGCGAGGCTCTGAAACGCACTTAGATTATGGCGAAGTATGACTTCGAGACGCTTAGGCGTATAGTATATGAGCACGCGAAGCCAGGCTTCGGAGCGTGTTTAGATAATGAAGCAAGGCTTCAGAACTTGGTCCTGTAATGAGAAGGATATTTGGTGTGGATTCACCGAACCTGTGATAGTGTGAGCCACCTTCGACTCTGAGCCACCTTCGACTCTGGGTCACCTTCGACCCTGGGATGCTTCGGGTGCGGAACCCGGAATCCCTGGGATGCTTCGGGCGCGGAGCCCGGAATCCCTGGACGCGTCGGGCCAGTGGCCCGGAGTCCTTTTAGCCCACTGCTACGGGCCCGGGGGCACTGTGTAGCCTTCGGAGGGGTACTCCGGGTTTTATAAAGCGAAGCAAGGCTTCGGTTTTAAATAAGGCGAAGCGTGGCTTCGGGTTTAAATAAGGCGAAGCATGGCTTCGGTTTTTAAGTAAAGCGAAGCATGGCTTCGGTTTTTGAACACGGCGAAGCATGGCTTCGGTTTTTAAGTAAAGCGAAGCATGGCTTCGGTTTTTGAACACGGCGAAGCATGGCTTCGGTTTTTAAGTAAAGCGAAGCATGGCTTCGAGCTTATGTTAATGTAACTGCAGATTGGTGCATCGAAGTAAGGCTTCGGGCGGTACTTACCTTGTAGCCCTCGGGCTCCGATGACCTTTGAAACGTGGAGCGGAGCCCCTTGCCGGAGAGTGGGCTCCGGTATGCGAAGGTGGCCTTCGATCTGCCCTCGAAGCCCCTTGCCGGAGGGTGCGCGAAGCGAAAAAGCCTCGATGTTCCCTCCTCGGGCGCACTTCGGGTTGCAGGCAGTGGTAGAGAACTTAGCTTCTAGGACTAAGTTCCCCACGGACGGCGCCAACTGTTGGAACAATTGCGTTAGTTCCAGCAGGTTTTTTCTGTGGTGGAGTATGATATGGAGAATGAACCTCGATGGGTTCTCACAGGGAGAGATAGGGTTTATACTGGTTCGGGCCTCCCCTAGGGGATAATAACCCTACGTCCAGTTTGTAGTAGATTTGGCATGGTGTGCATTGACGTGGAGAGGATAACTCCAGGGTCTCATGGCCCCTTGGAGCCTGTCCCCCGTTACAAGGGCTTGGCCCTGCTTTTATAGGCACGCAGGCCAGAGGAAAAGACTGGGATGCCCTCCTATGAGCCCTTGGCTCATAGGGGCAGAGAGGGGAAAAAGGAGCTAGCTACGGTACAAAAGGTGCCAGGCAACTTTACAGCTTTACTGACATGTCAGGCTGCGCCAGGCTTTGACCAGCTAAAAGATATGCCGAAGGCAGAGGCTGGGGGAAAGGCTCCGGAGTGCGCCCCGGAGGGGAGCTTCGAAGCATGCTCCGGAGGGTGGCCTCCGGACTTGGCTCCCGGAGGGTGGCCTCCGGACTCGGCTCTCGGAGGGCGGCCTCCGGACTCGGCTCTCGGAGGGCGGCCTCCGGACTCGGCTCTCGGAGGGCGGCCTCCGGACTCGGCTCCCGGAGGGCGGCCTCCGGACTTGGCTCTCGAAGGGCGGCCTCCGGACTCGGCTCCCGGAGGGCGGCCTCCGGACTCGGCTCCCGGAGGGTGGCCTCCGGACTTGGCTCCCGGAGGGTGGCCTCCGGACTAGACTCCCGGAGGGTGGCCTCCGGCGCCCTGCGCCAGGGCCCGAATTGGGGGCTCCGGGCCGGACCTCCTGGTTGAGGGCTCCGCAGCTACGGGCCTCGAAAGGCACATTGGGACCTGGAAACAATACTTAGAGAGAAAACGGGCTCCGACAGTACCTGGCTCTGGGCCGAAGGCTGTCGGAGGCTGACGTCATTTGGCCCCTGTTTAAGGGAAATATATTCCCCCAACACTACCCCTAGGGTTTACATTGATTTTGACTCTACAGAACTAAGGGGTACAAAAGGTAGTCCACCTTTATTCTGGAGGCTTCTCTGTCAGCTTTGCAGAGGGGACAGTGTCAGCCTTTTACAGAACAGACAGTGTCAGCCTTTGCAGTCTTTGACCTTCTGGAATCCTCCCTTCGCACGCGAGGGTGCGGTAGCTTCGGTGAGAAGCCTGAAGCCTGTTGGCCTTCGCTTCACCAAAGATAGCCTTCGATACAGTGACAGTTTTGAGCCGAAGCCGTCAAAGCCCTTGGGCCTTCGCACCAACACCTCCGGAGTGGACCACCACGGCTTCGCAGCTTCACCCAGCTCGAACTCCGTCAGTCCGTGTACCGAAGCCATGCAGGCCGAAGCACCTCAAGTCAACCTTGCTCCGGAGCTAGCCTCGCTCCGAAGCCTTCCTCACTCCGAAGCCCCACCTTCGAAGTACCACCCTTCGGAGTACCACCCTTCGAAGTCCCTCCTTCGTCCAAGGCCTCCGCATGAAGCATTCTATGAGCCCTTCGTCGCAGTGCCTCTCCCCGAGCACACTCCTCGACGAGCCTCACCCGGACCATGCCTTCGATGCGCCTCGACTTCTGAGACCTTCGTCGGGTACCTTCGAATGTCTCCCTCCGGAGCACACTTCGAACACCTTGCCTCCGCAGAGGACTTGTTCCAACCAACTCCGAAGTCACTCCATTCGGAGTACCTTCGAAGTGCCTCACCTCCGAGGACTTTGTCTCGGAGTACCTTCACCCGGAGCCACGCTCCGCACTCTCTGCCTTCACCTGGCACGCCTCGACCCGAGGACCGACCCGGACCACCTTCGCAACCACCGTGACGGAGCTCCCCGCTCCCCTGGCATCAAGCCTCCCGCTAGACCCAGGTTCACCTGCTGCGTTCGTCCGTCGCCTCCGAAGTCCCTGCGCACCACCGACAAACAGACAAGTGTATCCAGTACTCCGGAGACCTCTCCGGGTTAGCAACCTCCAGCACACACTCCGGTGTACCGCCCAAAGTACCGAAGCCATCGGTACGAACCCAGTCATCGTGTACTGTCGGACCCCTCCGACAAGCACACTCCGCTGCACAGCTGCAACAAGCAAACACCGAACACCCTTCGGTGAAACCACCTCCGAACACACTTCGGAGGTACCACCTCCGAAACCCCTCCGGAGGTACCTCCCTCCGAACACCCTTCGGAGGTACCCTTCGAATAGAGGGTAAAAAGCCTGTCAATCACTCATCACAAACACTGAAACCAACCCTTGGTTTCTCAGAGTCACACGCGGCGGCACTGCTCTGATCGATCCTCAGCCTTCCCTCGAAAGCAACGATAGCGCCCTGGTGTTCTGACACGAGCGAACAGAGCAATGGCGGCGAGGATGTTTCCCAATGAAGAAAACACCGATGACTGCTCCAAGAGGATAATTTAAATATTTGTCACTATCTTCATGTGTCAATTAATAGATCATATGTCAGTAACTCAGGTAAACCCCACATGTCAGTGACTCGGAGTGACAATTTTGTTGCCACTCACATGTTAAGAGTGATAAATAATTAAATCTCCCGCTCGAAGAAGCAAAATTGAAAATTAAACTCTAATATTTTTCTGATTAATTGAGTTATCCTAATCTTTAGAGGCTAGGGGCTTTAAATAGTCAGCCCACAAAATACAAAAGACCCTTAAACCCTTATGATTTTTTTAGAGAATAAAATAGAAGACTCAATTTAGACATATTGTGGGCCAAATGAGCAAAAAATAAAATCTTAACTTTAGATAGTTTGTCATGACGCGGAGTTTTTGTAGCAGCTACGACTTCGCTTTAGGACCATCTAATCTCTGATGAATGTTCCAGATAGAGTATTGGTTTTGCACCAAAATCGACAAAGCACTCGTTGTCTTTGCACCAGGTACTTAGATTGGGCCGACACGACTTTGCGCCCCTCTCGGTCCAGCAGTTGCTCGCCGCCTGTTTACCTGAGTCAAACTCGGTCAACACCACGACGAGTCCCCCTACCGTTCCTAGCCATGTACCTGGATTGGACCGGCCCGACTCCACGGCTCCCTTTTAACTCTCGGTCTTTAAATTCGAATTAATCTGGAACTTCCGATTCTCGATCAGAATTTTCGATTCTCATAGATCTCGAAACTTCTGATTCTCACTCGGAACTTCCGATTTATCCAAGAAACAAAAAACTGTTGTAGGTTTGGAATTTTCTATTCTCAATCAAAACTTCTAATTCCCCCAAATCTCGGACTTTCAATCGGAACTTCCAATTCACCTAAAATTTTGTTGCGCATAATTCCTTCACTCCTTATCCAACACGCTCCTTGTGGCTTGACATCGTGCTGCCTCCGTACACCTCCGCCGATGCCACCAATCCCTTGACTTCGGTGACCTGGCATCCCTCATCGCCCTCCGCACCCTCAGAGCAAGGTTAGTAATTTAGCTAGTTGTTGGCTTTATATTTGTGTAATATCACATATAGCTAATCTAATAGCCAACTCATATAATAGTTAGTTGACTATATGTATCATGTATTTAATATGTAACATATTACACCATCTCATAATGTTTATTGTAATCTATGTATGAATAGGTTGTTAACTAGTAGCTTATTTTTATTCTCTCTCATTCATTCTCTTCTCTACATCACTATTAATGTGATGTGTCAACTCTTAGCATGCTTACATACTTATTGTACTTGCTCTCACCGATGCTTGCGCTCCTACCCGCCTCCTCCGTGAGACCGTGAGTGTGTCGCCTGCTAGCGCGCCCTCGACGCTTGCATTGATCTGCTCCTCGCTCACTGCCCTGACCATTAACCGCGCCGTGGCATCCCTCATCTGTTCCGCGCCACTGCTCCTCCTCGCTCACCGCCCCAACCATGACCGCGTTGCAACATCCCTCATCCGTTCCGCGCCACCGCTCCTCTCGCTCACGGCGTCTGACGCCGCTGTGCTCATGGATTTGTCCTCGTCCACTGTCGCACTCGCCGACGCGCTCTCCTCCCACGTACAGGTACAACACCTCAACACGGTGCACGCGAGAGTGGAGGCATCATTCGCGCGCGCCGAAGCAGCTCTCGATCGGTCCCATGCTTTGACGCCGCAGGGCGATCTCTGGCGGCGAATGACCTCACAGCTGCTGCTATTGTCATGCATGAATTCCTCGCCATTGACGCGTGGTTCCCCACTTACGACGACCTCCTCTGTGACCTTCTAGACGTCAAGCACCGGCTTGATGTGCTCGCCCGCCGTAGGCTGGTTGCAACTTGCAACCGTCGACGCCGAGGACCATCCTGTTGTGCTCCGCTTCGTCCACCTTTTCCTCTCCTTGCTCTTGCCGACGAGGTGTTGCAGGTCTACGTCACCTACCTCAAGAAGGTCGCCGCTCTCTGTGCCCGTGCCGACATTACTGCTTATCGATTTGTCTCTGTTTATTTTAGATGTTTGCTTATCAATTTATGTAAAGGATATATCATTAATCATCAAAGACTTGGTTATTTTCTTTTTCTTTACATTCTGATTACGAATCTTCCCATTTCAACTTCAGAGAGCATGTACAGTATTATATAATCCTGGTGGAAGATGATTGTAATTACATGGACTGCTTGGCTCACAGTTGCAACTTGATTGATACTGACATTGGTGCCAACAAGATTTACATATCCTTCCCTCCTGACAGCATCTCCACTGAAGATTGATGTTCAAAATTACTTCAAGTATTGCCTTCAACTTTAGTATTAGGTGTAAATTGTTTTGAGGAAATACTATACGTACTTTGACATGAAGTTTCAAAGTGTTCTGCTATCACCTTATTGTGACTAATATTATCATGATAATCTGCCAGACAGTATGGGCCTGTCTTAAGTGTGAAGATGCCCTATCAGGAGAAGTGCACATTCAGTTTTGTGAGCTTCCTATATAATGAGACAGTGAGGCTTCTGTTATCAAACATGACGATAGGGATTAGGATATCTTCTGCAGAACTTGATATGCATGCTTGTGCTTCATGTTCACAACATTAGACTAGACTAGCGATTTTTGTATATGCGCATCCCTGTAATTGTTAATTGGATTTTGTGTACCAGTAAATATGTTTTCTTGGTTTGGTTTGGTTTAGTTTGTTTCAACGTACTTCTTTAATAGATGGTGGACTAATATCTGTAGGTTACCTTGTGCATTCCTTTGCTCTTTATATTTACAATTATAGAAGGAGATTTTTATGGTGCTCCTAAAGATGTGTGAACCGTTGATTGTATTTCATCCAATGGTTCAGATTTGATTAGAGTGACCTATTACCTCATATCTCTTTCCATTTAAAATCATGCATGCATAAGGAAGTTGATATATTTCCTTTTTTCAGTTCGTCTTTCATTTAAAATCATGCGCACATCAGACATTATTTGATATGTTTCCGTTTATAACATGCAATATCATTCACTTTTCTATTTTTTCACGTAATCAGATAATACTGTGAAATTATGACCGTTTGATTTTTTAAAATTTGTGTACATATGTTTGACGCATAATATGAGTTAGAAAATTTTAATTTAATATATATTCTTGTAATAGATATACATTAATATAGCTATCTTTTTCCTCGGTTCCCAATCCCTTGTAGACTGACATGTAGGGATAAAAATAGAGTAGGAAAGAATTGACTATCTGTGCATTCACAAGGAGCAAAGTATCGCTATCAGAAAAAAATAATAGATCATCCAAAAATTTTCAGAGCTAATTAAATCTATTTTTTTAAAAAAACTTGAATTTAAAGCTACAACAAATAGAGGTCTTGGAAGTTATTCAGGGATCATCAAAATTTTAAATTATTACTGTCTTGGAAGTTATTCAGGGATCATCAAAATTTTAAATTATTACTAGATCAAAATCTTAAATTATTAATAGTTTAATAACTAGTACTAGTTGTATCTATTACCAGCTTTTACCATATAATGACCTGGCCTTCACCAAAGCAAGTACGGAGGGAATA
The DNA here is from genome assembly GCA_019279435.1 of Zizania palustris. NCBI lineage: Eukaryota > Viridiplantae > Streptophyta > Magnoliopsida > Poales > Poaceae > Zizania > Zizania palustris. Next base: position 72,258,994 of record JAAALK010000082.1, read on the forward strand.
AGAAATGTGGGAGTAAATAAGGCAACTACGGAGAAAAGGGAGAGAGAAGGACACTGACTACAGCCGGTAAAAGACATTAAGAATTAAATTTATTTTTGTTAATTTAATAAAATCAAGGACTGAGATTTATCTTACCTCTTACCTCCTAAGTAGGATAGTGGAGCACAGTAAAAGCCCCCTTATAGAAATAACAACACTCTATTCTCATTTGCTAATATAGTAGAATTTCTTGGAAACACGGTGATTCCAGTGCACACGACATCATGTGTTGATGCCATTAGTGAGCATCATACAGCAGGTACAAAAATCTTACACTTGATTTGGTGTTATGTTGCTTCTGACTTAAAGCTAGAACTGATTTTGTATAATGTATATCTTCAAGGTGACAACGTGAAAGAACTGTCACACGTGTCAGATGATTTGGATGAAACTTCAGCGTCTAATACAAATACAGTGTAGTCAACGGTAAGAAAATTTCGGAAAGGGGATTGTTTTTTGTGTCATACAAAAGTAGTTAGGATTTACATGTTACTTTTGCCGTACAAGAGAAGTAGGTTACTATAGGAAATGTTACTTTTGCCGTACAAGAGAAGTAGGCTACTATAGGAAAAATTCGATGTTGAAAAACTTCTATCTAAACAGGTTAATCACTTGTTGAAAAACTTCTAATAACTCCCGTGAACGTGCTTTCTTTTTGAATTATTTTTGTTGATCTATCCGAAACTGAGGGCAAATTTTTTTGTTTATAGGTACACGGAACAGGAGGGTTTGCCGAGTGCCTAGGGCACTCGGTGAAGCCTCTTTTATGAGAAGGATGTCATTTATTTGACAATGACAAACATGAAAAAAAAGAGAGAAACCTAAAAGTTCTAAAACATTTGATATTAGAAAACATTTGATATTAGGAAAAGAGAAAAAAGTCTAAACAACTTGCATTTATTTGAGTAGTTAATTTTTATTCTAGTACCTTTTATCTCTCCAATTTTATTGCCAATGATATGAATCAATAAAGATAACTAAACTAATAAACCTAAATTATTGATCATAAAATTTATATCATTAAAAAACAGAAAAAATGAAATAAACCTAGGGACGCGGCGGATCCGGCGGCGGCAGGGGGTCGGGGGCTGCGGGGCCGGTGGACGGGGACGGCGGAGCCGGTGGCCGGGGCGGCGGCGCTGGTGGGGCCGACAGGTGGCGCAAGGGCGCCCCGGCGGCGGCGGGGGGGGGGGGGGGGGGGGGCGGCGCAGGGGGGCGCAGGCCGGGCGGGGGCTGGGGGGCAGGGAGCAGGGCGCGCGGTGGGGGCGGAGGGAGCAGATCTAGCATAAATGCGTCAGATCTGCTCGGGCCCTTTTTTACCCGAAATGGATCTCCTCGGCGAACTTTTTAATTTTTTTTGAAATTCAGACTTTGCCGAGTGCATTTAGACCTGGCACTCGGCAAAGATGAATTTTTAATGGGTACCTCAACATCTTTGCCGAGTGCTTTTGAGAAACCAAGGGTGGTTTCGGTGTATGTGATGAGTGATTGACAGGATTATTTACCCTCTGTTCGAAGGGTACCTCCGGAGGGGCTTCGGAGGTGGTACCTCCGAAGGGTGTTCGGAGGGGTGTCACCGGAGTGTGTTCGGTGTTTGCTTGCTGCAGCTGTGCAGCGGAGTGTACCTGTCGGAGGGGTCCGACAGTACACGATGACTGGGTTCGTACCGAAGGCTTCGGTACTTTGGGCGGTACACCGGAGTGTGTACCGGAGGTTGTTAACCCGGAGAGGTCTCCGGAGTACTGGATACACTTTCTGCTTGTCTGTGGTGCGCAGGGACTTCGGAGGCGACGGACAGGGTTCGAGCCGGGTGAACCTGGGTCAAGCAGGAGGCTTGATGCCAGGGGAGCGGGGAAGCTCCGTCACGGTGGCTGCGAAGGTGGTCCGGGTCGGTCCTCGGGTCGAGACGTGCCAGGTGAAGGCAGAGAGTGCGGAGCGTGGCTCCGGCTGAAGGTACTCCGAGATAAAGTCCTCGGACAAGAGGCACTTCGAAGGTACTCCGAATGGAGTGACTTCGGAGTTGGTGGAACAAGTCCTCTGCGGAGGCATGGTGTTCGAAGTGTGCTCCGGAGGGAGACACTCGAAGGTGGCCCGACGAAGGTCTCAGAAGTCGAGGCGCATCGAAGGCATGGTCCGGGTGAGGCTCGTCGAGGAGTGTGCTCGGGAAGAGGCACTGCGACGGAGTGCTCATGGAATGCTTCATGCGGAGGCCTTGGACGAAGGAGGGACTTCGAAGGGTGGTACTCCGAAGGTGGGGCTTCGGAGTGAGGATGACTTGTGGTGCTTCGGCCATGCATGGCTTCGGTACACGGACGGACGGTGTTCGAGCTGGGAGTAGCTGCGAAGTCGTGGTGATCCACTCCGGAGGTGGTGGTGCGAAGGCCCAAGGGCTTTGACGGCTTCGGCTCAAAACCGTCACTGTATCGAAGGAATTCTTCGGCGGAGCGAAGGCCTTCAGGCTGCAGGCTTCTCGCCGAAGCTACCGCACCTTCGGGTGCGAAGGGAGGTTCCAGAAGTCAACTCTGTAAAGGCTGACACTGTCTGTTCTGAAAAAGACTGACACTGTCCCCTCTGCAGCTGACAGAGAAGCCTCCAAAATAAAGGTGGACTACCTTTTGTACCCCTTAGTTCTGTAGAGACAAATCTGTTGTAAACCCTAGGGGTAATGTAGTCACTTCCTTAGGATGAAGCCGTGGGCTATAAATATGGGGGCTCGGTAGGTAACATTCAACACTTTGAGCATTTACTGTTGAGCTCCTGTAGACAGACCTCACTGTATTCATTCTGAGTTCAATACATTTTGTGTTCCTTGTTCAAGCGGCGAAGCCCTGCTTCTGTGTGCTTTTGCTTGAGCTCGTATTGCATACTTTGCTAGTGTTAGTTCACCGAAGCCTGTCTTGGCGAAGGGTGTTTTTATCGCGAAGTGTGTTTTACAGTGTGCTGTCGCTCTGTGTAACACGAGGCAAGACCTCGCTGCTTACTAGCGAAGCCCTGTTCTGTCCCGTAGTGCTTCTTGTGTCGAAGCCCTTAGCGTAGTCCATTTGCGTGTGCGTGTAGACCTTCGGGTACGAAGCCCAGCACCCGTTGCTGTCGCCAAGTACTTGGTCGAAGTCCTCAGAGGGCTGTCCACTCTTGCGAAGGGTGAAGTGCGAAGCCTGCTCGAAGCACCTCGTGTGCGGAGCCTGCACTGACTTAGCAGAGTAGATTTTCGAGGGTTGTTAGTGGAGCGAAGTCTTCTTGGCTTCGAACTTTTGCTCCTGCGAAGCCTGTGTTCGGAGCTGTCGAAGTACCTCCGAACCAGACCTTCGAAGGTTGTGTTCGAAGCCTGTTCCGCAGAAGACAGAACAGAACCGAAGGCTAAGTTTTCAGCCAGAAATTTTAAAAGCTCCCATTCACCCCCCCCTCTGGTCGCCGTTTCCGGTCCAACAATTGGTATCAGAGCAGGTTAAGATCACCAGTTGACCTTAACCGGTTTTGTGATCTGTTGGCGACATGGATAGAGGCAGTAAAATTCCTCTGTTCGATGGGACAGATTTTGCATACTGGAAGGTGCGCATGGAGGCTTACTTGTTAAGCCAAGGAAATGCAATTTGGGAGATTGTGGACTCACAATACTCCATCCCTGATACCCGCACCACTCAAACCGAAAAGGATCAGTACATTGCCAACTCGAAGGCAAGGAACATACTGTTCATTGGTCTGAGTCGGAGTGAGTTTGATAGGGTGCAGCACCTTAGGACTGCTAGGGAGATTTGGACAACACTCACTGTCTTCCATGAGGGCTCTGCTCAGATCAAGGCCAGGCGCCAAAGCACCTACAATCAACAGTATCAGCTGTTTGTGCAGGCACCTGGTGAATCTGTAGATGCCATGTTTTCTCGCTTTGACGCGATAGTGAGTAACTTGCGATCCAACGGGACGCTTGCTTACAGTGATCACGACAGGGCTATCAAGCTTCTCTATGCTCTTGACCGTAGCATATGGGAGGTGAAGATATCCAGCATTGAGGAGTCCACAGGCTATGACACTCTAACCTGTGATGAACTCTTTAGCAAGCTGAAGTCCACAGAGATTGCCAAGGCATCTCTTGCAGTGCACAGAAGCTCTTTGCCACAGCCATTGGCATTGGTTTCTAGCACTAGCCGTGGCACCACTGCAGAACCAAGCACATCAGGCACTTGTGTTCTTGCAGATGGTTTTGCTTTGTCCTCCCTGGTCTCCGTCACAAAGGAGCAGGTGGACACTCTAGCTGATGATGAGCTTGCTCTCATTGCCCGGAGGTTCACCCGCTTTCATCATGAGAGACGGGATCAGAGGAGAAGTGGTTTTAGTGGCTGTTATGAATGTGGCGACACCTCTCACATTAAGGCCAATTGCCCCAAGGTCAAGAAGAGAGATGAGAGTGACCGCCCCAAATTCCACAAAAAGGAGAGGAAACCCTTTGTGAAGGGCAAGCGCGGCAAGATGGCTAAAAAAGTAGCCAAGGCCGCTTCCAGAGCATTTGTTGCTGCTCTCAGCGACATCGACACATCCTCAACTGAGGAGTCGAGCTCTGAGGAGGAGGAGTCCCCAAAGAAGGAGGACAAGAAGGATAAGAAGGGACGTGACTTCACCGGCCTTTGCTTCATGGCCGACAGCGATCACAGCGGCGATGAGCTTGACTCATCTGAGGTAAACCTATCATCTGACCAGCTTCTAATTAAATTAGATGAGCTGAATGAAGTTGTGCTAGGTCAGGATAGATTGCTTGTGCAAGCCGCTAGAGAAAGAAAAGACCTTAGACTTAGGCTAGAAAATGTATCTACTGAATATGCCATGCTTAAGTCTAAGTTTGATGATGCTGAATGTGAATCATGTTCTGTTGTCATGAGTGAGCTTGCTCAGTTGCGTTCTGTTCATGCTCAAACTCTTTCTGAGCTTGAGACTGCACAGAAGCAGCTTTTGGAGGTGGATTCTAGACCTCATGATATTATTGATTGCATGAACTGCTCTTTATTACGCGATAGCATTTCTTTACGTGATAAGCATGTTCATGACTTGGAGGCTAGATTGGAGAGGGCCGGTAGTTCTAAGGATGTGCAACCTGTTTGTGACACTTGCATCACCCTTAAGGACCAGCTAGGCACTGCTAGAGAGCGAGCTGAGAACCTCATGTCCGAAAATGAATACCTTCTTTCTGTGGTCAATAAATGCACTGAAGGGAAGGGTAGGATGGATTTGCTCTTGGCCAAGACCAAGTTGTGTGCTGACAGAGCCGGGGTAGCTCTAGGTTTGGGTTTTGAGAGGATAGCTTCAGACAGTAAGACCAAAACTGTTTTCACCTCTCCCACCACCCTAGAAAAAGAGAGAGCTCTGTTGGACACCCCATCAGCCAAAAAGCCTACCCATCCACCAAAGAAAACCACTCCTCCTGCCAAGAAAAATCCTCCCAAGAAAACCACTCAGAAGAAATCCAAGGAGCCTGTGAGAATTGCTCCTGTGACCCATGAGAGTGCCCCCAGGAGAGTGTTTCATTGTTCTTATTGTCAGCGGGCGGGTCATTTGATTGGTTTCTGTTTCCGTCGCATCAAGGATGAGCGACGTGCACAGGCGATGAGCTATCAGGACATGCATTACCCATTTTTAGGTATGCATGAGTCTGAGTATTACTCTCGTCCTGTTTTCGAGGCTCCTCGTGCTTCTCGGAGAGGTTTTGCTCCTCGAGGTGTTCACCATATTCCATATGGTGGTAGACCTCGGGCGAGTAGCTTTGTACCTCGTCAGAGTAGGAGACCTCGTCATGCTTTGCGTTCTTTGCATGTAGGTAGACCTCGCACTTTGCATCATTCTGATTATTATGTGCGTAGACCATCTACTTTTACTGCGCCTACTACTCGTGTCACTCAGTGCTGGATGCCTCGTCATTATTTCACTCACCCCAGCACTGAGCGATCGAGACGTTCTCATCATGTGTAGGCGACAGGTCGAGGCTTGGAGGGCACGTGGATCATGGACTCCGGTTGTTCGCGCCACATGACCGGAGATGCAGCTTGGTTCTCCAGCCTCACCACAACCAAGCAAAGGGAACATATCACCTTCGGAAACAATCGAAGGAGTAGAGTGAAAGGTAAAGGTGTGGTAAGAATTAATTCGAACTTCACTCTCAAAGATGTTGCTTTGGTTGAGAATCTGGGATACAATTTGCTGTCTGTATCTCAGTTGCTTGATGAGGGCTTCGAAGTGCGATTTCATCGCGATACTTCGCAAGTGCTCAATTCTGATGGCGTTGTGGTGTGTAAGATCTTTAGGGTTGGGAGAGTTTTTGGAGCTGATTTTTCAGAGTCGTCTGGTTCTTCTCATTGTCTTGTTGCACATTCGACTTCTGAGCTTTGGAAGTGGCATAGGAGACTAGGGCATATGAGCTTTGAGTTGCTCGCTCGTCTGAGCGCCCTAGGTTTGATCCGAGGATTGCCCAAGCTCAAGTTTGAGAAGAATTTAGTTTGCGCTCCTTGTCGACATGGTAAAATGATTGCCGCTTCGCATTCGCCAGTCACCACAGTGATGACTGAACAGCCCGGAGAACTTCTCCATATGGACACTGTAGGTCCCTCTCGGGTTAGTTCTTTAGGTGGCAAGTGGTATGTACTTGTTATTGTCGACGATTTCTCTCGCTACTCTTGGGTCTTCTTTCTTGCCAGCAAGGATGAAGTGTTTTCACACTTTCGGAGCTTGGCTTTGAGACTTTTCACTGAACTCCCTGGTGCATTAAAATTCATTCGAAGCGATAATGGCACCGAGTTCAAAAATAGTCTCTTTGTTGACTTTTGCATGGAGCATGGCATAGAACATCAATTCTCTGCTCCGCGGGTTCCTCAACAGAACGGTGTTGTTGAAAGGAAAAACCGCACTTTGGTTGAGATGGCTAGGACGATGCTTGATGAGCATAGGACTCCTAGAAAATTCTGGGCTGAGGCCATGAACACTGCTTGCTACATCTCAAACCGAATTTTCTTGCGCTCAATTTTAAATTTGACATCTTATGAGCTGCGTTTTGGGAGACAGCCCAAGGTTACTCATCTTCGAGTTTTTGGCTGTCGCTGCTTTATCCTAAAACGTGGTAACTTGGATAAATTTGAGTCGCGATCTTCTGACGGGATCTTTTTGGGTTATACTACTCATGGTCATTCTTATCGTGTTTATAACTTGGAAACTAACACTGTCATCGAGTCATGTGATGTGACTTTTGATGAATCAACCCCCTCTGTTAGTTCTGCTTTTGAACAGGCAAATGAACACGACATGGAACAGACTTTATTCGAAGACGAGGATACCGGAGAATTCGAGGATGAACCCCTACTACCCTCGACATCAACCCCCGAAGCTGACCCCGCTTCAACCACTTCGGCACGAGGTCCCGAAGCAACTACCTCAACATCGGTCATCTTGGACCACTCCAACGCACAAGTTGAGGGGGAGACTGCATCCCGCCGCGAGGCTCCACATCATGTCCAAAGGATGCACCCTCCCGAGCAGATCATTGGTGAGCTTGATCAAAGGGTAACACGTTCTCACGCTCATTTCACTAATGCTGCTTTTGTTGCTTCGTTCGAGCCCTTAGATGTTAGTCATGCACTTTCTGATTCTAGTTGGATCAATGCCATGCATGAAGAGCTTGAGAATTTTGAGAGAAACCAAGTCTGGACTTTAGTTGATCCTCCACCAAATGTTCATTTCATTGGAACAAAATGGATTTTCAAAAATAAACAAGGGGAGGATGGAACAATTGTTAGAAATAAGGCCAGACTAGTAGCTCAGGGCTTTTCTCAACTAGAAGGGATTGATTTTACTGAAACTTTTGCACCTGTTGCTCGCCTTGAGGCCATTAGGATTTTGCTTGCCTTTGCGACATCCCGGGGATTCAAACTCTATCAAATGGATGTCAAAAGTGCTTTTCTTAATGGCTTCATAGGTGAAGATGTTTATGTAAAACAACCCCCTGGTTTTGAAAACCCCAAGTACCCACATAAAGTCCTTAAACTTCATAAGGCTCTTTATGGACTCAAGCAGGCCCCTCGGGCGTGGTATGATAGACTTAAGTCTTTTTTGCTTGAGCGAGGGTACGTGATGGGCTCTGTTGATAAAACATTGTTTACTCTCAAGCATGGCAAAGATTTCCTCCTAGTTCAGATTTATGTGGATGATATCATCTTTGGTGGCTCTTCTCATGCTTTAGTTGCCGAGTTTGCAGATACCATGAGCAGGGAATTTGAAATGTCAATGATGGGTGAACTCACCTTTTTCCTTGGTTTGCAAATCAAGCAAAGCAAACAAGGTACTTTCGTCCACCAGACGAAGTACACCAAGGACCTGCTCAAGAAGTTCGACATGTCCGATGCGAAGCCCCTCGCCACTCCAATGGCTACATCTGTAGCATTGGACCCTGACGAAGATGGAGAAGCCGTAGATCAGAAGGAGTTCCGGAGCATGATCGGCTCCCTCCTCTACTTGACTGCCACGAGGCCGGACATACACTTCGCTGTGTGTCTGTGCGCTCGTTTTCAGGCTTCGCCACGAGCTTCGCACCGCCAAGCGGTTAAGCGCATACTCAGGTATCTCAAACACACCCTTGAATTTGGCATATGGTATTCATCGTCTTCATCTTTATGTCTTAGAGGTTATTCAGATGCGGATTTTGCTGGGTGTAGAATTGATAGGAAGAGTACCTCTGGTACTTGTCATTTTCTGGGTACGTCTCTGGTTTGCTGGTCTTCCCGCAAACAGTCTAGTGTTGCACAATCGACGGCTGAGGCCGAATATGTTGCTGCAGCTAGCTGTTGCTCTCAGATTTTGTGGATGGTTTCCACTTTGCGGGATTTCGGGTTAGATTATAAGAGTGTTCCACTTTTCTGTGATAACACTAGTGCTATTTGTATTGCAAACAACCCGGTTCAGCACTCCAGAACCAAACACATTGATGTACGGTATCATTTTCTCAGAGATCACAATGAGAAGGGTGATATTGAACTTCAATATGTTGATACCCAACACCAGCTTGCCGACATTTTTACAAAACCCCTCGATGCTTCTCGATTTGCTTACTTGCGTGGGGAACTTGGTATTTGTCATCCCTACGGCATTTTGTGAGGGGGAGCTGATTTTAATTGTCTTGCATATGCTCATTATGTGTGGAAATGCACTTACATATTTTGCTATTATATGCCTGCTTTTAATTCAAAGAAATCATGACAGCTCAGCTCTATGAAATATATCTGGAACATTGGTTGTGCATGCTGTTTTATTTTCTAAACTCAAAACTTGCTCACCGCACAATCTTGCATCTAGCTTGTTTAGACTGGACTGCTTTTAGCTATCTTTTATCTACTTGACAGCAAGACACTGTTCCTTGGATGCTAAAATATGCAACTTGAAAAATGTGATTTTTATTCATGGATACTCATCAAAATAATTAACTCATCAAAATCAAAATCAAAATCCATGATTTGTCTGGTTTCAATGAAAAGATCCAGGAGGGTTTGTTTGTCGCACTACTCTATTCTAGACCGCTTACCATTGCACATTGGTCTGAACTGGGATAGTGTAGTGTATGCCAAAATCACCGCCTTAAGCTTCAGATGGCTTTCTTGCCTAGGCTTGGCCTGATTGGAAAGTATAAGGTGGACAAACAAATAACCCCTGGCATTACGAAAAGAAAAACAAATTGATCAATCAAGTTTGCTTTCAAAGCTCCTTTTGGACAAGACTTGTCTGTCTAGGGTAGAAATTGTTAGCTTTTGCGCAGTCCTTGCCTTCACATGTCTAGCTGTTGTGATTAAAAGGTGATGCTTTTACTTCAAAATGACGAAATCACATGCCATCATCTTGTTTCACAGATTGTTAATTTGAGCTGAGCACATGATCATTTGTGTTAATTCTGGCATATTTTTGCATTATATGTCTTTGCAATTCTATTCATTTCGCAGCTTTGCATCTTTTGAATGCTCCTTGATGCTTGCATTGCCAAAGGGGGAGAGGTTTGCTATGTTCTCTGCCGCAAGAAGGCATAATTTTGAAGGGGGGAGAGATTTTTGACATAAAGGGGGAGAAAAATTTGCTTAACTCAGGGGGAGTTCTTTTCAAGGGGAGATCTGCCAAAAAAGGGCTTTTACTCTTTTAAGAAAGGGGGAGAAAAATTCTTTTATCAAGTGACATGCTTTGGCTCTTTTTGAGTTTTTATGGTCACTTGTGTGCTGAAAATTTTTACATTTTCTTGAACTTCGATTTGGTTGTCAATGCACTCATCAAGGGGGAGATTGAGAAACCAAGGGTGGTTTCGGTGTATGTGATGAGTGATTGACAGGATTATTTACCCTCTGTTCGAAGGGTACCTCCGGAGGGGCTTCGGAGGTGGTACCTCCGAAGGGTGTTCGGAGGGGTGTCACCGGAGTGTGTTCGGTGTTTGCTTGCTGCAGCTGTGCAGCGGAGTGTACCTGTCGGAGGGGTCCGACAGTACACGATGACTGGGTTCGTACCGAAGGCTTCGGTACTTTGGGCGGTACACCGGAGTGTGTACCGGAGGTTGTTAACCCGGAGAGGTCTCCGGAGTACTGGATACACTTGTCTGCTTGTCTGTGGTGCGCAGGGACTTCGGAGGCGACGGACAGGGTTCGAGCCGGGTGAACCTGGGTCAAGCAGGAGGCTTGATGCCAGGGGAGCGGGGAAGCTCCGTCACGGTGGCTGCGAAGGTGGTCCGGGTCGGTCCTCGGGTCGAGACGTGCCAGGTGAAGGCAGAGAGTGCGGAGCGTGGCTCCGGCTGAAGGTACTCCGAGATAAAGTCCTCGGACAAGAGGCACTTCGAAGGTACTCCGAATGGAGTGACTTCGGAGTTGGTGGAACAAGTCCTCTGCGGAGGCATGGTGTTCGAAGTGTGCTCCGGAGGGAGACACTCGAAGGTGGCCCGACGAAGGTCTCAGAAGTCGAGGCGCATCGAAGGCATGGTCCGGGTGAGGCTCGTCGAGGAGTGTGCTCGGGAAGAGGCACTGCGACGGAGTGCTCATGGAATGCTTCATGCGGAGGCCTTGGACGAAGGAGGGACTTCGAAGGGTGGTACTCCGAAGGTGGGGCTTCGGAGTGAGGATGACTTGTGGTGCTTCGGCCATGCATGGCTTCGGTACACGGACGGACGGTGTTCGAGCTGGGAGTAGCTGCGAAGCCGTGGTGATCCACTCCGGAGGTGGTGGTGCGAAGGCCCAAGGGCTTTGACGGCTTCGGCTCAAAACCGTCACTGTATCGAAGGAATTCTTCGGCGGAGCGAAGGCCTTCAGGCTGCAGGCTTCTCGCCGAAGCTACCGCACCTTCGGGTGCGAAGGGAGGTTCCAGAAGTCAACTCTGTAAAGGCTGACACTGTCTGTTCTGAAAAAGACTGACACTGTCCCCTCTGCAGCTGACAGAGAAGCCTCCAAAATAAAGGTGGACTACCTTTTGTACCCCTTAGTTCTGTAGAGACAAATCTGTTGTAAACCCTAGGGGTAATGTAGTCACTTCCTTAGGATGAAGCCGTGGGCTATAAATATGGGGGCTTGGTAGGTAACATTCAACACTTTGAGCATTTACTGTTGAGCTCCTGTAGACAGACCTCACTGTATTCATTCTGAGTTCAATACATTTTGTGTTCCTTGTTCAAGCGGCGAAGCCCTGCTTCTGTGTGCTTTTGCTTGAGCTCGTATTGCATACTTTGCTAGTGTTAGTTCACCGAAGCCTGTCTTGGCGAAGGGTGTTTTTATCGCGAAGTGTGTTTTACAGTGTGTTGTCGCTCTGTGTAACACGAGGCAAGACCTCGCTGCTTACTAGCGAAGCCCTGTTCTGTCCCGTAGTGCTTCTTGTGTCGAAGCCCTTAGCGTAGTCCATTTGCGTGTGCGTGTAGACCTTCGGGTACGAAGCCCAGCACCCGTTGCTGTCGCCAAGTACTTGGTCGAAGTCCTCAGAGGGCTGTCCACTCTTGCGAAGGGTGAAGTGCGAAGCCTGCTCGAAGCACCTCGTGTGCGGAGCCTGCACTGACTTAGCAGAGTAGATTTTCGAGGGTTGTTAGTGGAGCGAAGTCTTCTTGGCTTCGAACTTTTGCTCCTGCGAAGCCTGTGTTCGGAGCTGTCGAAGTACCTCCGAACCAGACCTTCGAAGGTTGTGTTCGAAGCCTGTTCCGCAGAAGACAGAACAGAACCGAAGGCTAAGTTTTCAGCCAGAAATTTTAAAGGGGATTGTTTTTTGTGTCATACAAAAGTAGTTAGGATTTACATGTTACTTTTGCCGTACAAGAGAAGTAGGTTACTATAGGAAATGTTACTTTTGCCGTACAAGAGAAGTAGGCTACTATAGGAAAAATTCGATGTTGAAAAACTTCTATCTAAACAGGTTAATCACTTGTTGAAAAACTTCTAATAACTCCCGTGAACGTGCTTTCTTTTTGAATTATTTTTGTTGATCTATCCGAAACTGAGGGCAAATTTTTTTGTTTATAGGTACACGGAACAGGAGGGTTTGCCGAGTGCCTAGGGCACTCGGTGAAGCCTCTTTTATGAGAAGGATGTCATTTATTTGACAATGACAAACATGAAAAAAAAGAGAGAAACCTAAAAGTTCTAAAACATTTGATATTAGAAAACATTTGATATTAGGAAAAGAGAAAAAAGTCTAAACAACTTGCATTTATTTGAGTAGTTAATTGTTATTCTAGTACCTTTTATCTCTCCAATTTTATTGCCAATGATATGAATCAATAAAGATAACTAAACTAATAAACCTAAATTATTGATCATAAAATTTATATCATTAAAAACAGAAAAAATGAAATAAACCTAGGGACGCGGCGGATCCGGCGGCGGCAGGGGGTCGGGGGCTGCGGGGCCGGTGGACGGGGACGGCGGAGCCGGTGGCCGGGGCGGCGGCGCTGGTGGGGCCGACAGGTGGCGCAAGGGCGCCCCGGCGGCGGCGGGGGGGGGGCGGCGCAGGGGGGCGCAGGCCGGGCGGGGGCTGGGGGGCAGGGAGCAGGGCGCGCGGTGGGGGCGGAGGGAGCAGATCTAGCATAAATGCGTCAGATCTGCTCGGGCCCTTTTTTACCCGAAATGGATCTCCTCGGCGAACTTTTTAATTTTTTTTGAAATTCAGACTTTGCCGAGTGCATTTAGACCTGGCACTCGGCAAAGATGAATTTTTAATGGGTACCTCAACATCTTTGCCGAGTGCTTTCTAAATAGCACTCGGCAAAAGTGATTTTTTGGGTCTTTGCTGAGTGCCATTTCTATTTGCACTCGGCAAATATTTTGTAAACTATTTAAAAAAACTAAAATAGAATAAAGACTTTAAAAAATCCCATAATTTGGCATTATATAATATACACTAATATTGCATCCTAGAAAATTTCTAAGTTCAAATAAACAAATATAAGGCATTTGTAGTTTAAATTTGGGATCTTTTACTTAAAATCCTATAAACAACTTTAATTAACCAAAAATAACAAACTAACTCTAAAAAATGCCAATTTTTGACATGGTATAAGATAAATTGAGTTTTAGTGGTACAAAAAGTTTTAAATTCAAACAAATATTTGAATATCGATTTGCTTCTAAACCTAACTCATTTCATCCCTAAACTCCTAAACCTTCTCGAAGATTGTCCAATTTCTAAAGGTCATACATGAAAATTTTGTCGAAACATTATGAATTTTTTACTATAGTATATATGTATGATATAATGACACCATGTCAAGTGTCATATTTTTTAGGCATCAATTAAATTTTCTATAAATAAAAAACGATTAACCTGCATATTGCCGGTCGAGTGGCATAAATTAGATTTTAAATATTTAGTTATATTTAGTTGTAAAAGATTACAAATGTAATCATGAACATAAATATGATTTTTCTATAATTTTTGAGTCATTATTTCATGTACATGCATTTCAAATTTGACCCACTTCGAAGTAAATCCTAGAAATACGATTAATTTATTGAAAATATCAAACCCACTCATAAAAGTATGAAAGTTTTCCATGGATTAACAGATGTTGAATTATGACTGTAAAAAAAATCAGGTTCAAAATATTTTTAAAATGTGATATGGACTCAAAATGTGTTTTCACATAAAATAATGAGATTGTTTTATTTGCCGAGTGCCATGTTAAAAAAACATTCGGCAAATACAAGGGTTTGCAGAGTGTCTGTTAGTGGCACTCGGAAAACCCTAATTTCCCCCTCTGCCGTTACAACGGCGTTAGCAAACCGGGTACAGCGGGTTTTTTCCACAGGTTTACCGAGTGCCATGGATAAAGCACTCGGTAAACAAACTTATTCGCCGAGTGTAATATGTTTGTCGAGTGTATTTCATGGTACACTCGGCAAACAAAGGTTTACTGAGTGCCCGAAGGAATGCACTCGGCAAACCTTAGGGCACTCGGTAAATGTGCTCTTTCTGGTAGTGGTGGTTTTGTTTGATCCTCAAATACGGAATGATTTTTACAGACTGGCTGATAGTCTTCATGGTGAAAACCATGTCTGGGTTAAGATCTGTTTAGATCGATGATTTGAAAAATTGTTGGATTAATAATTTCACTAATCTTTTTATACAGATATATGCTAACTCTAACTTCATGCTTAGTTAAATCCATTTTGAAAGATTGTAAGGAGAAAAAGTTTTAAATGGATCCAAACATCAGAAATTCAGAATGCTTTAGATAATCTGTATGCTAACTCTATGTTAAGTTATGTTGTTTTGATCTATCTACATTTTTTCTTGATTCTGTAACTGGCCTTTTTACGATTGAGCACAAATAAACTGAAAATACCCTTTAACTATGAAATATCATCAATATTTGCAGCTATGAGATAAGCACAAATAAATTATAGTTTTAGACTCCAATATGATACTTGAATGCTTTTGAAGGAATTAACATATTTATTTCAAGTTCAACATATTTATTACTTTTTATTTTTCATCGTTGCATTAGCACGGGCACTATATATACTAGTATTTTTCATATTTCGTATTCTTATATTCTACTGAAGTTGCATTAATCAAAATTAAATATTAGTACAAATATGATATTTTCACAATTACAATTGATAAACAAGCGCAAGAGTAGAATGATATATTTACTAAAAAGCTACAGAACTTCTAACTTTATATACTTTTTTAGATCCTACAGATTCATTCAACTTGTTAAAAATTGATGATATTTTTTATCTAGCTTTAAAGTTCTACACTACTAATTTTACCTTTTTATTTAGCTAATTATTTTATTGTAACTATTATAGCAAACAATAACTATAATCTCCTTAGCAGTTTGACTCAACTTGTTTTAGTTCTACCAATTTCAATAACAATAATAGAGCATAACTTTTTTACAATAAAACTTAACATCACGCTTTAAAATAAAATGAAAGATAATTTCTAAGAGATTACTTAACCATTTAAGTTGAGAAAAAGATTACAATATAGTTTACTATATATGGTACTCCTGTTTCTAAATTTCTAACTTACTTAGAAACGAAGTTAGTAATTGATGTAATTGATAACTTTAATACGATTCACATATGTAGAGCAGTGTTTTATATCGTGTTTATCTTAGATGCCTATCCCCCTCATACCCTACGCCCCTAGATGCGAGCTAACACAATTTCTCTCATAAGAAACAATTTTCATCTCTCTCTTTAACTCTTCTTCCCTTTAAGACTATAGAAAATAGAAAGTATCTTAATCCCTGGGTTGGAAATTCACTGACTTAACAACTGCCATTAAGAAAGCGTTCAATTGTGTTTATTTTAAGTGTTATCTATTTACATTGTAAACTAATTACATTAGATTTTATTTGGTTTAAATGTCCTAGTATTAAATACTACGTAATTAGATTACAACCTATATCAAATTATATTACCAGAATACATTATAAACAGAATCTATTACATTTGTTAACCAAATAAATTTAATAATCTAATACATTGTTATCACTTGACACTATAATTAATTTTATTACCATTTACATTACCTTGAGCAAACCAAACACCACCTAAGTAGCCTCGAATAGATTGTCTATTTATTACATAACAGCATTCAGCTAAACGTCAATTGAAATTCATAAAGCTACACTGAGTATACATCGCAATATCATGTTGTATGGCTGATGATAAAAGGCTGGATATGGCCGCTTTCCTGGTAGAAAACATCTTATCAGGAAGTACCCACAAAGAAGGTGATCCATTCTCCTTCAACCTTGCAATAATACCTACTGAACTCTCCAATATCGCCTCTTTCAAAATCTGAATCAGCTAGTTGCTGAGAAAGCTGAGTCCTTGCTATTCCCATGTCAATGTGACTATGTGACCGCCGAGTGGCACACTCACGATGGAACGGGCATGCCCAACAGGCTATTAACTGTACATACAAGCAGTAAGATATTTGTGATGTGCAAAACTGCAAATGGACTAAAAATGATGCCTTCCAAACATACTTCATGATTTATATTGCCAAATGTGAGCACAACATTGCATTTTACTCATCTCCCAAACAACCTCAATGCGAGCGCATAAACATCTTTCTTCTTTGCTGATGTAGCTTCAGTGACCATTTTCACTGCCTATAGTTGACAAACAATAGTTCAGAAACAAAGGAAATAATATATGATTGTATAACCAGTAATGTAATAATGAAAAATATGTGTTTTAAAAAATTAGAAACCAAAATATTGTTGAAGACTTGAAAGGCATCAATGAATTGAGTTGAATGTGCACCGCTGAGAGAGGATGTCCCTGTGTCATCAATTCTCTGAGTTCATGCTCGAGGAAATCCTCAGATGGAGCTTCATCAACTGAAATTAACTTTCCCTCTATGAGCACTGTAATTTCTCCCTTTGGCTGTCGAGTTGCAAAGGCTTCATTTGCTTCATCAATAGTTCCTCGCCAAAACTACACAATATATGCCAGATTCAGGACAGAAAACAGAAAATAAACAGCACAGAAATTACGAGCCCACCATATAGCAAATATGATGCCAGAACAACTTGGAGTACAGATGATACAGACAATTCAGTATAACTGAATGTTACTAAATGCACGAAAGAGACTGAATATGTTATTTGACTTCGTGTTGCTTTAATCAGACTAGTCAATACCAAGTACAAACTGGTCAGATGCACTTTCAGTAGCTTCAGCCATGTAACTTTGGCAATGACAGCAGAACAAGTTAGAGTGCCTGTCTACATTGGGTAGGATATGCCATCTGCTGTAACTACTAGCTGAGGTATTTTATTTTATTTGAATAAATAGCTGGGGTATATTACATATTTGAGGAAACATCTGGTGTATTTTATTTTATTTGATGAAACAGCTGAAGTATTTTACTGAAGATTGTAATATGAACAACATAATAAATTTGTGATTACCTCTTCATGTAATTTTGTTATCTCCCTTGCAATAACACATGACCTGAATATCAAGACATAAAGAAAAAAACGAGATTAAGGCATATATGACATAAGTAATGCAACACATTAGCGCCACAATATTTCATCAAATAAATGCACATAAAAAGAGAGAGTGCAACAATTGTAAACATCTTGTATTTGGAGATAAATAAAGTCTCCCATACAACAATTTCTCATTGCAACACAAATTTTTCACATTTTACATACGTGCAGGACGTAACAACTGATAAAGTGCAGTATTTCTGTTGTTTATATACTACTATATTTTCTAATAATAAATTTTCCAGATCATGTCATAGCCATTATATGCATGGGTGAGAGAGTATCAGTTACCTAGAATCACCAAATGATGAAGCAGCATCAGCAAGAAATTGATGAATTCCATGGGGAGGAACATAGAATATTTGTGTGGCAGCTTCACGAGCAGAAATTTCAAGCCTTTCTTTTCTAGATCGAGCATGCTTTGGTAGAAACCCCACTAGAAAAGAAAATTCAGAACTAACTCCAAAAAAATCATCACTGTTGATATATAAAGTGAGTATGGCATTGTTTTATCTTACCAAACGTGAATTCGTCTGTTGGCAAACCCGACGCAGAAAGAGCAGCTATTGCAGCAGATGGGCCAGGAATGGGAATAACAGGGATTTTCTCAGTAGCACATAGTCTAGCCTGTAAACAATAATACAACATGCTTAACATCTTAGACATCTAGGAACAGCATTGGACTTTTAAAGAAAAAACAACCTCTGATGCTTTTCATTGCTAACAATGAATACTGTCAATTAATTGATGGCACATGTAGCATGCATTCCAATAATATTGTGATGTCCCAGGATAAAATCACTATTATACTACTATTCTGGTATTCTTTGGCACTTTGCTTCTTCATGTGTTAAGATAAGAGCAGCTGAGCACAACGTAGTATTATAATAGATTGGCAAGTTTGTAAAGATAGAGTAAAGAGATTTACCAGCTCCATGCCAGGATCACTAATTCCAGGAGTACCAGCATCACTGATCAGCGCAATTGCCTCCCCTTCATGAAGTCTCTTTAAGATATTAGGCTCTCTCTCACGCTCATTGAACTTATGAAAGCTGAGCTGTATGTTTACAGTTTAGATTATAAGTTCAACAGTACACATCACACAACATGGTGCAAATGTACACTTGTGATTCATGAAAGTAAACATAATTATGCAGATAACTCACAAGAGGTGTCTTGATATTATAATGTTGAAGTAGCTTTCCAGAATGCCTTGTGTCTTCTGATAGTATAACATCCGCACATTTAAGGACACGCAATGCCCTGCAGAAAGAACAATCAGAGTGCTTAAAGGGGCATGTTTCAGGAAACTAGAAAGTATTCCAATTACAAGTTAATAGCACAAGGCGAGACTCAAGGTCGAGTCAAAATCACTAGATTTTTTTTTGTAAAACAGAAAGCATGCCATTCTTGCTATCCTCCTCACAGTAAAAGTTAAAAGGTTTGTTAAAAATAATAACAGGTGTTAATGGTTCTATCAACCAAATAAACTAAAGATTTTCTGTAGGGATTTCAGTAGAACATTGATTAATTGCTCCATGTCCTCTTTTATTCTAAAATAAACATGGCTTGAACTCCAATTGCATATTCACAAACTTTGGTGAGAGTTTGCAGCAAATTTTTAATCATAGAAAGCACAATATGTTGTCTACTTTTTTAGAAAAATGACATATGCCATTTTCACTTCTATTTCTCTGACATACCCTTATAAAATCACTAGGCATTGTGCCATAGCTGTGAAATTTAGAAGATGTTCCATAACATAAAGTAACATGGAGGCATCAGCTTAATCACCAAGCACTTTTCCATGCATAAAAAGTTATGTATTGACTCCATAACATATTTAAAAATGAACTAATTATACCTTAAGGTGATATCCTCGAGGTTCCCAATTGGCGTTGCCACGAAATAAAGTCCAGAATCCAAACCCTGTAGATTGTAATGGAGCAAAAACAAGCATCACACAATAGTCATGGAAATCACATTGGTTAAGATGTACATCTTCCCCATAAAATACAGTGAAAACTATACACTTCTTGTGTTATAGGCTTATAGCTGCTCATACACAAGAGGCAAACACATGCAGAAAAGTAACATTTCAAAAGAGAGTAGTTTAAACTCTTTTTACTTGAGAAATCCACATGGTCCACACTCCACAGGAACAAAGCTATGCTTCCACAAACATTAGAAGAACATATACTCGCAATTCGGCACATAGTAATGTGTGAAAAAGAAAAACACGCTTTTCTTACTTAATTGCTATTGTCTTAACTCTTAATACTGACAAATCACAATTACTCCTTCTAAAACAACCGATGATTATAATTCTACAGACAAACCAGATGCAACAATGCATTGTTCTGAAACTACCAAAACTTTTCTAGCCCTTGTGGACTGCACGCACAGTGAAACCACCATGCCCACCACAAACGACACATTTCACGGGCTACCAGTAAAAAAACTTTGCAGAAAGTAACGAAGCATAAGAAGTGGGAATAAGGGAGACGGAGAGGTCACCGTCTCCGAGGCGGGGAGCTCCGGCGAGCTGCTGGAGGCGGCGGCGGAGAGGCGGCGAGCAAGCGGAGCCGCCACAGTGGCGAGGCGAAGAGGGGAGATCAAGCGGCGTGGTATAGTTAGGGTTAGGGCGAGGGCTTGGAGGCGTAGCATCGACGTCATGGACACGGCCGCCGCGGCGGCGAGGGCAGAGGGAGGCGAGAGACGAGAGTCGCCCGTTGGGCAATGAGAGGGTTGGAGAGCGAGTCCTTGAGATTGCGGTGAGCTTAGCTACCGTTGGATCCAATCCGAACGGTCCATACAGGCTTAGAGCATCTCCAAAATAATCATCATTTAGTTCCCTAAATTTAAATTTAGGTAATTTAAACCAAAATTAAGCTTCAACCGTAACCCTAAAAGGTTGCTTATCCTAATTCCTAATTCATCTCCTAAATCATTCCTCTTCTCTCTCAAATAAATGATTTCTTCTCCCTCAAATATAAGATTTCTTCTCCATTACCTATTTATGTTTGTGCCTTGTTTTCTCCCTTTCCTTCTCGATATGCAGCGAAGGCGGACATGGCTAGGAGGGGTGAAGTTGTTGGTAGCCAGGAACGGCGATGGAGCGAGGGGATGGGGGACGACAAAGGCACACGCATTGCGTGCGCGATTGAGCCGTGACTGATACGGACGACGCATTAACTCCTCTCGATGTAGTAGCCACAAGCGACAGACATGTGAATGTCTGTGATTTGCATGGTGAGTGATGCGGTCGTCGCATTGACTCCTCATAATGTAGTGGCTGCAGGCAGCAGGCACATGCTTTGTCACTATAAATTGCTCATTCCTCTTCATTATGTGATTTTTTTAAACTAGGAGTTGGTCTCTTCTTGCTCTCAGCAAAATATTATATAGGGAAGGGAACTAAGGATTCTGTGTAGTAAGAACCGGATCCTTTCTATATATGGCTGTTGGAATGGATTTCTTGATTTTTGTCCTTTTTTCTTGTGTTTCTTGTAGTACAATCGCTTCTTGAAGGAGAATAAAGAGATGACGATTTGGGTAGTGTAGGAAATGTAAGAAGATCATTTGAAGAATTGATCTATGATGCACCAAGAGAAGCTACATGCAAATGACAACGCATCCTATGGTGTTCTGGAGAACGTTCCTAGCAGCTCGAAGACTGATTTTAAAAATAGGGACTATAAAATATAAAGAAATTGTTGTGTATGAAGTTAATATTTAGGAAATAGTATAGATAGGATGATTCTTATATCAAATTTAGGAAATAAATTTTAAGACGTCTCTTGGAGATGCTCTTATGCTGAAACTTTTTGGGTCTCGCCGATCTCACAAATAATCTAAATTGTTAGGACCTTCGAGCTACTGTTTGCCTCTCAAATAGTCTTCCAATTAGATAAGACCGAGGAATCTAGGTCTTTGCGGTTGGCGAGAAATAATTGCGAGTCGTCTCAAACATTGTATCCTTGGACTTGCGTCGGTTAACAAAGCAAGGTTTGGGCAATCAAGGAAGGTGATGCTACTACACAGTTTTTTCACCACAAAGACAATGGTCGTTGCTGACGGAACTCCGTCCCTCTTCTTCAAGTTAGAGCAAGGCTTGCAACCTCCTATGAGGAGAAAGAAGATGCCATCCTTGACCATCTTCGAGGTTCCCTTGGCAAAAAGTTCCATCAACGGGTTTAAAACTAGGACACTTTAGATCTAACGAGACATGATCTTAGTGAGTTGGACCTCCCCTTCCCTGAGGAAGAGACCAAGCAAGTGGTCTTCAATTTGAACCCTGAAAAGGCGTCGGGCCTAGATAGTTTCACTTTGAAATTCTTTTACTCTTTCTAGGACCTAATCATACCCGACCTAATGGTTGTTTTTTCCAAGTTCTACAACCTTCGAATACGGAAGCTCCAGGTTATCAACAACGGTCATATCACTCTCCTTCAAAAAAAGAGGTCTGTTCTATTGTTGGCAATTATCGCCCAATAAACTTAATAAATGCTACCTCAAAAATCATCACAAAAGTGCTTGCTTCTCACCTGGCAAGCCGTTTGGACGAGTTGGTCTCTTCCTACCTGTTGGATTCTCATCTGATCTGTGAGTAGTATTAATCTACATTTGAGCTCTGTGTTGATGTCTTTTCAATCAAGACATCAGTTTGTGATTGATGGCTAGATTATTCTCAGTGCTTGTAATATCTCAGATTGTCGCATCATATCATATTTGACAAGAGAGTAATAGCACTTGCTTTCTCTGGGATTTTATTGTGAAAATTTATTTGCTTCTGCTTGTTCTTTTAGAGGTGCGTTAGGTGTTTATAAAAGGCGATCAATTCAAAAGAATTTGTTGAGGCGCCTATTCACCCCCCTCTAGTCGTCTGTTTCGGTCCTACAATTGGTATCAAAGCAGGTTAAGATCACTGGTTGACCTTAATTGTTTTTGTTATTCGTAGGCGACATGGACAGAGTTAGCAAAATCCCTCTGTTCGATGGGACGGACTTTGCATATTGGAAGATGCGCATGGAGGCTTATTTACAAGGCCAAGGAAGTGCAATTTGGGAGATTGTGGACTCACAATACTCCATCTCTGAGACTCGCACTACTCAGGTTGAGAAAGATCAGTATACTGCTAACTGCAAAGCTAAAAATATATTATTCATTGGCTTGAGTAGAAATGATTTCGATAGGGTGCAACACTATTAGACTACTAGGGAGATTTGGTCTACACTCATTGTGTTTCATGAGGTCACAACTCAGATCAAGACTGGAGCCAAAACACTTACAATCAACAATACCAAATATTTGTGTAGAGCCCTGGTGAATCTCTATTGATGCCATGTTTACTAGATTTGATAACATTGTGAGCAATTTGCGTTCCACGAGAACTTTGGCTTATTCTGATCATGAACGTGCTATCAAGCTTTTCTATGCCCTTGACCGTGGCATATAAGATCTAAAGATTTCTAGCATTGAGGAGTCTGCAAGTTATGACACACTAACTTGCGACGAACTCTTTAGCAAGCTTAAGTCCACCGAGATTGCTAAGGCATCTCGTCAATGACTTGGGAACTCTTTGCCACCATCCATGGCACTAGTTTCCGATTCTAGAAGTGGCACCTCATATGGAGGTATTTCATCTAGTTCTTCAGGTGGTTGTGCCTTTGCTGGTGGTTTTGCCTTGTCTTCTCTAGTCTCTATCACAAAAGAGTGGATGGACACTCTGGATGATGAGGAGCTTGCTCTCATTGTCAAGAAGTTCACCCGGTTCTATAATGATAGACAGGATCAGAGGAGAGGAGGCTCTCAGGGGTGTTTTGAATGCGGAGATCTTTCTCATATTAAAGCGAATTGCCCTAAATTGAAAAAGAAAGATGAGAATGAGCACATGTATCAGAAGAGTGACAAGAAGACCTACTTCAAGAAGAACCGCGATAAGTTGGCTAAGAGAGTAGCCAAGGCAGCATCTAGAGCTTTCATGGTTGCACCGAGTGACATCGACACTTCTTCAAGTGAAGAGCCAAGCTCTGATGAGGATGAACCACAAAAGGAGGAGAAGAAGGCAAATGACTTCACCGGCCTTTGCTTCATGGCCGATGACATCCACAGCGATGATGAGATAGACTCATCATAGGTAACTTTATCCCATGACCAACTTTTGGTTAAAGTTGATAAATTGAATGATGCTTTAATTGGTCAAGATAGGTTACTCGTGAAAGATGCTAGAGAACACAAAGAACTTAGACTTAGTATTGATTTTGTTTCCACTGAGTATGCTTTGCTTAAGTCTAAGTTAGATGATGCTGAGTGTGAGTCCTGCTATGTTGTCATGAGTGAGCTTGTCGAGTTACGTTCTATGCACGCTCAAACTATCGATAAGATTGAGATTGCATAGAAAGAACTCATTGTGGTGGAGTCTAGACCTCTTATTTCTGATGCTTGTTCAAATTGCGTACAACTCATTGAAAGCATTGAACTTAGGGACAAACATGTTAAAGAACTAGGAGCTAGATTGGAGAGTGCTGAGAGTTCTAAGGATGTGCAACCAGCCTGTTCCACCTACATCACCCTAAAGGACTAACTTAGCTTTGCTAGAGGGCAAGCTGACAAACTCATGATTGAAAATGATTACCTTCTCTCTGTGGTGGATAAATACACTGAAGGGAAGGGTACGATGGATTTGCTCTTGGCCAAGACCAAGATGTGTGCTCACAGGGTAGGATTAGCTTTAGGGTTGGGTTTTGAGAGAACCACTTCAGTCATTGCGAGCAAAACAATGTTCACTTTACCCAATACGCTACAGAAAGAGAGAGCCCAATTAGACACTCCACAAAAGCCCAAGAAGCCCATCCACCCTACAAATAAAACACCTCCTTCACCAAAGAAAGCCCCTCAGGAGAAACCAAGAGAGCCCATCAGGATTGCTCCCAAAACCCATGCACCTACCCAAAGAAGATTTTCCATTGCTCATATTGCTAGATGGTGTGATATTTGGTTGGTTTCTATTTTCGTCGCATGAAGGATGAGTGACATTCTTGGGAGATGAGGACACATGACATGTATCTGCCACCTATTGGGCATATCCTTTGCATAGACAGTCTACTACTACTTTGCCTGTATCTCGAGTCTCTCAGTGCTAGATACCATGTCAGTTTTTCACTTACCCCAGCACTGAGCAGTCAAGATTTTCTCACTTTGTGTAGGTGGCAGACAGAGGCCTGGATAACAAGTGGATCATGGACTCCGGTTGTTCGTGCCACATGACCGGGAAGACAACATGGTTCTCCAACCTCACCTCGACCCAGCGACGTGAGTACATCACCTTCAGAAATAATCAGAGGAGCGGAGTGATAGGCACATGTATGGTTAGAATTAATGAAAATTTCATTCTCAAATATGTCGCTTTGGTTGAAGATTTAGGATACAATTTTCTTTATGTATCTTAGTTGCTTGATGAAGACTTGGAAGTGCGTTTTAGACGCGATACTTCACAAGTTCTCGATTCTTCTAGCACTTTGGTTTGTAAGATTTCAAGAATAGGGAGTGTTGGGGGAATAGGTTTCCCTTAAACAGGGGCCAAATGACGTCAGCCTCTGACAGCCTTCGGCCCGGAGCCTAGCGCTGTCGAGGCCTGTATCTCCCCAAAGAAGCTGTTTCTAGGCTCCCAAGGTACCATTCGGAGCCTGCCGGGGCGAAGCCCCCAAGCTCCGTCGAAGTCCTTTGGAGCGAGGTCCTTCGGAGCCCTCCAGAGCGAAGCCCTCAAGATTCCTTGGAGACCGCCAGAAGTTAAGTCTCAGGCTAACTTCGAAGCCAGCCTTCGAGCCTTCTTCGGAGTTAGCCTTTGAGCCCTGTTCGGAGTTAGCCTTCGAGCTTCCTTCGGAGCTCCTCAGAGCTAGTCTCCGGACCCTCTCCGGATGGTTCGGAGGCCCCGGTTCGGAGGCCCCGGTTCGAAGGCCCCGGTTCGGAGACCCCCAGTTTGGAGGCCCCAGTTCAGAGGCCCCGGTTCAGAGCTCCGGCCCTACTCCGAACCCAGAAGATATTTACGCCCCGCTGCAGTGTAGAAGTCGTACTAGGGGTCCCTCTGCCCATAGTTTGTCGTCTAGCTGGTCAAGATGTGGCGTTACCTGACACGTCTGTAAAGTTGTAAAGCACTTTTGTACCATAGCTAGCTCCCTTTCCCCTCTTTGCCCCTATAAGCCTAGGGCTCATAGAGGGCATCTCGGTCTTTTCCATTGGCCTGCGTGCCTATAAAAGCAGGGCCAAGCCCTTGTAACGGGACACACGCTCCAGGGGGGCATGAGACCTTGGAGTTCTTTTCTCCACACCAAGGCATACCATGCCAAATCCACCACAAACTAGACGTAGGGCTATTATCCCCTAGGGGAGGCCCGAACCAGTATAAACCCTTTCTCCCTCTGAGAGAACCCATCGAGGTTCATTCTACCCATCATATACACACATACAAAACCTGTGCTGTAGCTAACACAATTGCTACAACAGGGAGGGTCTTTGGAGCTGATTTTTCTGAGTCATTTGGTTCTTCTCATTGCTTGATTGTCAAACCTTCTTCTGAGATCTTGATGTGGCATAGAAGACTAGGACATATGAGCTTTGACTTGCTCGCTCGATTGAGTGCCCTAGGTCTGATCCAAGGATTACCCAAGTTCAAGTTTGAGAAGAATCCTATTTGTGCTCCTTGTCGACATGAAAAGATGGTGGTCACTTCTCATTCACCAATCAATGTGGTGATGACTGAACAACCCGGAGAACTTCTCCATATAAACACTGTAGGTCCTTCTCGGGTTAGTTCATTAGATGGCAAATGGTATGTCCTTATCGTGGTGGATGACTACTCCCGTTATTTTTGGGTCTTCTTTCTTGCAAGCAAGGATGAAGTGTTTTCACACTTTTGGAGCTTAGCTTTGAGACTATTCACTGAACTCCCTAGTGCATTGAAAGCAATTAGAAGTGATAATGGTACCGAGTTCAAGAATAGTTTATTTGTTGACTTTTGCCTTGAGCACGACATTGAACATCAATTTTCTGCTCTACGGGATCCTCAATAGAACAGAGTTGTTGAGAGAAAGAACCGCACTTTGGTTGAGATGGCTAGGACGATGCTCGATGAGCACAAGACTCCTAGAAGATTTTGGGTTGAGGCCATAAACACTGCATTTTACATCTCTAACCGTATCTTTTTGCACTCAATTTTGAATTTGACCTCTTATGAACTGTGTTTTGGGATAAATCCCAAGGTTACTCACCTTCAAGTATTTGGTTGTTGGTGCTTTATCCTAAAACGTGGAAATTTGGACAAATTTGAGTCGCGATCTTCAGATGAGATCTTTTTGGGTTATTTCACTCATGGTCATTCATATCGTGTGTTTAATCTTGATACTAACACTGTCATCGAATCATGTGATGTGACTTTTGATGAATCAACCCCGTGTGTTAGTTCTTATTTTAAGCTTTCCAGTGAAAAAATATGAATGAGACCATATTTGAAGAAGAAGATCCTAAAGAATGTGAAGGCCTCGATGATGATCCTCTACTTCCCTCAACATCAACCCCTGAAGCGGACCCGACATCGACTACTTCCGCAAGAGATCTCGAAGCATCTGCTTTGACTTCGGTCATCTTAGACCACACTCCGACAAGTGTTGAGGGGGAGACTGCATATCATCGAGAAGCTCCGCAGCACATTCAGAAGATGCACCCTCCTAAGCAGATCATCGGTGAGCTAGATGAAAGGGTAACTCAATCTCAAGCTCGTTTTGTTGATTCTGTATTTGTTGCCTCCTTTGAGCCCTTGGATGTTTGTCATGCTTTATCTGATTCGAGTTGGATCAATGACATGCATGATGAGTTAGAAAACTTTGATAGAAATTAAGTTTGAGTTCTCGTAGATTCACCCCTTAACATTCATATCATTGGCACAAAATGGATTTTCAAAAACAAACAAGGGGAGGATGAGTCTATTGTGAGAAACAAGGCTAGGCTTGTTGCTCAGGGTTACTCTCAAGTCGAGGGGGTTGATTTTGGAGAGACCTTTACTCCAGTAGCTCGACTTGAGGCCATTAGGATTTTGCTTACTTTTGCGTCATCACGCGGTGTTGGGGGAAATTACTTCATTTCCACGACTTAAAGGTTAACCCTCCGTAGGCTCTAAGAAGGCCCCGAAGATGGTCGACTAATGCTCGAAGATACGTCAGCACGGTCGAAGGGTGCCACGATGCGAAGTCTCGGAGGACCCTCCGAAAGGAGAAAGGAGGCTTCGAAGCAGGAAGACGTGACTGATTGGACGCCCTGCTTATCCATCTACCCTGCAGCACTTTACCGTGTATAACCTTATTTATAATACTGAAGGTCATTTGTAATATAAGGGTAAATAGGTCTATTCCTTTAACCTTTCTCCCTATAAATACCCCCCTTTGTACCTTGTAAGAAGGATCCAGAACCAGTGGTTCAAACACATACATTCGGACCTCTTGAGTTGTTATCCTTTACGGAGGCTCAAGTTTGTCCTAAAAGCACAAACCTCTTGTTTGTCTGTTCTTAACTACTAAGAACCTGTTGGTGTAACTTTTACGCCAACAGTTGGCGCCGTCCGTGGGGATCCAAGTTCTAAAAGCTTGTTCTCTACTGCTAACTGCACTCTGAAGAAAACTTACGGGGGGAGCCTCGGAATCCTGAGATTCCGCGCACCCTTCAGTTAAGGGCTTCTTAGTGCAGCCCGAAGGCCTTCCCTCGACCCCCCCGAGTCGTTCGAAGCCTTCCATTTCCAAGACACCTCATCGACTAACCATGCCTCCGAAGCGTGGTCAGGCTACAGGTCCCCTTCGAAGGTCCCCTCGGACCAACGGAGCCGGACCCTCAGCTAATCCGACGGTTCCTGCCGGAACCGATGGGCGTCGAGCGCCCCGGGGCCCTCTACCCCCCCTACAATGCTTCAGACCGACTACGCAGCAAGCCGAGACCCTGAAGTTCCCTCTGACGAAGACGAAGGCCCTCCCGAGACCGAGGCTACGCAGCTAGCCAGGCTTCAGGAGGAGGTGTCCAGATGGAGGCAGGAAGCCGCCGACAGACTCCGCACTCAAGCCTCCACTGAAACTCCAAGAGGGCCTCCAGACGATGGAGGCCACAACCCCCCAGAAGTTATACAAGTCCAGGAAGAGGCCGAGAATGCATCCTTCGACAATGAGTCTCCACTGCACCCTGATCTACAGAGAGTGCCTTTCGACCCCAAGTTCAAGGCCTCGAAGCTGCACAAGTACTCCGGGGGGTCGGACCCCGGGGAGTTCGCCCGCTCGTACGCCCTAGCTATAGAAGCAAGCGGAGGGGTACGAAGCACCATGGCAAAATGCTTCCCACTTGCTCTCGAAGGTGTGGCACTCCGGTGGTTCTGGTCCCTAAAACCAGGATCGATCAAGTCATGGGAACTACTCAAAAAGAAGTTCGTGAGCAACTTCCAAGGCACTTTCGTGGCCCCGATGTCCACGGGAAGTTTGTTCCAAGTAAAGCAGCGGGAAGGAGAAACCCTCCGAGAATACTTTACACGCTTCGCCCACACCAAGTCACAGATCAAGGGCCTTACTACCTCTTCGGTAGTTGATGCTGCCCGAGAAGGGGTGCTGAACCCCGACCTCCTCAGCAAACTCCATCGGAAGCCGGTAACATCCGTAGCACAGCTCATGGCATACTTCGAGCAATATGCCAAGGCAGAGGAAGGATGCCTTCGGCGAGCTGAGGCAGCACTACCCACCCTCCGGGAAGTCAAAAGGGAGCCAGAGGCTACCGCTCCGCCACAACCTCCACAAGACAGCCGCCCTAGCGAGTATAGGCGAGGAAAAAAGCATTTCCGTTCGGAAGTGCTAAATATTGCACCTTCAGCTTCGAAGGCACCGGCCAGTTTCCAGCAGGTAAAAAATTTTAAGGCTGGGCCGTCAGTACCTCAAGAAAGGGTGCCTGGAAGGCGCCAGAGTCATTTTTGCTGCGTGCATGGCGATAATAGAAGCCATGACACGAAGGACTGCAAGACGATATTAACCCTTCGGGGTGAATACATTGACCGAAATACCAGGAGGGGTACTTCGGACCGGGTTCCACCTGCGGCACGATCGGAGCCTGTCCAAACTGTGGCCCGAGCCGGTGCCCTCGAAGCCCCTATACGGCTACCGGTGGCCAGTATTATGCCACCACCAAGGCACGAAGATCCGCAAGACCGCGGCAAAAGAGTGGTCCTACCCATCTCCGGAGGGGGGACCCTCGGCAGCATGTCCAAGAGACAGCGCCGTGAGTACGTCCGAGAAGTTGGGCACATTGGGACTTCAAGTTCCGCTGAAGGGATGCCAGAATGGTCCCGTGTACCCATCTCATTCACAGCCAGCGATGCAGTAGGGGTGAAGTTTCCCCATGCTGACCCATTAGTCATCTCTGCTGATATAGCAGGGGCTGATGTTCGGAGGATCCTGGTGGACGGTGGAAGCTCCGCAGATATACTCTTCGTTCAAGCCTTCGACCAGATGTGCATACCCCGGAAGCATCTACTCCCTGCAGCCCGGCCACTTCAAGGGTTCTCAGGACCGCCTCTCGATGCCCTCGGCCAAATAGGCCTCGAGGTTGCCTTCGGAGAGGGGCCGCTGGCCCGAGTAGAGGAGGTGATTTTCGACGTGGTGGATGCCCCCTACGCCTACAATGCTATCTTCGGACGAGGGATGTTAAACCAATTCGGGGCTATAGCTCATCACAACTACCTTTGTCTCAAAATGCCCACACAAGGTGGAGTGCTCACTATTTCAGGAGACCAAGCTATAGCCAGAAGGACAGAATATGGCCACGGGCAGCCATTGGACCCTCGACAAGTGCACAATGTGGCGGAGAGCGCCGAAGAAGTACCAGAAGCCTTGAGCCCCCCGAAGGGATCCTCGCTCAAACCAAGCCCGGAGGGTGATGTCGAGACAAGAATAATTTCAGAAGACGGCAAAGAATACCCAATAAAATTCGGCAAGGGGCTATCTCCGGAGATAACAGCCTCATTAGAAGAAGTCGTCAAGAAGAATTTAGACATGTTTGCTTGGACCGACGAAGATATCACGGGGGTCGACCGAAGCATCATCGAGCACAGTCTGCTCGTCAACCCGAAGGCC
The DNA here is from genome assembly GCA_019279435.1 of Zizania palustris. Classification (NCBI taxonomy): domain Eukaryota; kingdom Viridiplantae; phylum Streptophyta; class Magnoliopsida; order Poales; family Poaceae; genus Zizania; species Zizania palustris. The sequence continues at coordinate 72,289,672 of JAAALK010000082.1, forward strand.
AAGCCAGTGCGCCAGGGGCTCCGGAAGCTATCAACAGAAAGAGCAAATTTAGCCAAGGCCGAAGTGGAAAAATTGTTAAAAGCTGGCATTATCAGGGAAGTGGCCCATACCGAGTGGTTGGCCAACCCTGTCTTTGTAAGGAAGAAGGATTCCAGCAAATGGCGCATGTGTATTGACTTCACATCACTAAATAAAGCATGCCCGCGAGACCCCTACCCAATGCCCCGAATAGATCAATTAATAGATTCCACAGCCGGCTCCGAACTATTAAGCTTCCTCGATGCATACTCCGGGTACCATCAAGTATGGCTGAAGAAAGAAGACGAGGCCAAGACAAGTTTCATAACTCCTTCAGGAGTATTCTGCTATGTAAGAATGCCGTTTGGTTTACGGAATGCCGGAGCCACTTTTTCTCGCTTAATAGCTAAAGCTTTAGGCCATCAGATAGGCCGCAATGTCGAAGCCTACATGGACGATATTGTAATAAAAAGTGCTCAAAAGCATCAGCATAGCATAGACTTAGATGAAACTTTTGAGAGCCTCCGAGCATGTGGAGTACGCCTCAATCCCGAAAAATGTATATTCGGGGCACAAGCAGGGAAGCTGCTAGGGTACTTAGTTTCGAGCAGGGGGATCGAAGCCAGTCCAACGCAAATAAGTGCACTGCAAAGAATGGCCCCACCTGAAAATTTGAAGCAAGTACAGAAGCTAGCAGGAAGGCTAGCAGCACTCATCAGGTTCCTGTCCAGATCGGCAGAGCGAAGCCTCCCAATTTTCAAGGCACTCAAAGGCTCCGAAAGCTTCAGCTGGACGCCGGAGTGCCAAAAGAGCTTCGAAGAGATAAAAGCCTACCTTGGAACATTATCAACCTTAACTGTTCCTCTTCCAGGGGAAACATTGCTTTTATACCTTGCAGCGACAGGGTCAGCAGTAAGCGCAGTACTAGTCCGAGAAGTCGAGCTCAAGGACAAGCTGGTACAAAACCCAGTTTATTTTGTCTCGGAGGCATTATCAGGAGCCAAGATCAGATACTCCGAGCTTGAAAAGTTTGCTTATGCTTTGGTAATGGCCTCACGAAAGCTAAGGCATTATTTCTTGGCGCATAACCTTATTGTCCCCACATCGTATCCTCTTGGAGATATGCTCCGAAACAAAGATTCCACAGGCAGGGTTGGAAAGTGGGCAGTAGAGTTAGCACCCTTCGAAATCTCCTTCACAGCAAGGACGGCCGTTAAATCTCAAATTATAGCAGATTTCGTAGCAGAGTGGACTCCATCTGCAGTATGGACTCCGGAAGAACCCTCCGACGGTTTCTGGACAATATTCTCCGACGGGGCCTATCAAGCATCAGGTGCCGGAGCAGGGGCAGTAATCTTCTCACCGTCAGGACAAAAGGCAATGTACTCTGCAAGGCTTAACTTTCGAACCACTAATAACGTCGCCGAGTATGAAGGAATCTTGCTAGGCCTCCGAAAGGCTAAAGCACTCGGAGCTACAAGGATAATGATCAAGACAGATTCCCAAGTCGTCGCGGGACATATTGATAAAAGCTTCCAAGCGAAAAACCCACATCTCGCGCAATACCTTCAAGAAATCCGCAAGGCAGAAGCAGCATTCAAAGGGTTTACAGTTCGAAGCATACCGCGGGCAGAAAATCAACTTGCAGATATTCTTGCGAAGGCCGCAGCAGGAGCAGTAGACCTCCCGGAGGGCGCTTTCTATGAAGAATTAGAGCAGCCAGCAGCTGACCAAATACCCTCGTCAGAAGTAATGTGTATTGAAGCTACGGATTGGCGAACTCCAATAATAACTATGTTGCAAGGTAGCAATGACCCTCCGGAAGGCCAAGAAGCTCGAAGAGTGCAAACGAGAGCTCGGAATTACAAACTTATTGGGGAAGTACTATATAAAGCCGGAGTATGCTCACCACTGCTTCGATGCATCTCTCAACCTGAAGGACAAGACATACTTCGAGGCATCCACGAGGGGCTGTGCGGAAGTCATCTAGCTCCCAGAGCACTAGCAGGCAAGACGCTCCGGCAAGGTTTTTATTGGCCGACGATCGTCAGAGACGCCGAAGACCTAGTTCGGACGTGCCAAGGCTGCCAATGGATGGGCCGAAGGAGCCATCGCCCGCCAGCTCAACTCCAAGTTATTGCCCCAGTATGGCCGATGGCTAGATGGGGCATGGACCTCATAGGCCCTTTCCCACCAGCAAAAGGCGGATTGAAATTTGCGGTCGTAGCAATAGAATACTTCTCAAAATGGGTGGAAGCAGAACCGTTAACAGCCATCACATCAAAGAATGTGCAAAGGTTCTTCTGGCAGAATATTATATGCAGGTTCGGAGTCCCCAGAGAATTAACGGTGGATAATGGGACCCAGTTCGAAGCTGATACCTTCCAAACATTCTGTGAAGAACTGGGCATTAAGCTATGCTTCGCAGCAGTGCGACATCCGCAGTCCAACGGAGCCGTCGAGCGAGCCAACGGGAATATCCTCTCCGGGTTAAATCGCCGAATCGTCGGATTGGCCAAGGGCCTATGGGTCGAAGAGCTACCCAAAATTCTATGGTCTATCCGAACCACGCAAACTAGATCAACCGGCTTCACGCCATTCAGGTTGCTCTTCGGAGACGAAGCCATGACCCCTACGGAGCTCAAAGGGGAGTCACTTCGCGTAATTCAGCACGAAGACGAAGATGATCGGAGTGCTTCAATAGACTTGTCGGAAGAAACAAGGCTTCGAGCTGTCGCCAACCTGACGAAGTACCAAGAGCACACAAAGACATGGTATGACCCGAAAGTCAAATTAACTGAGTTAAAACCAGGTCATCTAGTATTACGAAATGTAATAGCTCCGGGGAAGCTAGGAAACAAATGGGAAGGACCATATGTTATCTTACGCTCAGGTCGCCCCGGCTCGTTTAAATTAGCTAATTTAGAAGGAGAAGAGTTGAAACATGCGTGGCATGCGGAGCACCTTAAGAGATATTATGCTTAAGGCTTCCTTGTAATCACTTGTAACACTCCTTTTATAAATAAAGCTAAGGGGTTGAGATTTGTTTTGCCCTTCGAACATCAAACCCTCCGGATGGACGCATTCGGAGGTCGGTGATGCTAGCAGAGCCAAGCATTTTTCGGAAAAACCCAAGGGGCTTGCTGCGAACCATTGGTTCAGTGGCTCCGCCAACCTACGGATTCCAGGCTCCGGCTTGTTAGGATCCGTAGAAGAGTCTAAGGACTTTAAACAAAACAGAATTTCAAGCCTCCGGGTGCGAAGTATCTGTAAAAGAGCCGTAGGTGGCCAACCTACGGATTCCAGGCTCCGGCTTGTTAGGATCCGTAGAAGAGTCTAAGGACTTTAAACAAAACAGAATTTCAAGCCTCCGGGTGCGAAGTATCTGTAAAAGAGCCGTAGGTGGCCAACCTACGGATTCCAGGCTCCGGCTTGTTAGGATCCGTAGAAGAGTCTAAGGACTTTAAACAAAACAGAATTTCAAGCCTCCGGGTGCGAAGTATCTGTAAAAGAGCCGTAGGTGGCCAACCTACGGATTCCAGGCTCCGGCTTGTTAGGATCCGTAGAAGAGTCTAAGGACTTTAAACAAAACAGAATTTCAAGCCTCCGGGTGCGAAGTATCTGTAAAAGAGCCGTAGGTGGCCAACCTACGGATTCCAGGCTCCGGCTTGTTAGGATCCGTAGAAGAGTCTAAGGACTTTAAACAAAACAGAATTTCAAGCCTCCGGGTGCGAAGTATCTGTAAAAGAGCCGTAGGTGGCCAACCTACGGATTCCAGGCTCCGGCTTGTTAGGATCCGTAGAAGAGTCTAAGGACTTTAAACAAAACAGAATTTCAAGCCTCCGGGTGCGAAGTATCTGTAAAAGAGCCGTAGGTGGCCAACCTACGGATTCCAGGCTCCGGCTTGTTAGGATCCGTAGAAGGGTCTAAGGACTTTAAATTTTTTGTCTAACTTATCGATGGTGACATGTGCAAAAATTCGAAGCATACAGGTGCTCGAGCAATCATTGTGCCTACCGAACCATTATATAAGATAAAAGCTCCGCCACCCACAAGAGGGGTAGGAGGATAGGAGTCACACAGCATGCTGTCGAAGCATTCCGCATTAAAATATTATATTCATACATCAGGAAAAATTGCTATCTAGACCCAAATAAAAACGGAGGCCCTTTCGACCCCTAGAGCTACCCCTACGGCTACTTTGCCCTTCGGAGCTTGAAGTCTTTTTAGGGCCGGGAACTTCTCTTTTTCTTCGAGGCTCGCAGCTTCTTCTGCTCCTCTTGAAGTTCGGCCCACGTCAAGAGCCTTTCGGAGCCAGCCTCGGCAAGGTTTCCAGCCTGGTACTCCGAATCGGACCAGTCAACAGGCTCGGAGGACGAAGACCCCCCTTCCCGTTCTTCCTCTTTAATGTAAGACAAAACATCCCTTCGTACTTCAAGGGTAACTTCCCCCCCGTCTCCGCGAGGAACAGAAAAGCGAGAGCGGCGATAAGGCCTCAAACTCTCAAGAACTGCCCACTCCTTTCGAAGCTCGGCAGTAGTTTCCAAAAGTACGAAGTCAGGGCTCGAAGGGCATGACAGAACCTAAAAAAGAGAAGAACACCCAAGACAAGTACTGTTTATAACTTTCTCATTAATTAAACAAAGTTTACAAGACCACAGGTACACAACAGCCCTAAGCAGCTAGACCTGCGGGTCGGTTGGCGGAGCTGGGACCGAAGGCGCTGGCGAAGTCGGGAGTGGTGGCTGCGTCTGAGCCTGCTTTTGCCGGCGGGCCTCGTCGATCCAAGCCTTAGCAGCAACCTTGTGGTCCGCCTTCCATACTGATCGGAAAGCTTCCCACGCCGAAGCCACCTCCGGAGACGGCCGCAGCAGGTCATCATCCGCGAAGCCTCCAGGAGACGAACCACCAACCGGAGCAAGGGGAACCCGAAGAGTTTCGAGGTGGCGAAGAACCCCGATGCCGGCGCACTGTCCGGAGATCTCTCCGTACCGTACCCCGGAATTCTTCATCAGCGACGAAGCTACCTGGATCCTCGTCAGCTTCCGGTCGAGCGGCTCGAAGGTTGCAGCAGAAGTTGAAGGGCACATGGTGCCAAAGTACTCTAACGTACCCTGAAGAGCTTCCAAGGTACGGTCAGCAGTACTGGAATTCTTTTTATCTACTGCTTCCAGGCTTGCAACCGTTGCGTCCAACGCGGCCACCCGGAGCATCAGGGAACTCTTCTGAGCCATTACCTGGCTAAGAGCCTCTTGAAGTTCAACCATACGGCCGTTCGAAGCCGCTGCATCCTGGCGAAGCTTCTCGACCTCCGCACGGAGAACCACTTGTTCAGCTTCGGCTTCTTCGGCATGAGAGCGGAGGGCTTCAGAGGCTTCGTCAGACGCGGCCTTGGCCTTCCGTTCTTCCAAGAGTTCCTCATTCAGCCGGAGAGACCTCCCGGTGGATTCATCGAGGGCTGTTTGAAGAGCTGTAACCTTCCGGTTAAGTCGGTTAATTTCGACCTCACTGGAAGTCGCTGCCGCTCTAGCAAGGGCGAATTGCTGCAAGGGAAACAAGGTAAGTAAAGAAGCTTTGATCATTAAAATACAACAACTGCGGTGTCTTTTGCATACCTGAAGGGCAGCCCTTTCGAGGGCCGTGTTGAGGCTCGAAGCCCTAACTTCGCTCAAAGCGGAGATCAACTCCGAATTGGCAATATCCTGGCTTTTCTCAGCCAGGGGCTCCAGTAGCCTTCGAAGGCCGCTCCGATGCTCCAAGAAAGGAGCCAGAAGAGGGAGCCAAGACAAGGCCCGGGCGTCGTCCTCGGCAGCTTCGTCCTCTGAGTTGCCGACGGAGGGCGCTGCTTGATCAACCCGAAGGCCCAAGCTGGAAATACTCTTACCCCTCCCCGGCACGAAAGGGGGAGAGGCAAGAACATCTTGACCTTCGGCCGCCACACCTCCGGCTGGAGCCACGTTGTCGGAGGCGCCGTCAGTAGTCGAGGTCGCCACGGCCGGAGCCAATTCCGTCCCAGGGAGCACATCGTCCGCTCCGAAGGATACGTTCTCTGTCACCGGGCTCGGAGCCCCCAGAGGAGCCGGAGGGTCCACCCGGGTGACTGTCTCCGAGGAAGTAGGGACGTCGGGCACCGCCGAAGCCTCGATACCCGAAGAGGTACCTGTTTCAATTATCAAGGTTAATTAACATATTCTGCAGATAGCAAGCAAATGCCGATGAAAAAAGAAAGAGTTCTGGGAAAATACCTCCAAGAGCCGTTTGAGGAAGGATCGCCGGATCCTCCAGGACTTCGTACATCCGGAGGATGTTGTCGAAGTCATCCCCCGAAGTCCTGACCTCGGTCTCGTCCGTCGGGGCCACAACCTCCGCTGAAACCCCTTCGGGTGCAGGCAAGCCGGAGGGAGAGTTTGACTCTACTTGCACGTTGACAGGCGCAGGAGGAGTCAGAAGGGTGACGTCAACATCCTCCCTGTCGGGGAGGGTTGTGGGGACCTCCCCCATGTCTTCGTCGATCAGAAGGTAATCTTCGAAAGCCTTCGCTGTGGCGCCTCCGGAGTCTTCTGTCTCTTCGGGAGTGGGGCTCCGCTCGTCCGGCGACGAAGAAGACGAAGCAGGCGTCAAGTGAGAAGGCTGCTTCACCGCCTTCTTCTGAGCGGGTTGCTTGCCAGCCTTTTTAGAGGGCTCGGCCGCTGCTTTCCTCTTGCGAGCCGCCGCTCCAGCCGGGGCGAAGTCGGGAAGCGGCGGGGGCTCCATGCCGAGGGCTCTCCACACCCTGTTCGAGCGCTCCCAACTCCCTACCAGTTCCAGCCTCTTCTGCCTCTCGTCTACCGAAGGGGCTCCGAGAATTCGCTCGGTAGCCCGGACTATGTCGTCCGGAGATAAGGCCAGAGGCGCCGCTGAAAAGGAAAAGGTATAAGAAGCATAAGTATAATTAATATGTTCATATAAAATGATGCCGCAGGAGAAGGACGTACCTATGTTTCGGAGGTCCCCCTCCGAGGCTCGCGGGATGGAGATTGGCCAACTGGCCCCGAGGGGTGAGATCCGAAGGCCTACGAACTCTTCGGCCAGGTCTCGCATGCTCATACGACGAGCCACAGAAGCCAGCAACCCTAGCCTCGTCGTGAGCAGGCTAGGATTCGGGGAGATGTCCGCTTCCTTCCGGAACCAAATTTCTTGAAGAGGGCCCGAAAGGGGGGAGTCTTCTCCTACTTCGGCGTAAAACCACCGAAGTATCCAATTTGTATACCATCGATCGTTTATGGCCTTCGCAGGGAAATGAAGAGCGTGCTCCCGCCGTAGCTGAAAATTGACACTGCCTGAAAGCCACTGTCACCTTCGAGTCTCCGGGCCCATCTTGAGGCTTCGGCTGGCAGATAGCTTCGTGGGTTGCTGCGAAAATTTCGGAGCGCCCTTCGCACCCTTCCGCCCGAAGAGCCCACTCAAAGACGGCCAGGCGGACGATTGCGTTGGGGGACAACTGAGGCAGAGTAATGTGGAACATGTCTAGTACCTCTGCTAGGAAATCCACGGCTGGTAGCCCCAGGCCAGCCTCGAAGAATGCCTCGAAGACTACCACTTCTCCGCGCCGAGGCCGTGGAGTCGACTCTGTCCCGGGAACACGAGTCCTCATTCCGGCTCCCAACTTCCCATCTACTGCCTCTTCGATGGACTCCGCTGTGCTCACTGACTGACCAATAACGAAGCTCTGGGCCATCTTCTTCTTGGAGGGCGGACGGAGCGCCCGAGGGTTCTTGGGCCAACCGCCGCCCGGGCCCCCCGCCATTGTCGTGGCTGCTGATGCCGCCCATGCCTGCCGCTGCGCCATAGTGCTGGCCGCCAAAGGAGTGGTGTGGCTGGTTCTCGCCATTACGCTCAAGTGCTCGAAGGGGCAGAAGGTTGAGGGGAAAGGTGAATTGCAAGAACGGTGAATGCGGTAAAAAATTTCCAGTAATCCCTTTCTCCCCCTTTTATAACCACACAATCTATACTGCTCTTCGAGAAGTTTCACACTGCAGGTTCGGCTTCCGTCGCTGACAGGTGGGGTTGGAAAGTGAAACGGCGTGCAACCGCTGAAGAAATCGACCGTTACTTCTTTTTTACAGAGGGTAACGGCTATTTGCGCCGTAACGGTCATATTGACGGCACCCCACGACGTCCACACTTCGTAACCGCCCACACGACATTCACGCTCCGTAACTGCTCTCGTAGCACTCATGCTCCGAAGCCATGCTGCTCCAGGGAGTTTTCCTCACTATGCCAAAATTCGGAGACGAACGTTTTAAAATATTGGGCTTAATATTCCGAGCTAAATCATAGTATCTTCGCATTCCCTTCAAGTCTCAGAAACTAAAAATGTTCCTTTCGTATACTGCCTTCTTTCTAAAAAATAGGTTATCTACAGAAAGGCGTATTCGAGGGGCTACTGTTGGGGGAAATTACTTCATTTCCACGACTTAAAGGTTAACCCTCCGTAGGCTCTAAGAAGGCCCCGAAGATGGTCGACTAATGCTCGAAGATACGTCAGCACGGTCGAAGGGTGCCACGATGCGAAGTCTCGGAGGACCCTCCGAAAGGAGAAAGGAGGCTTCGAAGCAGGAAGACGTGACTGATTGGACGCCCTGCTTATCCATCTACCCTGCAGCACTTTACCGTGTATAACCTTATTTATAATACTGAAGGTCATTTGTAATATAAGGGTAAATAGGTCTATTCCTTTAACCTTTCTCCCTATAAATACCCCCCTTTGTACCTTGTAAGAAGGATCCAGAACCAGTGGTTCAAACACATACATTCGGACCTCTTGAGTTGTTATCCTTTACGGAGGCTCAAGTTTGTCCTAAAAGCACAAACCTCTTGTTTGTCTGTTCTTAACTACTAAGAACCTGTTGGTGTAACTTTTACGCCAACACGCGGTTTTAAGCTTTATCAAATGGATGTTAAAATTGATTTTCTTAATGGTTTCATAGGATAGGATGTTTATGTTAGACAACCCCCAGGCTTTGAGCATCCCAAGTACCCCCATAGAGTCTTTAAACTTTACAAAGTTTTGTATGGGCTCAAGCAAGCTCCTAGGGCCTGGTATGACCGACTTAGGAACTTTTTTCTTGAGCATGAGTACAAAATGGGCTCTATTGACAAAACCCTATTTACTTTGAAGCATGTCAAAGATTTCCTCCTTGTTCAGATATATGTTGATGATATTTTTTTGGTGGCTCTTCTCATACACTTCAGCCGAGTTTGCTGATTCTATGAGCAGGGAGTTTGATATGTTGATGATGGGAGAGATAACCTTCTTCCTTGGTTTGCAAATCAAACAAAACAAACAAGGTACTTTCGTGCATTAGACGAAGTACACCAAGGACTTGCTGAAGCACTTTGACATGAGCGATGCGAAGCAACTTGCCATTCCAAAGGCTACCTCAGTAGCGCTTGACCCGGATGAAAATGACGAAGAAGTGGATTAGAAGGAGTTCCTGAGCATGATCAGCTCCCTCATCTACTTGATGGCTATGAGGCTAGACATACACTTCGTAGTATGTCTCTACACTCGTTTTTAGGCTTCTCCAAGGGCTTCACATCGTCAAGCGGTAAAACGCATACTGAGGTACCTAAAACACACTCTTGAATTTGGCATTTGGTATTCTGTATCATCATCTTTATGCCTTCGAGGTTTTTCCAATGCTGATTTTACTGGTTGTAGAATTGATAGGAAAAGTACCTCTAGTACTTGTAATTTTCTAGGTTCCTCTCTTGTTTGTTGGTCTTCTCTCAAACAGTCTAGCGTTGCGCAGTCTACAGCTGAGGCTGAGTATGTAGCTGCTGCTAGCTGTTGCTCATAGATTTTGTGGATGGTTTCTACTTTGTGGGATTTTGTATTGAATTTTAAGGGTGTTCCACTTTTTTGTGATAACACTAGTGCCATTAGCTTAGCCAACAACTCAGTTCAACATTCTATAATCAAACACATTGATGTGTGTTATCACTTTTTGAGAGACCACAATGAGAAGGATGATATTGAATTAAGATATGTGATACCCAGAACCAGCTTGCTGACATTTTCACTAAGCCTCTTGATGCTTCTCACTTTACATTTTTGAGAGGAGAGCTTGGTATTTGTCATCCTTATAGCATCTTGTGAGGGGGAATTGTATGTCATTGCATAAGCTTCTATCATATGATTAACTGCTTTTACATGTACTTGCCTATATATGCCTTTGAATTATTGTCTTTAATCATGATGATTTTGCTTTGTTGAATATGTATGATATTTGTCATGAGCGTGGCTTTTAATTCTGAAAATTAAAACATGGTCATTGTTTAGTCTGGTAACTAGCATGAATAGGTTGAATGTTTTTGCTATCTTTTACATGTCTGGTAGCTAAGTTCTTTACACTTGGATGCAAACATGCAACTTTAACATTCTAATGTTTTTCATAGAAATCTTGTGCTATAAATTGATAAAAATCATGAAATTGATATCCATGCCTTTTGTGCTGATATTGAAAAGATCCAGGTGGGTTTTCTTTGTCGCACTACTATGTTCTATACTGCTTACCATAGCACTTTGGTAAGAACCGAGACATTGTAGCGTATTTCATGACTAATGTTTTAAGTTTTTGATGGTCTTTGCTTAACCTAGACATGGCTTAATCGGTTAGCATAAGGTTGACATGAAAATAACCCATAGCATTAAAATCAAAATGAAAAGGGAAACAAAAAGCTTGAAAATATTGAATAATTACAAGTTTGTTGAAGCTCCATGTTTTGACTATGCATGTCTAGATAGTATTTGCTAGCTTTTGCATTCCATGCTTTACCATATCTAGTATGCTAGTCTGAGTAGTGATGCTTTTGTTTGCTAAACCTGAAAGTGTTTGCTCTTTCTTGTCTTTGGATGTGATTCATACGAGCTTATCATACAATACTTTTAGATAATATTCAAGGCAAATGCTTGTTTTGTACTTTAATTGTTGCTAATCATGTTTCAGAAGCTTGCATATGCACTTCCTTCGCATTTCTCTTTTTATCAATTTTATCACCTTAATGCCTGCATTTCTAAAGGGGAAGAAATATTGTCTTGCTTCTGTCGAAGGGGAGGATCATTTGTTAAGGGGGAGATTGTTAAATTTAAGTGACAATGCTTTTGTTCTTTTCTGAGTTTTTATGATCACTTGTGTGCTGAACTTAACCATTCATCTTTGTATCTTTTGAGAGTTGTTAATGCACTCATCAAGCAGGAGATTGAGAAACCAAGTGGGGTTTGCACTATGGTTTATCTTTGTGATGAGTGATTGATAAGTTTGTCTGATTCTGGATTTGGGTGTGTGTTTTGTCTATGTGTGTTCACCGAAGTGATCGGTGTGTGTTGAGATATGTGCTTGCATGGAGATTCGTGTTTTGCTTATGTCATGTTGTGTAGTGTTGAGATGCGAGTCAACTGTCAACGGCGGGTGATCAGAATTAAGCGGGGAGCTTGATGCCAAATGATCAAGGGTGTAGAGTGAAGTTGAGGAAGATCTCAAGCATACACGTGGAGATAAAGCAAGACATGGACGGACGGATGATCATGACAGTGTGTTGACTAAGTCAGCGAAAAGGAGGCCAGTGCAAGTGACAAGGCGGCTCGAGGGATCGAGAGTGGGAGAGACTTGCTGGCGGTCGAGTTCGCGGATTGGTGACACATGTCGGCGATCTGGAGCGCTTTGTCGGTTTCGGCTCAAAACCGTCAAATCGAGATCCAAGCGTTCTGAAGCGAAGCCGTAATCGCTACGAAAACTTCGAATCTGGACAAACTATCTATAGGTATGATTTTATATTTTTAGTCCTGTGGACTTTTAAGTCTGTAAAAAACTCTATGGGTATTTGGTCTTTTCCTATTTATAAATTGTCTATAAAAAGCCTCTTAGACTTTAGGGTTTCACCGACTCAATCCATTTAAAAATCAGAATTCACTTTACCGATTCCAAAATTTTGTGCATGTTCTTTATTTCTTGCGCCGTCGGTTCATCTGCTTGGAAATCGCCTTCAATCGGCCATAGTTCTTCGGGATTTTCTTCCTCTGTAGGTTCGGTTCCCTCGTTTTTTGTTACCCTTCCGCAGATTTTTGGCGCAGCCGCGCTAGCATGTCTTTCGGTAGGAAGCAGTGAATCGGGAGGCATACATAGCTACGAGCGGGAGAAGAACACTCATCAGGTGTATCGTACGGACAGCAGGTGAGCACAGTAATTCCACCATAACCTGCATCAATGCTCTCACCTAATTGCACATCACCAAAAAATTGATTGTTTTTTAATCGTGGACTTCCTCGGTTCGTGTGCTAATTCATGTTTTAGGTTGAGAAATTTTTCTCTACACATCTGATTTCTTTTTAATATTTTTAAAGATTTCTCCATTGGGATTTTGGACTGCGTACTGCTGTTATTATTTCCTGTTTTACAGCTTGCTACATCCGGCTCAAGCCTCTGGCTGCGTTTCCTGCTGCCGCATGAGATTCTGTACCAGCCAAGCCACCCTGATGAACTTCTTGTTTAGCCTGTGTGCGTCCCTGCTTGTGTCAAGCACGCCAGTGTTCTGTATCTTCAGCCAAAAAGTTTTCACGTGGTAAGCTCAGGTGTTTTTCCTTCTCTTATTTGTTTCCAGTGCATTTCAATTTTTGTAGAAATTATCTATGATTTATTGGTGCTTGCCTATGTGCTAGATAATATCCTGGTTACATCTTGTGAATGTGTTCTATTACATGTTACAACTGCTTGATGAAATGATTGTTGGATTCTCATTTGATCTATGAGTAGTATTAATCTGTATTTGAGCTCTGTGTTGGTATATTTTCAATCAAGACATCGGTTTGTAATTGAAGGCTAGATTATTCTCAGTGCTTGTGATCTCTCAGATTGTCGCATAATATCATATTTGACAAGAGAGTGATAGCACTTGCTTTCTCTGGGATTTTACTGTGAAAATTTATTTGCTTCTGCTTGTTCTTTTAGAGGTGCGTTGAGTGTTTAGAAAAGACGATCAATTCAAAAAAATTTGTTGATGCACCTATTCACTCTCCTCTAGTCGCCCATTTCGGTCCTACATTACCAAAGCGTGTTCATTAAGAAATGGGCTATCCATAACACCTTCATAAGAGTGCAACATTTTTTGAAGTTCTTTCACTCTTCCAACGCCTCGACTCTATTCATCAAGCTAGACATCGCCAAAGCTTTTGATTCTGTTAGCTAGGATTTTCTGTTAGAGCTCCTTCAAAAGCGTGGTTTTAGGACTAGATGGAGGGATTGGATCTGCATGCTCCTTTCTCTTCAACGTCACGTGTTATTCTCAATGGGTAACCGGGCAGAAATTTTTTACATCGATGAGGCCTTCGTTAGAGAGATTCCCTATCTCCTATGCTATTCATCATAGCGATTGATCTCCTCAAGAAGCTTCTTGATTTAGCCACAAGCGTAGGCGTTGTAGCAATTGTGTTAGCTACAACATGTTTTTATGTGGTATATGGTGTGTAGAGTGAACCTCGAAGGGTTATCATAGAGGGAGAGAAAATTTATACTGGTTCAGGCCTCCCCGGAGGGATAATAGCCCTACGTCCAGTTTACAGTGGATTTGGCATAGTTTTGCCTCTACTGAATAACCTATCTATTGCAAGGGCATGACCTTGCTTTTATAGGCACGCAGGCCAAAGAAAAAGACTCAATTGCCCTCTACAAGCCGTAGGCTTCATGTGGGCAAGAAGGGAAAAAGGCTAGGCTACTGTACATTGGACTTTACAGATGCATTAGATAAACGTCACTTCTAGAGTAGGTATACGGAGTACAAGGGGTGAGGGACCCTGGTACAACTTTACGCTGTAGCGATGCTTGGATATTTCCTCTGGTCCGGAGCATATGCCAGAGGTCCTCAGTCGGAGGTAGCTGAGGGGGCTCTGAAGGGGGCTCCGAGGCGGGCCCCGAAGGGGGCTCCGAAGCGGGTTCCGAACATGCCCCCGGAGGCTTGGCTCCAGAGGGGACCCGGAGGGGAAGGTCTTGGCTGCTCTTGGAGTTGACTTCGTCAGAGGAGGCTAGAGCTCACCTTCAGGCTCCGTTAGCTGACAGGCTCTAGGCCCGAGGCATTCGGAGGCTGACGTCATTTGGCCCCTGCTCAAGGGAAAACTAATTCCCCCAACAGTAGCCCCTCACACGTAGCCCTTCGGAGCGAAGGGGTGCGTGCGCCTCAGGACAAATGACCTAGAGTAAGTGAAGCTTCGGAGAAGGCAGGCCTTCGGAACCTGGACCGAAGGCTGGCTTCGAACTGCGCAGGCAATAAATGCCTGTTTAGATTGATGGGATGCCCCCGGGAGCCCGAGCGACCTTGCAATGGTAAAAATCTGGCCGTTGCAGCGCGGGGGGCACGACGGTTCGCTTCAAATTCACCCTAGGCCCGCCTGTCAGAGACTGTAGAGGCAGGGGTAATTGGTGAAAAATGGCTTTGGTGCGGGGCGCGTGGACGTTTTTTTACCGCCTATAAAAGGGGTTCACCATACCACGGCTCCGCCCACACTCTCATTTGCCTTCTACTTCAGTCCCTAGCATCCTTCGCTCTCTTCTCTCCACCTTCAGCCTCACGCCCTATGAGATGCCGAAGAAGGCTACGACGAAGAAGGCCTTGGCCCTGGGCACGAGCTCGAGCTCCATCCAGGCCCAAGCGGCGGCAGCGGCAAAGCCTGTAGCGAGGCGCCTAGGGCCGAGGGACCTTCAATCGTCGTCGAACAAATTTGAGCAAACATTGGAGTTGAAGGCTTCGACTTCCATGGAGGAGTCTGTTCGGAGGTTTGCGAAGGGAAGATTTCTGAGGGCATCCAGCTTCGGGTGCCCGAGAAGACGGAGACCATCCCGAGGCCTCGGCTTGACGAGGTTGTAGTTTTCGAAGCCTTCTTCGAGGTGGGCCTCAGGCTGCCAACAGTGGAGATGCTGAGCGAGGTGCTGAATGCATACAACTTCGAGCTCCCTCACTTGTCCCCGAATGTCGTGGCGAGGCTAGCCATCTTTGAATGGTCCATGAGGGCCGAAGGCTGCGAGAGGCGCGCGGACGTCTTCGTTGCCCTTCACGGCTGAAGTTGCCAACCAAAGCGAAGGGAGGGGGCAGATCGCATGGAGAGGGCCTTAGCCTTTGGGAGCGCCAACTTCCAGCTCCGTAGGGAGTTCCAAGATGACTTCCCGGTGAGGGCTGTAAACAACAAGTGGTACTCGAAGTGGGATTAAGAGTGGTTCTACGTTTCGGTGGGCGCGGAATCCCCCCTTCGGAGTACCAACGCGCTCATTTCTTACCGACACGAGGGCGTGGTGAAGTCGAGCCCCAAAGTCCTTTAATCGAGGATCCTGCTCCTACGAAGGGTAGCTTCGAAGATGAGTATGAGAGACTTGGCCAAAGAGTTCATCACCCTCCGTCTTAGCCCCCTCGCACTCTCTTGGCCGGAAAACTTGTTCCAGGCTTTGGGCTCGGAGGGACCGAGTGAGGTGTTTGTGGAGTGCCTTGGTAAGACTTCGAACTTCTTCGTCTTCATACTTCGCAAAATTAACTTGCTCTAACTTGAAATCTTGATGAAGCTGTGTGCGATGTGCAGCCTCTAGAGGAGGCAATCGTGGCCACGGAGCGCGTTGTTGGGGCTTCGACGCTAGATGAGCAGACCCGAAGGCTTGCCCTCGTGGGATCCTGGGAGCGCTGGAACCGGGTGTGGACCTGGCTCGGTGTCGAGGGGGTCCAAGCGCTCCTAAACTTCGCCAGCTTGGCACCTTCGGCGAGCATCTCCAAAAGAAAGAGGGTGGATGACGAGGAACCCGAGACCTCAAAGTCCGTGGAGTCCTCGAGGGTTCGGTCGGAGCCTTCAGCGGACGAAGCACCTAGCGTGGCGGAGCGCGCAACCGCATACCTTGACGTTGAAGTGGAGCCCGTGGATGCTCCGGCGGCGACAACTAAAGTGGTGGTGCTGGATGCTGCGATGGTGACCCCTTCGAGCGTGGGGGCTAGGGCTCAGCCGGCCCAGCGAAGGGACTAGGGAGCACACATCGCTCCCACATCCTTCCAGGACATCTCCTCGAGCGAGGAGGATGCTAACGGAGGTAGAAACTTATTCACCCTTCTCTTTGTATTCATTCATACTGACTTGTGTTTTTCTTCAAGCACCGGTGGAGACATGAGGCCTGTCATGGCAGAGCCTGAGGGGACCTCCGACAACAATGGGAGCAGCAGCAGCTCAGAGTCCGAGAGCTCTTCGTTCGAAGAGGACGGGAGGGACAACCGCGGCGGAGGGGCCCCTCGGGAGCAAGCCAAAGAGGAAGTCGAGGTAGTGGACTGGAGCCCGGCTCCGGTGGAGCTTGCTCTAGCGGAGCCTATGACGTAGATGGTCTGACCTCTGCTTCCGAGGGGACCTGTGATGGGGGCGGCCATCAACTCCTTCTACGAGGGTTGTGTTGCTGTAGGGCAAGGGGACTTGGTGGCACAACTTAGCCGCGCTAGCCACCTCGATCTCTTTGCAAATGTCCATGAAGCCCTAATTCAGGTGAGCGAAGATTCACATGAGCTCCGAGTGGTACTTAGCTTTTACAATCAATACTGAAGATTTTCTTGGATCTTGCCAGGCCTTCGCACTAAACGCTGTAGCAGCAGCCTCCGTGGATCATCGGGTGACCCTTGGCAGAGGAGAGGGACACCCTTCAGTGCTAGGCTTCGGAGGAGGTCGAGAGGCGAAGTCAAGCTGAAGCAGCGGCAGAGGTGGTGAGGTCCGAGGCAGTCAAGGCAAGAGAAGCCTTGGCCTCGGAGACCGAAAAGCTTCGAGAAGCACTTCAGGCTTCGGAGGAGACTAGGGCGAAGGTGGCGGCGGAGTGCTCTGATCTTCGCGCAACTAGTCGATCTCTGGAAGACTTTGTGGTCTGAGGGGTCGACAAGGCTGCCTCGATCTTGACTGAAGTCCTCGAGCACCTGGGGACTGAGTGCCTGGCCCCAGACTTAAATCCTCAAGACCCTACCAGGGACCACCTCGAGTTCCTTCAAACGGCTGCGGCAACGGCGAAGGTGTCGATGAAGGGTTTCACGCTGATGGCCGGGCGAGTGGCTGGCCAAGGGGTGGTTCAAATGCTTCACAACGCGGGGTGCAACCACCTCGAGGCAGCGACCTCAGCCGCGCCGGTGGCCTTCGGAGGCCCTCACTTGGTTTCACCACCTTCAGTAGTCCGCGGAGTGTGGCACCGGCTTCAAGAACCCTAGAAGGCCCAAGGGTGCGAAGCGGTCCTCGATCTGCAACGGATCTCCCGCCTTCACCGAGCCAGGACACAGGCCTCGCCATCTCAGCCTTCGACATCGAACCCTCCGCCACCGAAGGTGTAGACCTCCTTAGGATTTTTTTAATTTGTAGCCGTAGGCCTGTAAATGACTTATCAGTTTATTAATAGAACCGTGGGGGTACTTTATACCTGCCCAGGCTCAGCTTTCGGATGTTGACTTCAAAATGCTTGAGGATTCGGAAGAGATTCGCCAACTTTGGGTGGTGCTCGAAGTAGCTAGGTATGAAGACCCCCTCAGTTCAAACTTTCGAGGGGTCCTAGGGGCGAAGCTATTCCCTAAGTAGCCTAGGAGTTGTTGGCTGCTGTGAAGACGAAGCCCCTTCGGAGTTCTTCATCTTCGCTAAACTTAAGCTGTTTCGAAGTAGGCTTAAGTGGCGAGGGGGTGAAGTCTTTGGATACGGCCTTACAAGGCGACAAAGCCCTAGACTTTTCTGCCTTCGATGTGGCACCGCCTGCGTCTCAGACTTGGACCAACCTACAAGGCGATGGACGAGATCTGCGGGCTTTAGAGCGTGGATGGTCTGGCCGCGGGAGGTCAGGCTCTGACGGGGCTTCATCCAGCAGAGGGGGCCCTGCCCGGAAGAAGAGAAAGCAAGGGTTGAACATGTCGGGGCCTCGAGCTCACTTTTCCTAGGCTTAGATACAAATTACTCGTAGTTTTTAGTTCTCGAAGTGTATTTGTAACATACTTCGCTTTTAGCATTCAATGAATGGAATTTATGTTATATTTGCATACTTCGCCCGCCTGCTTCGCACGAATTGTGTGTTCCAAACATTTAGCTTGTCACGTTCGTACTGTGCATTTCGTTCGCACACTTCGCATACATAGCTCGGTCCCCCCTTGCGTGTGGCGGTTAGATAGTTAGTCGTTGCCGGTGTGCGCAATTATAAAATGCGAAGGGGTGCACCCTTTGGCGGCTTCGGACGCTTATGTCGCGTCGATCGGAGGCCTCTTTTGGGCTTCAAACGCTTTAATTTGAAGCGAAGCAAGGCTTCAACGTACTCAAATTAAGCGAAGCAAGGCTTCAGCGTACTAAAATTAAGCTAAGCATGGCTTCGACATGTTTGTTTTAGATAATAAATATGCGCGAGCGGAGCTCCGGAGCGTATTTAAATTTTGGCGAGGCATGGCCTCAGCATGCTTAAATCCTAGATTAGGTATAGACACGTGAAGCAAGGCTTCGAAGCGTGTTCAGATAGCGAAGCAAGGCTTCTGAGCTTGATTCTGTAATGGGAATGGAATGGGTGGTGTGGATTCATCGAACCTATGATAATGTGAGCCACCTTCGACTCTTGGATGCTTCGAGTACGGAACCCGGAATCCCTGGATGCATCGGGCCGGTGGCCCAGAGTCCTTTATCTTACTGCTACGGGCCCGGAGGCGCTGTGTAGCCTACGGAGGAGTGCTCCGGTTTTAAATAGATCGAAGTAGTGCTCCGGTCCTTACTAATGCGAAGTGGTACTTCGGTTCTTTAGAGAATGAAGCCTTGACTCCGGGGTTCAATAAGGGCACCTTAAAGCTTCAGTTTTTTAAATCGAGGGAAAGGCTTTGGTAATTAGAAAACGAAGAAGGGCTTCGACATTAAATAATGTGAAGCAGGGCTTCGGCATTAAAAAGGCGAAGCAAGGCTTCGATTTGGAATAAGACGAAGCAAGGCTTCGGTTTGTGTCCATACCTTTTGAAGCTTGATCTGGTCCATAGGCTGTGGATTTGCTTGGTTGAGAGCTTGCCTCGTAGCTCCTAGGGCTTCTGAGGCCTCCGGTGAGCACCCGAAACCCCTTGCTGAAGGGTGCACTCCGAGGCACGAGGGGTGGTGGAAGGCGAGAAAGGCCTTCGAGTTGCACTCGAATCCCCTTGCCGAAGGGTGCACGGAGTCATGGGACTCTGAAGCTCCCCCTCAATCGTACTTCGAGATAGAGGCAGTGGTAGAGAACTTAGCTTTTAGTACTAAGTTCCCCACGGATGACGCCAACTGTTGTAGCAATTGTGTTAGCTACAATAGATTTTTATGTGGTATATGGTGTGTAGAGTGAACCTCGAAGGGTTCTCACAGAGGGAGAGAGAATTTATATTGGTTCAGGCCTCCCCGGAGGGATAATAACCCTACGTCCAGTTTATAGTGGATTTGACATAGTTTTGTCTCTACTAAATAACCTATCTATTATAAGGGCATGGCCCTGCTTTTATAGGCACGCAGGCCATAGGAAAAGACTCAATTGCCCTCTACAACCCGTAGGCTTCATGGGGGCAAGAAGGGAAAAAGGGTAGGCTACTGTACATTTGACTTTACAGATGCAGTAGATAAACATCACTTCTAGAGTAGGTATACGGAGTACTAGGGGCAAGGAACCCCAGTACAACCTTACGCTGTAGTGATGCTTGGATATTTCTGCTAGTCCGGAGCATATGTCGGAGGTCCTCAGTCAGAGGTAGCTGAGGGGGCTCCGAAGAGGGCTCCGAAGCGGACTCCGAGACGGGTCCCGAAGAGGGTTCGGAGGTGGGCCCTGAAGGGGGCTCCTAAGCGGGTTCCGAACATGCCCCTAGAGGCTTGGCTCTAGAGGGGACCCGGAGGGGAAGGTCTTGGCTGCTCTTGGAGTTGACTTCGTTAGAGGAAGCTAGAGCTCACCTTCAGGCTCCGCCAACTGACAGGCTTCGGGCCTAAGGCCTTCGAAGGCTGACGTCATTTGGCCCCTGTTCAAGGGAAAACTAATTCCCCCAATAGTAGGCATTCTCTCTCCCCTCCCTTTAAGAAACAATATCTCCATAACTTCTCTATACACCCATGCTACTGCTCTCTTCCTTTCTCATAAGAAACACGATCTCATCAACCTTAAAGTTATCTAGGACTTCTTCAGCAAGGCGATGGGGCTCTCCACAAATTTTGAGAAAGGTGGAAAACTAACCTATTCGTTGTGATAGCTCAATTATTGACCCCCTCTAGGACTCCTTAATAGCAAAATGGGATAGCTTCCCATGCCGGTACCTTGGCCTCCCGCTTCACCATAGGAACCTCTGCAAGCTCAATTTCCATTCATTGCTTGATAAGACCGAAGACCGGCTAAAGGGTTGGAAAGGCATGCTCATGTCCTTTTAGGGGTGTTTCACCTTGGTACATGCAGTGATGTCGGCAATACCTATCTTTCACCTATCTGCCCATACAAGTCCCAAAATGGGTCTTAAGACGCATTGATAAAATGAGAAGATATTTTCTTTGGAATGGCACAAATGATGTGAATGGGGGTCATTGCCTTATCAAATGGTCTTCTTCTTACAACCCAAAATCCTTTGGAGCTTTGGGTGTCCTTAACCTCAATCTTTTTAGGTGTCATTGGAAGGCCATAGTGGATGCTCGCCAAGATTAGCATGGAGTCTCTTTCCCCTTGGATATCACAGACAAATCCCTCTTTGATGCTTCGACAGTCATCATAATGGTGGAAGGGAGATCGTATTCTCTTCTAGAAGTCTAGATGGCTCAATGGTTGTGCTCCGATAGATTTGGCCCCAAACATTTTCCGTCTTGTGGCTAGAAAAAACAAATCAGTGGAGATTGAGCTTTTGAACTTCAACTAGATCCACAGTCTTCAGCATTTCTTTGAGCCATTTATGTTGGCAGAACTCATTCCACTTTGGGTTCTGATCAATAGCTTCCATAGGTACCCCTTAGCTCTAGATAAAGTCACTTGGTGGTGGTTGGATCATGGTGAATACACTGCTAAATCAGCATATTCCATCCATTTGGTGCGTGCGAGCTAAAGGAAAATGTTGGTTATTCACGTGTCTTTCCATTCAGCACAAAATCCTAATAGCAGTCAACTTGGTTAAACAAGGCTAGGCTTACAGACAACGTTGCATCTTCTGTCACCAGGAAGACAAAAATGCTCTTCATCTATTGTTTAATTGTTTTCACCAAGAAGTGTGACAAGCAACACTCTGTCTATCTATGTCGGCTCAGGTGACCTCAATGGTCTCCCATTGGCGCTCGATCTCCTTCTCCACTCCTCCACCTCATCGTTGATCTCTCAATGTCATCTTTATCTATGATATATGGAATGTGTGGGAAAAAATAAACAACCATCTATTCCAAGATGTTGCCTCTACGATGCTACAAATCTTTCACTTGATTGTCCAGGATGTCACTCTTGGGTAGCACCCTCCTTCTATGGTTGTTTCTGCCTAACTCTCCTTCTTCCTCTTGCTTTCCTTCTTTGTTGGTTTCTCTATTGCTCTTTTGTTATCTTTGTGTTCTTTGGTTGATGCTTGGAGAGCCCTTGTGGGTTCCCTTTGTTACTCTCCTTCAACCTTAATATAATAGCAGGTCTCTTGTTCCTTTCAAAAAATAGGACCATCTTCATAATCAATATTTCTAAACATGTCATTCAAGTGCTATTATAGACAATCCATTAAATCTTTCTCATGTCATTGTAGAACACAAGTATGGCTTTAATTTAGAAATATTTTGTTGTGCTGATACAAAATCTACATAGAAGCAACACAATTCTATATGAATAGTTACATTGGAAAAACAATAATGTCACTTAAAGACTTAAATTTTCAACTAGGCTTGTTTTTTCTTTTGGAATAAAACCTTATAGAAGAGTCAACTCTACATGTAATTATTTAGCATCAATATCAAATCATCCATCTCTTTTAATTGTAGCCTCAACACGGTCACAAGAAAAAAATAAAGCTATTGTCAAATAATTGTAATATATTATAAGTCATCATAGTCATATCTAACCTTCTACTCCTACTTATTGCCTAATATACCTATTTCAAAAGAATTTAAAACTAAAGAGCTAAAAATTGGGACCTTATGCGACCGCACACCCAAAGGGTGGCCTTGTTCCAAAACTCCTAGCTGGACCATTTCCTTTTCTCATTCTTTCTTTCCCCTTGGACCAACATGTTCTCCTCCCAGCCTTATGAAATTGAATTGATCAGATGACGGCTAATTTCCTCCTCAAAAAATGTTCACATGCATGATGATGAGATCGACATGAATTCCATCACAAAAGTGCTCTATCCAAACCACACCTTATTAAACTAAGTAACGATAAGCTAGTTTTATTATATAGCAGGAAAATTTTATGGTGCCCTAAATTTTCTGAACCATCCAATTTGTACGATCCAATGATTCATATTTGATATCGGTGACCTATTATCTCTAGGAGATAATATGTCATATAGCATTCTTATAGTATGTGTAGGCCCACATACATGCATCAATTAATTTCTTTCTCTGCATGCTAGCAAATTGATTATTGCATGCGCGAGAAAAAGGAAATAATCAACTAACTTTTTGTGTTGGTGACAAGCATGTAGATTATCCCATTTTCTTTTTTAATTAATTATTTTAAACAAAATTAATCAACATTAAAGATTAGTTTTCAACTATTATCTCCCTAAAAAGTAATAGAAGTACCGTAATTGAACCCATATAGCATCTTCCCCGCAATATGAATGCCGAAGTCAAAAGATCTGAGATTTGATCATCAGTTCAGTTTCCCAAGGCACAACATCACATTGTGGTTGGTGTTTGCGAAAGTTATCATAGTTAAAAGTATCAACAACCAACGACACTTTTACAATACTCCAAACATGATCGTTGTTACAAGATTGCATCTAAAATTATACAAGAATATGATTTAACGACCAAATATTTCAAATGTTTGTAATATATAGTGGCTAATGTAGTGTTCTAGGTAATTTTCTTGATCGACACTACCACGATGGGAATGTTTCTCGTGTGTTGTAGCACATTCCCTAGTGTTTTCAAAGACTCTCGGGAAATTCCATAATATCCGACATTACACATTGGATGGTCAATAGTCCTTAATGTCAACTATCTTACATAGAGGAAGCTTGTGCATGAATGGACTTTACAGAGCCACCAACGTGAAATATGATAGATGGTTAATACGATAGATGATTATGTTCCTATTGTTTAATACGATAGATGATTATGTTCATAAATTTAAATTTAAATATTTGTATTTGTATTTAAAAATTTGAATATTTAAATATGATAGATGATTATGTTCCTATTGTTTAATAGGATAGATGATTATGTTTCTATATTTAAATTTGAATATTTGTATTTACATTTAAAAATTTAAATATAGTCATTCATTATTAAACAATAAATAATTTAAATTGAAAATACATATGTATAGTGTGTGAAGAAATGTTGGAAATTGAAAATAGGGGCTCCGTTTTGAGAGCCACTGTTGGAGTGGAACTCAAAAACAGACTTATCAAAAATAGGGGCCCTGATTTGAGGGCTACTGTTGGAGTTGCTCTAAGAACTTTCAGATTGAGCAAGCTAGATGATAGTCCAAAGAAATGGAAAGCGGCTCCTCTGCCGTCACTCCTCTCGACTGCCCTCTGTAATCATGATCCACATCGTTTGACACAGATTCAACGATATGGAGCCCCCTTCGGCGTTGTGGAGGTGAGCCTCACCACATGCGAAACTCACTCCGGCACCCCCTCCAATACCCTCTTTGGCACCCCCTCCAATACCGCACCCATCAGATTGAAACCCGATAGTGTGAAGGGCTCGACTATATCCTTATAATCGGCGAAGACGATGGCGAGGGATCTCGATTCAAAGAAATGAAGCCTCCCATCTTACATACGATTTAGAGAGGCTGAATGAAACATGTGATGGATCTCAAAATCTAAGCAGCCAAACAAGCTGGGCGGTGAGCATGGTTTCTAGTCCCATTAATCATCGCAAGCATGTTTTGCTGTCACATTTTATTTTTTATCTAATAGATTAACCATATTTAATTATTAGTACCTAGTGTCACTCGGTTTTTATGTATTTCGAGACAAATAAATCACCCCTCGCAGGCCTATGTTGTTGTTGCCTTTTATTTTTTATCAAATAAATTAACAACAGTTAATTAATACTTAGCGTAACATGTAACTTTGGGGCTCTAAACAGTTGCACACTTTGCTCCTACTAATATCTGGGCCTGCCACATGTATCCTATCATGACAAGAAAACAGAAACTTTCCGTCAGCTAAAATAACTTCCGTCGGTTATTCCAAAAACCGATGGAAGTTAAATAACTTCCATTGGCCTCAAGGAGCCGACGGAAGTTAACTTAATTTCTGTCGGCATTTCATAGTGGCCGACGGAAGTTAGAGGGCATTTTCCCCGCCCGAAATAAATCCCCTAACTTTCGTCGGCTTTAATGCTGGCCGATAGAAGTTAGGGGATTTATTCCCCAACCGCGCGCGCGTACAGGGAGACCTAACTCCCTATACGCGCGCCTACACTACCCCCTCCCACGTCCTCCCGCGTCCACAGTGCCCGCGCCGCTGCCCGCTGCCGCCGCCTCCCGCCTGGTGCTGCTCGCTGCCGCCTACCGCCTCCCACCCGCGCCACCGCCCGCCTCTTGCCGGTGCTGCCGCCCAGCCGTCCACCACCGGCCCGCCGCCTGCCTCCTGCCGGCACCACCAGCTGCCTCCTCCCGCCGCCCCGGCCATCGGCCGCGCCCAACTCCCGGCCGTCGCCGCCGCCCGCCCCACCGCCATCCGTCGGACGCCGCTGCCCGGCCCGCGCTGCCTGTCCCAGTGAGCCTACTCTGTCCATACTCTCCAATGCCCTTGGCTGTTAGGAATAAACACAGTGTGTGTTTGTGCGCGTGTGGTGATCGTATGGCGATTGTAGTGCTCATGACGTGTGTTGTGTCGTGTGTCTGGGTTTATGGTGTGTGTCGCACCATGGTCGAGTGTTTGAGCGCTCGTTGATATGCGTTCGTTGTCGCGTGTGATTGTGGTTGTGCATGGCTGGAATCTTGGATCAGCATGGGCAGAGATGGACCGCTTCTTCGGGGCTTGCACGAGTTCATTGGCCGTCATTTGTGCGTTGAGGCAGAAGTGTGGTGTCCGAGTCCCGCGGAAAGTCCTGCAGATATGCATGAGCTAGTGGTGTGAGTTGCATCAGTAAGAGAAATAAGACAGAGGTCTGTTGCCTCGGCGTTCATCGCCAAACTCACGTGCTTCTTCTTGTGTTGTTCCGTGTGAGCTGAGAGTAAATACTTGAGCAAAATGTGCAATATATCTCCCTTCCCCTCGTTATGAAATTAGATCATCACAGATCAGGCTTTTACCCTTCCCTGTTGTTATTTATGTGATGTCTATGTACTGATGTGCATGTTGGTGGTGTGGGGCTGGTGCTAATGCTTAATTGGCATGCATTGTGCAACAAAACACTATGTAAATCTACTGGGTATATTTTTTCCCTTTTCAAATTTCACTTTTGTTCATGTGGAATACAGAGTGGTGGGCCTGTTACTATTTACATTAATAAATTCAGAAGCTTAGAAGGATGGCATACTTTTGGTCACATATGCACCACTTAATATTTGCTTTTAAAAGTAGGAGGGTAGGGGCAGGGACAAGCTATAAGTATTAAGTTTGGACTACATGCCAGAAATCTCACATGCATGTTCATGCAAAAATATTACACCCTCATGGATATGTTAACTAAGATCATCAACTTTATGAAATGTCAGTGTATTGTATAGGAGATTGTGTGGTTATATGAATTGTGCATTGTACAGGGGATGTCTTTGGATTGTGTATTAATATGTTTCATATGCGATGTGCAGTCGGCCGCCGCCCGTCGTCGCCTACCGTCCTTCACCGCCCGTCGACCACCACCGCCCGTCGACCTCCGATCCATCGCTGTCAAGTAAATTTTTCTTCTTTAAGAATTTTCTTCACTTTTGATTTGTGAATTTTGTCGTAGTGGATTGCAATGATTGCTCTAGGTTTGCAACAATAATTACCAAGAGTAAAGTAGTATTCACAAAGTAATTAATAAAAACAAAAGTCAATTAATTTTATGCTTTTATAAGTGTTTACTATAAGATGTGCTATTATATATGATATTAATTATATTCTTGTGTTAATTTGTGGTTTGTTGATGATTTCATTACGGTGATTAGTATATTATGTAATTTATTATATATATTATTATATATATTCTTTTCGTATGTAATTTTTTATTTGACACCAACGTACATAGTGTAACGAAACCTATATGTCACCCATTTCGGACCAACATGTCTCACACGTGTCATGCGTGTGAGATCTGTAGGTCCGGAATTGTCCCTTTTTGGACAACCTCGGAGTAGGCGATAGAGCATGGTCTTTATGATGAGTCATGAGTCCGAATGAGATTTCAGTGACATAACCTTGTTGTTCTCTATTGCACCACTATTAGGTATGCAATTGGAGAACAACGGGGTTATGCTGCTGAAATTTCGTTCGGACTCATGGCTCGTCATAAATACCATGTTTTGTCGGTCACTCTTGGGTGGGTTTAGGACCTATCTTTTCCTATAGACATAGGCCCGTGGTACTTATGATGCATTCTCGATTGAATGAATGTTTTGCCTATAGAATGGCTGAGGACGACCGACGGTGGATGTATAGTGGTTGGATGAAAAGTGGAGCTCACACGAGGGAATGGGTAATCAACACTGAGAAATTTGTTGATCGTGCATTCTCTTTGACAACAAACACTAGCGCGAGGTGCCCATGCATGAAGTGCAGAAATTCTCGTTGGCAAGACAAGAGGACGTTGTCATTCCATATTTGCAAATATGGTTTCGTGCCAGGTTATGAAGTTTGGACTTTTCACAGCGAGACAGGCCGTGAAAAAACGGTATTAGTAGTGGAAGAAGAAGATGATAGCGTTGTTAACGATAGAATGGATGAGATGTTTGATGCTATATGACCAGAGTTTGAATCAAACCCTGAGGATCCTCCAACACCGGAGGTTCAAAAGTTTTTCGACATCCTTTGAGTTTCAGAAGAGCCGTTGCATGAGCACACCACCGTAAGCGTTCTCGCTTTTGTGACCCGTCTTATGGCCATTAAGTCAAAGTTTGCATTCTCCAACAATTGTTATAAGGAGCTCTTGAATCTGATCAGCGATATCCTTCCTATGAACCATAAGGTACCGAAAGACATGTACCAGTCAAAGAAAATGCTTTCTGCTCTCGGTGTGGAGTATGAGAAGATTGATGTGTGCCGAGATAATTGTATGCTTTTCTGGAAAGAACATAGGAATGAGGTGAAATGCTTAAAATGTGGTAAACCGAGATTCGTATAGGTCGTAAATGAAGACGGAGAAAATGTGACGACAGAGGTTGCTCATAAGAAACTTCGTTACATGCCTCTTACACCTCGGGTGAAATGATTGTTTCTCTCAAAGAAAATCGCTAGAAATATGCGATGGCATAAAGAAGGTGTACGTGAGAATAATCAAGTAATGGTGCACCCATCTGATGGTGAGGCATGGAAGGCTCTAGATGATTTTGATACAGACTTTGCTAGTGATACAAGGAATGTTCGCATCGAGTTGGCAACAGATGGATTCATGCCTTTCAATGTAACCGCATCGTCGTACTCTTGTTGGCCTGTGTTTGCTATTCCACACAACATTCCACCTTCATTTTGTATGAAATATGAATTTATGTTCCTGTGTCTCATTATACCCGGTCCAGAGCATCCTGGAACACGCTTGAACGTGATGCTGAAGCCCTTAATTGAAGAGTTGAAACAATTGTGGAAAGTGTGCGGATACTTAGGGACAAGCCTAAGCGTAACATAGCACCGACGTCGTGTTCCGACTACCCTTAGCCATGGTAAGGGGGGTGGATTCGCTAGGCAATCAGATCACACAAAATAATCCAATTAGCCGAAAGAAATATATTAAACAAAATAAATCAGCAAACCGATATGAGCCTGTCTGATTCGAAGTATGATGCGAAGGGGGTCGCCGAAGTGTACCTTCGGCGTTTGGTGCGAAGTGTCCCGCCGAAGGGTACCTTCGGCGTTCGGACTGATCTGGCCGAAGATGAACTCCGAACGGATCTGGACGTGACAATCACCTCCAAATAGCGGGGTTCGGCGTAAAGTCTCCGATAGAGCAAGATAAAGAGTAATAACAGGCGCAACGCGCGAGCGTGACTTCGTCCGGAGCGGAGTACGAGCGTGGCTGAGAAACCAAGGGTTGGTTTCAGAGTCTGTGATGAGTGATTGACAGATTTTATCCTCTGATTTGAAGGGGTTCCTCCGAAGGGGTTCGAAGGTTGTTTCACCGAAGGGTTTGGTGGGTTCTGTTTGCTCCAGCTGTTGCAGTGGAGTGTGCCTGTCGGAGGGGTCCGACAGTACACGATGACTTGGTTGTACCGATGGGTTCGATACTTTGGACGGTACACTAGAGTGTGTGACGGAGGTTGTTGATCCGGAGAGGTCTCCGGGGTACTAGATACACTTGTCTGTCTGTCTGTGGTACGCAAGTGTCTTTGGAGGCGACAGACGGTTCACAGTAAGTAAACCTGGGTCAAGCGGGAGGCTTGATGCTGGGTGAGCGGGGAGCTCGGTCATGAAGGTTGCGAGGGGTCGAGGTCAGTCCTCGGGTCAAGGTGCGCCGGGTGAAGGCAGAAAGTGCGGAGCGTGGCTCCGGCTGAAGGTAACCCGAGACGAAGTCCTCGGAGGCGA
Source organism: Zizania palustris (assembly GCA_019279435.1). Lineage (NCBI taxonomy): Eukaryota > Viridiplantae > Streptophyta > Magnoliopsida > Poales > Poaceae > Zizania > Zizania palustris. The sequence goes on from JAAALK010000082.1 coordinate 72,318,538, forward strand.
GGCACTTCGAAGGGTACTCCGAAAGGAGTGACTTAGGAGTATGGAGGACAAAGTCCTCATCAATGAGGCAAGGTGTTCGAAGTGTGCTCCGGATGGAGGCACTCGAAGGTTCACCCGACGAAGGTCTCAAAAGTCGAGGTGCATCAAAGGCATGGTCCAGGTGAGATTCGTCGAGGAGTGTGCTCGGGGAGAGACTGCGACGAAGTGCTCACAGAATGCTTCATGCGGAGGCCTTGGACGAGGGAGGGACTTTGAAGGGTGGTACTCTTAAGGTGGGGCTTCAGAGTATGGCTGAGTTGAGGTACTTCGGCCATACATGGCTTCGGTACACGGACTGACGGAGTTCGAGCTGGGAGTAGCGGCGAAGCCGTGGTGGTCCACTCCGGAGGTGATGGCGCGAAGCCTCAAGTGCTTTGACGGCTTTGGCTCAAAACCGTCACTGTATCGAAGGATGACTTCAGTGAAGTGAAGACCATCTGGATCGAGGCTTCTCACCGAAGCTATCGCACCCCTCGCATGCGAAGGGGGGCTTTAGAAGAATCCAAGACTGCAAAGGCTCACCGTGCCTGCTCTACAAAAGCTGATGTTGTCTCCTCTGCGAAGCTGACAAAAGAAGCCTCCAAATAAAGTAGACTACCAACTGTACCCCCTATTCTGATGAGACAAAATCAATGTAAACCCTAGGGGTAAAGTAGTCTATTCACAGGGTTGAATAGTGCCTATAAATAGTGGAGGCTAGCTAGGCAACAGTAACACTTTGAGCAGTCATTATAGAACTCCTATGCTAGCCGCCACACTCTCTTGTATTCAGTCTGTGAGTTCATTTTGTGTTCCCTGTTCAAGCAATGAAACTTTGATTCTATTTTCATTTACTGTTTGAACTTGTATGCCTACTTTGCACTGCATGTCTTGATTTCTTTGTGCCTCACTTCTTCCTGTGTTGAGTTTATTGCTCTGGAGTATTTTTGGAGAAGTGTGTGAGTGATCAGTGCGTGTGAAGTGTGTTTTTTAGTGTTTGTTCGCTCTATGTAAACTAGAGGCTAGTCCTCTCTATTACTAGTGAAGCACTATTTCTGGCTTAACTCGAAGCCTGTTTTCTTCCCTATCGTAGTTCTTTGTGTTCAGTGTGTTCAGTGTGAGTTCAGACCTCCGAAGTATGATGCCTAGTACCAGTTGCTAGTGCATAATATTTGGTCGAAGTCCTCAGAGGGAAGTCATCTCTTACGAAGGGTGAAGTGCGAAGTCTGCTCGAAGGCACCTAGAGTGCGGAGCCTGCACTGACTTAGTAGAGTTGAGTTTTAGGAGTTGTGGGTGGAGCGAAGTCTTCTTGACTTTGAACTTTTGCTCCTTGCGAAGCCTGATATCGGAGCTGTCAAATACCTCCAAATCAGAACTTCGAAGGGCATGTTCGAAGCCTGTTCTACAGAAGACAGAATTTAAACAGAAGGGTATTTTTAGCCTGGAATTTTTAAAAGCTCCCATTCACCCCCTCTGGTCGCCGTTTCCGGTCCAACAATTGGTATCAGAGTGAATTAAGATCACCAGTTGACCTTAACCGCTTTTGTGATCTATTGGCGACATGGACAAAGTTAGTAAAATACCTCTGTTTGATGGGATGGATTTTGCATACTGGAAGGTGCGCATGGAGGCTTACTTGATAAGCCAAGGAAATGCAATTTGGGAGATTGTGGACTCACAATACTCCATCCCTGAAACTCGCACTTCTCAAATAGAAAAGGATCAGTATAATGCCAACTCCAAGGCTAGAAATATATCGTTCATTGGTTTGAGTCGGAGTGAGTTTGATAGGGTTTAGTACCTAAGAATAGCTAGGGAAATTTGGACCACACTCACTATTTTTCATGAGGGCTCTACACATATTAAGGCTAGGCGCCAAAGCACGTACAATCAATAGTATCAGCTGTTTGTGCAGGCGCCTGGTGAATCTATAGATGCCATGTTTTCTCATTTTGATGCGATAGTGAGTAACTTGCGGTCCAACAGGGCACTTGCTTACAATGATCATAATAGGGATATCAAGCTTCTCTATGCTCTTGATCGTAGCATATGGGAAGTGAAGATATCCAGCATTGAGGAGTCTGCATGTTATGATACTTTGACCTATGATGAGCTCTTGAGCAAGCTAAAGTCCACAGAGATTGCCAAGACATCTCTTGCAGTACACAAAAACTCTTTGCCACAGCCATTGGCACTAGTTTCTAGCACTAGCCGTGGCACCACTGCAGAACCAAGCACATCTGGCACTTGTGTTCTTGTAAGTGGTTTTGCTTTGTCCTCCCTGGTCTCCGTCACTAAGGAGCAGGTGGATACTCTGGATGATGAAGAGTTTGCTCTCATTGCCAGAAGGTTCACCCGTTTTCACCATGAGAGACGGGATCAAAGGAGAAGCGGATTTAGTGGTTGTTTTGAGTGTGGCGGCACTTCTCACATCAAGGCCAACTGTCCTAAACTTAAGAAGAGAGATAAGAGTGAGCGTCCCAAATACCACAAAAAGGAGAGGAAACCCTTTGTGAAGGGCAAGCGCGACAAGGTGGCTAAGAGGGTAGCCAAAGCCGCTTCCAGAGCCTTTGTTGATGCTCTCAGTGACATCGACACTTCCTCAACTAAGGAGTCAAGCTCTGATGAGGAGGAGGAGTCTCCAAGGAAGGAGGAAAAGAAGGATAAGAAGGGACGAGATTTCACCGGTCTTTTCTTCATGGCCGACAGCGATCACAGCGATGATGAGCTTGACTCATCTGAGGTACCACTATCCTATGACCAGCTTTCAATTAAATTAGATGAATTGAATGAAGTAGTTCTTGGTCAGGATAGGTTACTCTTGCAAGCCGCTAGAGATAGAAAAGACCTTAGACTTAGGCTAGAATCTGTTTCTACTGATTATGCCATGCTCAAGTCTAGGGTTAATGATGTTGAATGTGAATGTTGCACTGTTGCCATGGGTGAGCTTACTCAGTTGCATTCTATGCATGCTCAAACTCTTTCTGAGCTTGAGACTGCACAAAAGCAGCTTTTGATGGTTGATTCTAGTCCTCATGATATAATTGAATGCATGAACTGCCCCTTATTACGTGAGAGCATTGATTTACGTGATAAGCATGTTCAGGATTTAGAGGCTAGATTGGAGAGGGCCGGTAGTTCTAAGGATGTGCAACCTGTGTGTGACACTTGCATAACCCTTAAGGACCAGCTAGGCACTGTTAGAGAGCGAGCTGAAACCTCATGACTGAAAATGAATACCTTCTTTCTGTGGTTAACAAATGCACTGAGGGAAAGGGTATGATGGACTTGATCTTAGCTAAGACCAAGATGTGTGCTGACAGGGCAGGGTTAGCTCTAGGATTGGGTTTTGAGAGGATTCCCTCAAACAGTGAGAAATAAACTATTTTTACCTCACCCACTACCTTAGAGAAAGAGAGAGCTCTGTTAGATACTCCATCAGCCAAAAAGCCTACCCGAAATCTAAAGAAAACCACTCCTCCTGTAAAGAAAATTCCTTCTAAGAAAACCACTCAGCAGAAGCCCAAGGAGCCTATGAGGCTTGCTCCTATGACCCATGTGAGTGCCCCTAGGAGAGTGTTTCATTGTTCCTATTGTCAGCGGGCGGGTCATCTGGTTGGGTTCTGTTTTCGTCGCATCAAGGATGAGTGACGCTCTCAGGCGATGAGTTTCCAGGACATGCATTACCCATCTCAAGGTATGCATGAGTCTGAGTTTTACTCACGTCCTGTTTTCGAGGCTCCTAGTACTTTCCGGAGAGGTTTTGCTCCTCGAGGTGTTCACCATGGTCCATATGGTGGTAGACCCCGTGCGAGTAGCTTTGTACCTCGATAGGTTAGGAGACCTCGTCATGCTTTTGGGTCACAACATGTAGGTAGACCTCACACTTTGCATCTTTCTGATTATCCTATAAGTAGACAGTCTATTTTTACTATGCCTACTGCTCGTATCATTCAGTGTTGGATGCCTCGTAATGTTTTCACTCACCCCAGCACTAAGCGTTCGAGATTTTCTTATCATGTGTAGGCATCAGACCGAGGCTTGGAGGGCACGTGGATCATGTACTCCGGTTGTTCACGCCACATGACCGGAGATACAGCATGGTTCTCCAGCCTCACCACAACCAAGAAAAAGGAACATATCACCTTCGGCAACAATCAAAGGAGTAGAGTGAAATGTAAAGGTGTGGTATGAATCAACTCAAATTCCACTCTCAAAGATGTTGCTTTGGTTGATAATTTGGGATACAATTTTCTTTCTGTATCTCAATTGCTTGATGAGGGTTTCGAAGTGCGATTCTATCGCGATACTTCGCAAGTACTCAATTCTGATGGCGTTGTGGTATGTAAGATCTTTAGAGTTGGGAGAGTTTTTGGAGCTGATTTTTCTGAGTCATCTGGTTCTTCTCATTGTCTTGTTGCACATTCGAATTATGAGCTTTGGAAATGGCATAGGAGACTAGGGCATATGAGCTTTGAGTTGCTTGCTCGTCTGAGTGCCCTAGGTCTGATCCGAGGATTGCCCAAGCTCAAGTTTGAGAAGAATTTAGTTTGCGCTCCTTGTCAACATGGAAAAATGATTGCCACTTCGCATTCGCCAGTCACCACAGTGACGACTGAACAACCCGGAGAACTTCTCCACATGGACACTGTAGGTCCTTCTCGGGTTAGTTCTTTAGGCGGCAAGTGGTATGTGTAAGTCATTGTCGATGATTTCTCTCGCTACTCTTGTGTCTTCTTTCTTGCCAGCAAGGATGATGAGTTTTCACACTTTTGGAGCTTGGCTTTGAGACATTTCACTGAACTCCCTAGTGCATTGAAATTCATTTGAAGTGATAATGACACTGAGTTCAAAACAGTCTCTTTGTTGACTTTTGCATGGAGCATGTCATAGAACATCAATTCTCTACTCCGCGGGTTCCTCAATAGAACAGTGTTGTTGAGAGAAAGAACCGCACTTTGGTTGAGATGGCTAGGATGATGCTCGATGAGCACAGGACTCCTAGAAAATTCTAGGCTGAGGCCATGAACACTGCTTGTTACATCTCAAACTTAATCTTCTTGCGCTCAATTTTGAACTTGACATCTTATGAGCTACGTTTTGGGAGACAACCCAAAGTTACTCATCTTCGAGTTTTCGGCTGTCGTTGCTTTATCCTAAAACGTGGAAATTTGGACAAATTTGAGTCGTGTTCTTCTGACGGGATATTTTTGGGTTACACTACACATGGTCATTCGTATCGAGTTTACAATTTGGAAACTAACACTGTCATCGAGTCATGTGACATGACTTTTGATGAATCAACTCCCTCTGTTAGTTCTACTTTTGAATAGGCAAATGAACACGACATGGAACAGACCATCTTCGAAGATGAAGATCTCAGAGAGTTCGAGGATGAACCCCTACAACCCTCGAGATCAACCCCCGAAGTCGACCTCGCTTCGACCACTTCGGCACAAGGTCCCAAAGCAACTACCTCGACATTGGTCATCTTGGACCACTCCAACGCACAAGTTGAGGGGGAGACTGCATCCCGCCGCGAGGCTCCACATCATGTTCAAAGGATGCATCCTCCCGAGCAGATCATTGGTGAGCTTGATCAAAGGGTAACACGTTCTCATGCTCATTTCATTGATTCTACTTTTGTTGCTTCTTTTCAGCCCTTAGATGTTAGTCATGCACTTTCTAATTCTAGTTGGATCAATGCCATGCATGAAGAACTTGAAAATTTTGAGAGAAACCAAGTCTGGACTTTAGTTGATCCTCCACCAAATGTTCATTTCATTGGAACAAAATGAATTTTCAAAAACAAACAAGGGGAGGATGGGACTGTAATTAGAAACAAGGCTAGACTTGTAGCTCAGGGTTATTATCAATTAGAAGGGATTGATTTTACTGAGACTTTTGCACCTATTGCGCGTCTAGAGGCCATTAGGATTTTGCTTGCCTTTACGACATCCCGTGGATTCAAACTCTATCAAATGGATGTATGTAAAAAGTGCATTTCTTAATGGCTTCATAAGGCTCTTTATAGACTCAAGCAGGCCCATCGGGCTTGGTATGATAGACTTAAGTCTTTTCTTCTTGAGCGAGGGTATTTGATGGGATCTGTTGACAAAACCTTTTTCACTCTCAAGCATGGCAAAGATTTCCTACTAGTTCAGATTTATGTGGATGATATCATCTTCGGTGGCTTTTGTCATGCTTTGGTTGCCGAGTTTGCAGATGCCATGAGCAGGGAGTTCGAGATGTCCATGATGGGTGAACTCACTTTTTTCCTTGATTTGCAAATCAAGCAAAACAAACAAGGTACATTCGTCCACCAGACGAAGTACACCAAGGACCTGCTCAAGAAGTTTGACATGGCTGATGCGAAACCCCTCGCTACTCTGATGGCTACTTCGATAGCATTGGATCCTGACGAGGATGGAGAAGCTGTAGATCAGAAGGAGTTCCGAAGCATGATCGGCTCCCTCCTCTACTTGACTGCTACGAGGCCGGGCATACACTTCGCAGTGTGTCTGTGCGCTCGTTTTTAGGCTTCGCCACGAGCTTCGCACCGCCAAGCGGTAAAGCGCATTCTCAGGTATCTCAAGCATACTCTCGAATTTGGCATTTGGTATTCTGCGTCTTCCTCTTTGTGTATTCGAGGTTATTCCGATGCGTATTTTGCTGGGTGTAGGATTGATAGGAAAAGTATCTCCAGTACTTGTCATTTTCTGGGTACTTCTCTGGTTTGTTGGTCTTCCCGCAAACAGTCTAGTGTTGCACAATCGACGGCTGAGGCCAAATATGTTGCTGCAGCTAGCTGTTGCTCTCAGATTTTGTGGATGATTTCCACTCTGCGGGATTTCGGGTTAGATTATAAGAGTGTTCCACTTTTCTGTGATAACACTAGTGCTATTTGTATTGCAAACAACCCAGTTCAGCATTCTAGAACCAAACACATTGATGTGCGATATCATTTTCTCAGAGATCATAATGAGAAGGGTGATAGTGAACTTCAATATGTTGATACCCAACACCAGCTAGCCGATATTTTCACAAAACCCCTCGATGCTTCACGTTTCACCTACTTGCATGGGGAACTTGATATTTGTCACCCTTATAGCATTTTGTGAGGGGAGCAGATTTTGATTATTTTGCATATGCTTGTTTTGCGTGAAATTGCATTTACATGTTTTGCACTTATATGTCTGATTTTAATTCATGTAATTATGTCCGCTCAGCTCTATTTAATATGTCTGATACGTTTTGTGCATGATTTTTCTTTCCAAAATCAAATCATGCTCACTGCTTAGTCTTGAATCTAGCATGTTTAGGCAGGACTGTTTTAGCTATCTTTTATCTGCTTGATAGCAAGACTCTTTTTCTCTGGATGCTAAACATTGCAACTTGAAAAATTGTATTCCTTACTCATGGATATTCATCAAGTGCTAAACAATTTGTTCACTTAATTAAAAATCCAAAATCCATGATTTGAATGCTACAAGCGAAAAGATCTAGGTGGGTTTGTTTGTCACACTACTCTATTCTAGACTGCTTACCATTGCACCTTGGTATGAACTAGGATAATTTAGTGTATGCCAAAATCACTGCCTAAGCTTCTGATGGTTTTCTTGCCTAGGCTTGGCTTGATGGGAAAGTATAAGGTAGACAAACAAATAACCCCTGGCATTATGAAAAGAACTACAAGTATAAATTCATTGTCAATGAAGTTTGCTCTCAATACTCCATTTGAACTGGACTTGTCTATCTCGAGTAGATGTTGACTAGCTTTGCGCAGTCCCTGCTTTTACTTATCTAGTTACCTTGATTAAGTGGTGATGCTTCTATTTCAAAAATGATGAAAACACATGTTGTCATCATGGTTTTTAGATCATGTTAAATTGAGCTGAGCACATGAACAATGACATTAAGTTTGGCATATTTTTGCTTTATATGTCTTTGCAATTTTGCCCATTTCAAAGCTTTGCATCTTTTGAGTGCTCCTTGATGCTTGCATTGCCAAAGGGGGAGAAATTTTTGAGTTCTCTGCAACAAAAGGGGGAAAATAACTCAGGGGGAGTTTTTATCTTGCAAAGGGAAAGATTTGGGGCTTTTACTCTTTTGAAAAAGGGGGAGGAAAATTCTTTTGTCAAGTGACATGATTTGGCTCGTTTCTGAGTTTTTATGGTCACTTGTGTGCTGAAAGTTTTCAAATTTTCTTGAACTTGAATTTGGTTGTCAATGCACTCATCAAGGGGGAGATTGAGAAACCAAGGGTTGGTTTCAGAGTCTGTGATGAGTGATTGACAGATTTTATCATCTGATTCGAAGGGGTCCCTCCGAAGGGGTTCAGAGGTTGTTTCACCGAAGGGTTCGGTGGGTTCTATTTGCTACAGCTGTTGCAGCGGAGTGTGCCTGTCGGAGGGGTCCGACAGTACACGATAACTTGGTTGTACCGATGGGTTCGGTACTTTGGACGGTACACCGGAGTGTGTGCCGGAGGTTGTTGATCTAGATAGGTCTCCGGGGTACTAGATACACTTGTCTGTCTGTCTGTGGTGCGCAAGTGTCTTCGGAGGCGACGAACGGTTCGCAGCAAGTGAACCTGTGCCAAGCGTGAGGCTTGATGAGCGGGGAGCTCGGTCACGAAGGCTGCGAGGGGTCGAGGTCGGTCCTTGGGTCAAGGTGCGCCGGGTGAAAGTAGAAAGTGCGGAGCGTGGCTCCGGCTGAAGGTAACCCGAGACGAAGTCCTCAGAGGCGAGGCACTTCGAAGGGTACTCCGAAAGGAGTGACTTCAGAGTATGGTGGACAAAGTCCTCAGCAATGAGGCAAGGTGTTCGAAGTGTGCTCCAGATAGAGGCACTCGAAGGTTCACCCGACGAAAGTCTCAGAAGTCGAGGTGCATCGAAGGCATGGTCCGGGTGAGGTTCGTCGAGGAGTGTATTCGGGGAGGACTGCGACGAAGTGCTCACGGAATGCTTCATGTGGAGTCCTTGGATGAGGGAGGGACTTCGAAGGGTGGTACTCCGAAGGTGGTGCTTCGGAGTATGGCTGACTTGAGGTACTTTGGCCATACATAGCTTCGGTACATGGACTGACGGAGTTCGAGCTGAGAGTAGCGGCGAAGCCGTGGTGATCCACTTCGAAGGTGATGGCGTGAAGGCTCAAGGACTTTGATGGCTTTGGCTCAAAACCGTCACTATATCGAAGGCTAACTTCAGTGAAGCGAAGGCCGTCTGGCTCGAGGCTTCTCACCGAAGCTACCGCACCTCTCGCGTGCGAAGGAGGGCTTCAGAAGAATCCATGACTGCAAAGGCTGACCATGTATACTCTGCAAAAGCTAATGCTGTCTCCTCTGCGAAGCTGACAAAAGAAGCCTCCAAATAAAGTAGACTACCAACTGTACCCCCTATTCTGATGAGACAAAATCAGTGTAAACCCTAGGGGTAAAGTAGTCTATTCAGAGGGCTGAATAGTGCCTATAAATAGTGGAGGCTAGCTAGACAACAGTAACACTTTGAGCAGTCATTGTAGAACTCCTATGCTAGCTGCCACACTCTCTTGTATTTAGTCCGTGAGTTCATTTTGTGTTCCCTGTTCAAGCAATGAAACTTTGATTCTGTTTTCATTTACTGTTTGAACTTGTATGCCTACTTTGCACTGCATGTCTTGATTTCTTTGTGCCTCACTTCTTCCTGTGTTGAGTTTATTGCTCTGGAGTATTTTGGAGAAGTGTGTGAGTGATCAGTGCGTGTGAAGTGTGTTTTTCAGTATTTGTTCACTTTGTGTATACTGGAGGCTAGTCCTCTCTGATTACTAGTGAAGCATTGTTTCTGGCTTAACTCGAAGCATGTTTTCTTCCCTATCGGAGTTCTTTGTGTTCAGTGTGAGTTCAGACCTCCAAAGTATGATGCCTATTACCAGTTGCTAGTGTAGAATATTTGGTCGAAGTCCTCAGAGAGAAGTCATCTCTTACGAAGGGTTAAGTGCGAAGTCTGCTCGAAGGCACCTAGTGTGCGGAGCCTGCACTGACTTAGCAGAGTTGAGTTTTAGGAGTTGTGGGTGGAGCGAAGTCTTCTTGACTTCAAAATTTTGCTCCTTGCGAAGCCTGATTTCAGAGCTGTCAAATACCTCCAAATCAGAACTTCGAAGGGCGTGTTCGAAGCCTGTTCTGTAGAAGACAGAATTTAAACAGAAGGGTATTTTTAGCCTGAAATTTTTAAAAGCTCCCATTTACCCCCCCCCCCTCTGGCCGCTGTTTCCGGTCCAACTATGGCAAAGCCTGTCGTGACGAAGTGTGCTGGCGGAGCGTGCGGTCGAAGCAGCAGTCTCACCGAAGAGTGTTCTGGAAACCTCCGAAATCGATCTCTCAGCTCCGAATACCTTCGACGAGGTATCTCCAAATGTAGGTAACCTGCAACAGAGAAGATTCTAAGTACGAATTCGGCCTGAGGACCAAATTCTGCTAAGTGTTGCACTAGTGGCGAAGGTAGCAATCTGTTACGCAGTTTAGCGGATACTTCACAGGCGAAGTAACAAGGCGATAACAATCTATTACGTAGATTAACAGATACTTCACAGGCGAAGTAACAAGGATTAGCACTATTCCGAAGTGGCCGTCGGAGGGCTTCCCGGCAAACCCACGAAGAATACAGAAAAGTAAAGATAAAGTAAATGCGATTCAAAGCTAGGCTTTGTGGTTGATTTGTGTTGGGGGGCTCTGAACAGGCTTCGCTCCTGTATTTATAGGGGCTAGACTTCTAATCTCTAAATCTAATCTGCTATAACTCGGCTGAATCATGCGTAGAGATAAACACTTAGCCAAAATCAGATACAACTCTATCTCTGCCCGAAGTGGGCCTTCGGCTAGGCCCACCGAAGCCTGCTCCTTGGGCTGAAGCTTCGGCGGAGTGGGCCTCCGAAGGCCTCCTAGCCGAAGGCTGTGGGCTGGCTAGAAGCTTCCGGAGCCTGTAGCCCAATGGTCCTTCGGCCCTATAGGGCTTTGGCCTGACCTGGGACATGTGTATTTTTGGCCCAAATTACCAAAATTGATATTTTTACAATCTTAATCATTAATGCCATTTTTTGCTATCAACACATGCCCCCTGCCTTTTAGTGAACTAAGTGAACTAAAAGCACAACGGGCTAAAGACGATACTTTCCATATCGGCCTTTTTACATCTTTTAAGTTGTTTGCCATACACTTGGGAAATACCTTTTCAAGTATCTACCATTCAAAGCTCTTCGAAACCGCTATCCTTGCAGAGATTCTAACACATATGCATTGCCAGGAGTGATTTTGGCTATTTTGAAAGGGCCTTCCCAACTAGGCGACCATTTACAAAATTTGAGACTCTTAGTGCCTAATGGTAAAATCATCTTTCAAACCAAGTCACCCACTTGAAACGATTTTGGTTTAACCTTCTTATTGTAGGCTTTAGCTACTCTCCTCTTGTCTATTTCTATGGCTTCTAAAGCCCCCAATCCCTTATCGGTCACTTCTTCTAGATTGTCTTTCAACAGAGTTTCATACTCGTCGACTGATAAGACATCTTGCTTTAACACTCTTAGAGAGCCAAGATCTACTTCTACAGGTAGAAGGGCTTCTTGTCCATATACCAACTCATACAGACTAACTTTGGTACACCGTGCTTTGCAATTCTACAAGCCCATAGCGCCTTAGAGAGCACTTCATGCCACCTTTTAGGGAATTATTCAATTTTCTTCCTAATGAGCTTAATCACGGTTTTATTACTAGACTCGGCCTGACCATTGTCCTGAGCATAGTAGGGCGAAGAGTTTATCAACTTAATACCATAATATTCGGCAAAGTACATTGATATGTAGTGAGAGTTTGAGAAATGTCGAATCTATGTATGATGTGATTCAAGATAAAGTCAAGTACCTCAGTCCACTTGGTGAAGTAATTCATCACCATCAACACGAACCGATGCCCTTTTGAGGAAGGAGGGTGAATTTGGCCGATGAAGTCTAAACCCCAACCTCGGAATAGTCACGACTTGACAATAGGGTTAAGTAATGAAGCGGGAGCTAACTGAATATTGCCAAACTTCTGACATGCTTCACACCCTCTATAATACTTAAAACAATCCTCAATCATAATCGGCCAGTAGAAACCCGCTCTTTTGAGCATCCAACTAATTTTCTGGGCTGACTGATGAGTGCCACAAAGTCCTTCATGGACTTCTCCCATAGCCACCTGGGATCGTTCGTGGTCTAGACACTTTAACGGTACTCCGTCAATGGTTCGGTGATACAATGCGTCGTCTATCAACACAAATTTAAACGCTTGTCGCCGAACTTTCCGATCCACCCTTTAGCTAGGGTCTCTCAAATACTGGACGATTGGAATTCTCCAATCGCCCTTATGGGCTTCGGAGGGTTTCGCTAGCTCACTCCTTGAAAAAGTATCTAGGCTACTGATTTCGGGGTGCCCCCCAAGCCCTTCCTGCTTCTGCCGAAGCCTGGCTGGACTAGTCGTGTGGAGAGCATCAGGCCGAAGCCCCCTGCCAGAGGGTCTGAGCTCCCGAAAGCCCTCACTGTCTGGAGGACTTCGGCTCATAGTCTCCAGCGTGCTAGGCCCTTCAGTGGGCGGAGCACTCCGGTCCCGGGACCTCGGCGCGGGGTAATCTTCGGTAGCCGGAGGGGTCCGACCCAGAGGATGCGCTTGTCCGAAGTCACTGGCTTCGGTAGTGAGACCAAACATCAGCTTCTCCGGTACAAAAAATTTTCCTATCCTGACTTGGTAACCAGATGCTTGCTGAGCCAAATCATTTGCAACTGAATTGGCCTCTCTTGACACATGAGAAATTTTGAAGTCATCAAAAGTAGCAACTATGTCCAGGCACTTATCCAAGTAACTGTTTAACAAACCGTTAAAACATTGAGCACTCTTAGACACTTGTTGCACTACTAACAGAGAATCGCCATGTGCATGAACATGTTTAACACCCATGGATCCTAATAATTCAAGCCCTAGCAGTAAAGCCTCGTATTCAGCTTGGTTATTAGTAGAAGGAAACTCTAAATGAGCCGAGGTCTCAAAGTGCGCTCTGCTAGGTGATATGAGAACCACTCCAATACCTTGGCCATTTTTGCAAGATTAACCATCAAAGTAAAGCTTCCACAACATTACCTCAATCAAAGCAACATTGTCGCTCCAACTGACATCTATGTGGTGATCCACTATAAAGTTGGCTACGATCTGGCCTTTCATAGCTCTTAGGGATTCATAAGCCAAATCATATTCAATCAAAGTGTAAGCCCACTTTCAGATTCTTCCACTTAGAATAAGCTTTTGCAACATGTGTTTTATAGCATCAGTTTGGCAAACGACAACACATGTAGTAGGGAGAAGATAGTGGCGCAATTTGGTACACGCGTAGTAAAGTGATAAACATAAGCGTTCCACAAACGCGAACCTAGTCTCAGCGTCTAGCAGGCGGCGGCTCAAGAACATGATGATGTACTCTTTCCCTTCTACCTCCTAGGTTAGCACGGCCCTGATCACGCAATCTTCAGCAGCGATGTACAGCCGAAATGGGATCCCAGCTTTAGGTGCTCTCACCACGGGCGATGATGATAAGCACTCCTTGATTTTCTCGAAGGCGCTTTACTGGCTTGCCCCCAAGTGAACTCGACCTCATTCTTTAGCCGGAGTATGGGGACAAAGGCATCAATCTTGCCAGACAAGTTAGATATAAAGCAACGCAAATAATTCATCTTGCCTAGCAACTTTTGCACATCTTTTTTGCATGTCGGTGCCGTAACGTTTCTAATTTTCTCAAGCCTCTTAGGATCAATCTCTATGCCTCTTTCATGAATCATGAAACCTAAGAACTTACCTGCCGACACACCAAAAACACATTTGAGTGGTTTCATTTTTAAGCCATATTGTCGCATCCTATCAAAAGCAACTTTCAAATCGGCTAAATGGTTTCCCATAGTGTCCGATTTGACTACAACATCATTAATGTAAACTTCTAACATAACTCCTAGCAAGTCATAATAGATTAAGTTCATAGCCCGCTGATATGTGGTGCCAGCATTCTTCAAACCAAAATTCATAACGACCCACTCGAATAAACCGACAAAACCAGGGCATCGAAAGGCTGTCTTGTAGACGTCCTCTTCTGTCACGCCCCGATTTAATAAATCAGGACTTTATTTAAATTCCATAGAAAATCAATAAAACAAGACGTTCATCACGCGACCTCGTACAATACGGGCAATCATTCACGGTTCGTAGACCGTATTAATACAAAAGTGAATAAAGATGAAGAGAAACTAATAAAATAAGGGAGATAGAGTCTTAAAGTTTAGGGAGTTGTTACTTAAATATTTAGGATTGATTTCTAATGAGAGTTCTGAATTTATGACTTGATGTAATTTATTTTCCTAGGGGTTTTTATTTCCCCTTTTTAGAGATGAAGTAAAAAGGTATAAAATACCCTTATTATTTTTATTGTAGTAAAAATAGTGAACTTGAGTTGTTAGGCCTTCTGAAGTTATTATATAAGTTTTCATGATGTTTTTGTAAAGTGTTGTATTTCTATTAATTATTTATCCTAAAGGACTTTAGAAATGTTATTTAATAAAATGCCATGGACAAAATGGACATTCCATTTTTATTGTATTAAAAACAGTGAAATGGAGCCAATATATCTTCTTAAATTAATTTATAAATTTTAAGGGTTTATCTGAATTATTTAATTGAAATATTAATTAATTCCTAAAGGGGACTTTTCTTTATTATTTAATAAGATTATTATGTGCCAAATAAACATATTGCTTTTATTGCATAAAAGTGTAGAGGATAAAAAGGCAAATTTTCCAAAATTGAAATGGTGAAATTTGGAGTTAATTTGAGCAAGATATGAATTTTGGAAGTTCAAACTATTTTCTTGAATTTTTATTTAAACAGAAAACCTGCGTCGGTCCACGGTGAGCCAGGTCCACCATGGACCCGCGCACTGTGCACGTGGGCCGATCGGATCTGGACCGTTGGATCCAGATCCAACGATTTCCAGCGCAGCGGGTCACTTAAGTGACAACCAACGGCTGAGATCGACCGATACCGGTCAACCTCAGTCAAACGCATCTGGGCGCTCGGTTTCAGGATCTAATCCTGGCCGTTCGCTGCATATCATACGGCTATGGCTTCGTCCGGCACGGCACGCAACGAAGGGGTAAGTACCCCCTTCGTTCCCGACTCCAGCGGAGCAACGGCGAGGGCTTCAGACGGCGGCGAGGGCTAACCGGCTGGGCTAGGGCCTAAAATGGAACCAGGAAGGCAAGGGGAGCTCAGGCATACCGACGATGGCGGCGAGAAGTGACCGACGGCGACCGGCGGCGAGGGGAGGCGACGAAGACCTTCGGGTCGACGGTGGCGATGGCGATCTAGCGGCGAGGAACGCGAATGGATGCGAGGCCGAGGGAGCAGTGGCAATGGCGGTCCTGGCGGTGGCCTCGGCGAGGGCGGCGGTGGCACGGTGCGCCGGCGAAGGCTTGCCGGAGCCGAAGCAGAGGAAAAACCAAAAAGATGGAAGTGGCGGCTCCGGATTGCGATTGCTAGGGTCCTGGTGGTGTGGCGAAGTGCAGTGGACTGGGGGGATTAAATAGGGGTCACCGGCGGCAGAATAGGAAGGCTGACCGAGGGGAAATCGAGGAGGATTCCAAAAGCTCCGGCGAGGTTTCTATAGCTCTTGGACCCTTGCCATACATGGCGAAAGCGCGTGGGAAATAGAGGGAAGGTGATCGCTGGAGAACGGGGAAGGGAATCCTGGCCTTGGTCTGGCGAATCCGGCCGGCCGGTGGCTGAAAACGGAAGGGGGCCGTCGGGATGGAAGGGGAGGGATCCCCTTCCCTTTGGAGAAGATGGAACTGACAGGTGGGGGCCACCTGTCAGTCGGTGGGCGCGAGAGAGGAGAGGCTGACGCGCGGGACCAGCTGGCAGCGAGAGGGAGGGGGGCGGCGCCGACCAGTGGGCCATACTTGACAGCGACCGAGGGGGATGCGGGAGAGGCTGGCGGGTGGGCCTGAGCGTGGTGCGGTGCGGAGGAGAGAGGGGACGGCGCGCCGACAGGTGGGTCCCGCTTGTTAGCGAGTAGGGCTGCTCTGGGCTGGGCCGAAATGGTTTAGGAGGGAAATACGGGGTTGCGGCCCATTACTATTTAAAATTGTTTTTCTGTTTAAAATAATTCCAGAAATTCAAATATTTGCTTAAGGCTTGAAGATCTGTTGGAAACATTTTGTAAAAATTCTCAAAAATATTTCTTGGCCTCTAGTTTATCCCATAAAATTTTCAAGTCCAAATTTTGAATAATTATCTCTGTTTGGCTTTAATAGGGCTCTTTTAGAATCTTTATTAACAACAAAATTCAGAAATTCATTTAATATTATTTTTCTTTTATTTTATTCCCTTTTAATTTTGGGGCTGTTACAATCCTATCCCCTACAGAGAATCTCGTCCTCGAGATTCGAAGTGAACCTCGGGAAAACTAAGGGACGGAGTTCTACTGGTGCTCCGGATTAGGAGATGGTGTTACATGAGAAATAGGCAAAGTGATCTCCGGAACTGGGTTGGTTGAGATCAACTTGGGGGAGTCTTCGGTTGTATCTGGGTTCTCTTTGTGGTGAACTAGGGTAAGTCCATCTGGGTTTGGAATGGAGGATGACGCCCGCTTGGGGTAGGAGCACTTGTTGACGTAGTGGCCTTCTTGGCGACAGTTGAAGCACACAATTGGCTTGCCGTTCCTGTCCCTCTTGTATCCGGTAGCTTGTGCCGGTGTCCTTCCGGCTGGCGGTGCTTGGGGTAGGATGCTAGGGGTTGGGGCTTGAGATGGAATTGCTCTGGTTCCTAGCATAATTGCTTCGTTCACCAATCTCTGAAAGTTGGCGAAGTCCCCGTAGATTAACTAAAGGGAGAGCTCTTGTTGGTGTTGTTGGAAATGGAACAACTGTGCCTGCTGCTCTTGCATCTGCTTTTGTTGTTGTTGCATCTGGGTAAGTAGCGTGGCGATCAGTTGGTTCTGTTTTTCCATCATCTCCGCTAGTGTGGGATGATAGGCAACGGGGGTCTGCTGATGTCCAGCTGCACCCCACTGAGGCAGATTGTCTGAGGTGTTTCCGTCGCGCGGGGCTTCTGATCCTTTGTCGTTGGCCATCCTGAAGTTGAAGGGTTCAAAAAGAAGGTGCCAACATTAAGGGGAAATTGTTACTGATTTTATTGCCTAAGATGAATAATTTGACCTAGATGCTTTATTTTAGTCCCTTATTAACTTTCACACTCATGCCTTATATCATTTTTAATATAAATGATTTATCATGTATTTTATTCACTCAACATTCATGTTGTAATATATTTTATTAATTAGTGTTAGAGGTTTAAGATGAAGTGATGTTGATTATATCTCATTGAATTCCTTGGTACCAAAATTCCAGAAAATTTTTGGAACGCAATTTAATGCTTAGGAGAATTTTTAGGAAAATACTCTAGCTAATTGTTATTTTTAAATGAAATTTTTAGGCCTGTATTTTAGCTTTCCTCTTTCTTGATTTATGCTAAATCCTTTTCTTGAAATTTATTTATTAATTACTTTATTTTATTTTTAATGCTTGGAGAAAATCAAGGTGTTACATCTTCGGCCATAAAGATTTGATTATAACCAGCATTGCCATCAAGAAAACTTAGTACCTTGTGTCCTGAAGCATCGTTGATTAGCATGTCGGCTATCGGCATCGGATACTCGTCCTTCAGAGTGGCCTTGTTCAGATCCTTGAAATCAATACATACTCATATCTTGCCGCTCCCTTTCTTCTCTACAGGCACAATGTTAGTGACCCATTCTGCGTACCTGCATGGCCTAATAAATCCATCTTTGAGCAGTCGCTCTACTTCTTCTTTAACTCGGTCATAGACGACCGAGTTAAAGCGGTGAGAAGGTTGTTTATAAGGCCTAAATCCGGACTTGATGGGCAGTCGATGCTCCATGAGCTCGTGGCTTAGTCCCGACATCTTCCTATACTCCCATGTGAAACAATCGACATACAACCGAAAAAATTTTATTACTTCGGCCTTTTCATCAGGCTGTAAATGTTGGTTTACAAAAGTCGGCCTCGGGATGCTACCATCACCTATGTCAACTTCTTCTAAGGGATCGGCCGACGCAAAACCTTGTCCTAATTTCACTACTTCGCTAAAGTCCTCGATGGCCTCGGCAATACCGTCTTTAGTAGACCGATACTGCTCTACACGAGACTTTA
This sequence comes from Zizania palustris, assembly GCA_019279435.1. Classification (NCBI taxonomy): domain Eukaryota; kingdom Viridiplantae; phylum Streptophyta; class Magnoliopsida; order Poales; family Poaceae; genus Zizania; species Zizania palustris. Next base: position 72,336,829 of record JAAALK010000082.1, read on the forward strand.
GCCAATCCAGATTACTCCTGCTAGAAATGACTACTAATATAAAAACAGTCGTGCTACACCAGCCGGCTTTACAGACACTAGTACAAAATGTCCTCCGGACGCCTCCGACGGAGTATCTCCGAACGTGAAAAACCTGCAACAGAGAAGATACGAAGTACCAATTTGGCCTGAGGACCGAATTCTGCTAAGTGTTGATCTAGTGGCAAAGGTAGCAATTTATTACGCAGGTTAGCGGATACTTCACAGGAGAAGTAACAAGGCGATAGAAATCTATTACGTATATTAACGGATACTTCACAAGCGAAGTAACAACGATTACCACTATTCCGAAGTGGTCGTCGGAGAGCTTCTAGGCAAACGCACGAAGAGGTACAGAAAAGTAAAGGTAAATAAATGTGATCAAAGCTAGGGCTTTGTGTTTGATTTGTGTTGGGGGCCCTCTAAGCTGGCCTCTCCTCTCTATTTATAGGGGCTAAACTTCTGATCTAATCTGCTATAATTCAGCTTGGATAGAGATAAAGACTTAGCCGGAATTGTATCCAACTCTATCTCTGCCGAAGTGGGCTTCAGCCAGGCCCATCGAAGCTTGCTCCTCGGGCCGAAGCTTCGGCGGTGTGGGCCTCCGATGCTTCTTGGTCGAAGGCCGTGGGCTGGCTGGAACCTTTCGGAGCCCATAGCCCAATGGACCTTCGGCTCTATAAGGCTTCAGCCTGATCCAGGACATGTGTATTTTCGGCCCAAATTACCAAAATCGATACTTCGACAATCTTAGCCATTGATGCCATTGTTTCCCATCAACACATGCCCCCTGCCTTTTAGTGAACTAAGTGAACTAAAAGCACAATGAGCTAAAGACGATACCATCCATATCGACTTTTCGACACCTTTCACGTTGTTTGCCCATGCTTGGAAAATACCTTTTCAAGTATCTACCATTCAAAGCTCTTCGAAACCGCTCTCCTTGCAGAGATTCCAACACGTATGCATTGCGAGGAGCGATTTCGGCTATCTTAAAAGGACCTTCCCAACTAGGTGACCATTTACCAAATTTGGGACTCTTCATGCCTAAGGGTAAAATCGTCTTCCAAACCAAGTCTCCTACTTGAAACGATTTTGGTTTAACCTTCTTATTGTAGGCTTTAGCTACTCTCTTCTTGTCTACCTCTATGGCTTCTAAATCCCTTAGTCTCTTATCGATCACTTCTTCTAGGTTATCCTTCAAAAGAGTCTCATACTCGTTGACCGATAAGCCATCCTACTTTAACACCCTTAAGGAACCAAGATCTACTTCTACAGGTAGAACGACTTATTGTCCATATACCAATTCATATGGACTGACTTTGGTAGCACCGTGCTTTGCAATTCTGCAGGCCCATAGTGCTTCAAAAAGCACTTCATGCCACCTTTTGGGAAATTCTTCAATTTCCTTCTTAATGAGCTTAATCACAGTTTTATTACTAGACTCGGCCTAACCATTGGCTTGAGCGTAGTAGGGTGAAGAGTTTACCAACTTAATGCCATAATATTCAGCAAAGTCCCCCACTTCTTTAGAAACAAATGAACTACCCTGATTTGTAGTGAGAGTTTGAGGAATGCCAAATCTATGTATGATGTGTTTCAAGATAAAGTCAAGTACCTCATTGTGGGTTGAGGAGCCATGCTGAAGAGTATGGGCCTCATGGCTCCAGATGTGATGAGTCATTGTCAACGGAAGTCAAGATGACTGAAGAGAAGAGAAGACCTGTTGTGTCTGGGCCACATGTGACTCAGGTACATGGGCAGCGAGCGACTGTCGGGCAGAGGGGCCACAAAGTCGAGCTGGCCCAATCTGGGTACATGGGCTCGGAGAAGTAGAGGTCCACTAGGCTGTTGACCAGGATTGACTCAGGTCCACGGGCGGCGAGCGATTGCTGGGCTGAGAGAGCTGCGGAATTGGGCCGGCCCAATCTGGGTACCTGGTGCAAAGTCGGTGGACACTTTGTCAGTTTCGGCGCAAAACTGACAACCGCTGATCTCGGATCTGACCGTTCTGAGGCAAAGTCGTAGTTGCTATAAAAGCTCTGCTTCAGGATAAGTCATCTGTAGTTAGGAGTTTACTATTTTGCCTTTAGGCCCACAGTCTGTCAGTCGAGTCTGTAAAAATATCCTAAGGGCATTTTGGTCTTTTCCATTTTATTTCAGCGTCTGTAAAAACCCTAAGGGTCTTTTGGTATTTTCCTAGGCTATTGGGCTGCCTATAAATAGGGCCCAATCCCTAGGGTTAGGGTTACCCTTTCTGAAATTACTTTACTAATCCAAAAGATTGGGTCACTTTTTGGCGTTCATCTTCCTACGTGTTTATCTTCTCCGCCGCCGGTAAATTTTCTCGCCACCGCCGTTGATTACTATTCTTCGTGCACTGTTTTTTCTCATGGTTGTGATTTTCCTCTACAAGCACTACTTCTTTTTGTATTTGTTCCTTGCATGGCAACTAGTACCTACTCCTGTAATCTAGCTCCTAGGTCTGCGCGCTAGAAGCTTGCGTATGCGCAACCAGCAGCTAGCCGCATAGGCTATAGTGCCTAGCGCTCCTAGCCAGCACAGCTAGCCAGCGCCCTAGGTAACTATCTTAGCCTTGCGCAGGCGCAGTGCCTAGACTGGCGGTATAGGGGCTGCAGCTGCACTTTGAGTTAGGTGCAGCTAGCTTCTTTGGCCTGCTTTATTGCAGCAGTAGCAGCAGCTGTGTTCATTTGGTCATCGGGCGGATCAAACTAAGCCACACGGCGTGTTTTTTGAGACCGAAGTTGCAGCGGCGGTTCGGCAACAGCCAAGCTAGTTGTTTTTTGGATGGAGATTTCTAGGAGCGTGTTTTTTTGTCAGGCTTCATCGTAGTACTAGGACTTCGTTCTGTGCAAAGGTGCTGCGGAGACAGGCTTCGTTAGCACTAGTGCATGTAGACTCCAGTTGTCATGACGAAGAGTTGAGGCTCGAAGTCTAAGCATGGGCCCCATAGTAGCGCAACCTCCACTGGTTTTGTGCATGAGATCGAAGTCCACAACACAACCTTCGCTGGTTTTTGTGCACGATTTCGGAGTCTGCTCCGAAATTTTGGGTTTCGACCGCACCAGCTGTCTGTCGTAAGCTTCAGAGTATTTTTGTGAGCTTCGATTGATGAAGTCTGTTTTCAGAGTATTTTTGTGAGTTTCGAATGACGAAGTCTGATTTTGGAGTAGTTCTGCAGACTTCGGACATGGGTTAATAGACTTCGTTTCAGAGACTATTTTGAACAGTACTAGTTTGTCTCGTTTTGCGTGCTGTTGACCAGATGTTTCTTTTGATGATGCGTGAACTGCTTATGTTTTGAATGATAAATTAATCTACCTTCGAACACTGTGTCGGTGTCTTCTTGCTTAGGACACCAGTTGTTTTTAGGCTAGATCATTTTGGGTTCTGTTGATCTGGTTACTATTCCCTACTAAGTCTGTAGAGGTGCGTTGGGTGTTGGGAGCAGGCCATTGATTCACAAAAATTTTTTAGGCACCCATTCACCCCCCTGGTCACTACTTTCAGTCCTACAAGTGGTATCAGAGCTTGGTTAGTTTTTTTCCATACCTTAACCGGTTCTAAACCCAGGTAGTGATCATGACTTCTTCTGGAAAGGTTCCGTCCCTAGAAGCTTATGGCTATACTTATTGGAAGACTCGCATGCGAGCCTATCTCATGAGCTAGAGCGTGGACATTTGGAACATTTGTGTTCACCCTACTTTCACCATAGTGTCTATTGCTGAGGATACATCTGCAAATATTATCGCCTAGCTTTAGAACAACAACAAAGCGGTGAACATTTTGTTTTCTAGTTTAGGTCCCACTGAATTTGAGCGTGTGAGCCATCTCTACACTGCTAGAGAGATCTGGGCTACCCCCCACGCACACCATGAGGGGACAGCCCAGGTCAAGGCTAGACTCTATCAGACCTACCAGCGTGAATATGAGAATTTCACACAGAAGCTGGGTGAATCTGTTGGAGCTTTGTTTGGTCGTTTTCAATCAATCATCAACAAGCTTTGGGCCAACAAGGCCGAGGGAGTCCAGTTGGTCTCAGATCATGAGCAGGCGCTCAAGGTTCTCCATACCTTGGACCCTAAGATCTGGGAGATCAAGGTATCCTCTATCATTGAGAGCACCTCTTATGATACCTTGACAATTTCTGAGTTGTTCAGCAAGCTCAAGGCCACTGAGGTTGATATCTAGTTGAGATCAAATCTCACTGGCTCTGGATCAAAAACCCTGGCCCTTGCTACACCTTCTGCTGACCCCTCCTCTGTGAGCTGTGCTGGGTTCTCCTTGATGTCTATCACTAAGGACCAGCTTGAGTCGTTAGGAGATGATGACCTGTGTCTATTTAACAACCGGGTGCGTTGTGTCTATGATAAGTGAATGTTCAAAAGACATGGCACAAAATCCGGATGCTTTGAGTGTGGTGATCCAGGTCACTTCATCGCCGACTGCCCCAAGTGCAATGGTCACAAGAAGGGTATCGGTGGTGGCTTCTACGACTACGGCAAGAACGATAGATCCCCCTTCACAAAGGTAAAGCCAAAGACCATATTCTTCAGAAAGGCCCTGAAGGACTACCGGTGTGAGAACAAGAAGCGCAACAAGGCCTTCTTCGCTGAGATGGAGAAAAGCTACTCCAAGCAGTCTTCATCTTCTTCCTCTTCATCAAGCTCAAGCGATGAGGAGATCGTGATCAGGAAGGGGAAGGACAAGGACGATCTAGCGGGCCTCTACTTCATGGATTTCAGGGACAGGCCGAAGAGCCGCTCACATCACCGCCGAAGATCCCGCAAGAGCTTCTGCTCAATGGCTCTTGGGGATAAGGAAGAGAAGGGCTCCCCCGACGACTCCGATGACGACGACGATGAGAATGTATCTTCCTATGAACGCGAAATTGTTTATTTACTTGAAGAAAATCGTCAGGAGTTGAGATATCGGGAGAAACTGCTTAGAGGGGCTAAGAAGAGGATAGATGAGCTTGAGAGTGAGCTTGTTGTGGCCAATGGCAGAATTGAGAGTCTATCTTCTTCCCCTTGCTTGGGTGATAGCAGTGAGTGCCCAAAGTGTGAGGTGTTACTGTGTGACCTAATGACTCGGAAGTCCAGGTACATAGAGAGGGTAGATGAGAGGGAGGCTTTGGCCACTGAGCTTGAGAGCGCTCAGCTGGAGCTGAAAGGTGTTCATGCCACTGTCGTCGTGCCCTGTGTTGATTGCCCATCCCATCTAGCTAGTGTAGCTAAGCTGAAAACCAAGGGTGATGAGCAGTTGGGCGAGTTGGAGAGTCAGCCCAAATTACCAAAATTGATGTTTTGACAATCTTAATCATTAATGCCATTTTTTGCTATCAATAGAAAGCAGTTGAAGCATATGACTATGACCGGAAGCAAAAATTCAATCTTCAAGTTGCGTATCTATGGTCGGTCCACGATTTTCTGGCATACGGTATTTTTCTGGTTGGAGTTGTCATGGAAGGTTGACATGTCTAATATGTGCGAAGGACATAGATTGTTTCCGTCTGAACTTCGGGGGAAAGATTTGTTACTTTGATTGCCATAGATGTTTTTTGCCCATGAATCACCCATTTAGGTTAGAGAGGAACAATTTCAAGAAGGACAATGTTGTTGTAAAGGGACCACCAAGACGTTTAAATGGTAGAGAAATCGTTGATATGCTGAATGAGTTGGTCGTTAATGAAAATGAGGATGTATTTGTAGGATTCAGAACCAAACATAATTACACCCACATATGTGGCTTATGGGAACTGTCGTATGTCAAATCACTAATTCTGATGCACAACATTGACGTTATGCATCAGGAACGTAATGTTGGTGAAAGCATTATAAGTACATGTATGGATTTTGCAGATAAGATAAAAGATAATGTAAAGGCGAGAAGAGATTTAGCTGAGATTTGTAATCGACCAACCCTTGAGTTGACGAATAGTGGTGGCAAGCCACGTGGCCCCATTTTGTTTAAAACCTAAAGAAAAAATAAGTAATGAGGTGGTTGGAAAATTTGAAATTCCTAGATGGTTACGCCGCGGGATTTAGAAGAGCTGTGAATTTGAAGACAGAGAAATTAAATGGATTGAAAAGTCACGATTACCATATAATAATGGAAAGACTCCTTCCTGTAATGTTTCGCGGGTACCTAAATGATGATGTGTGGAAGGCGTTAGCTGAGCTGAGCCGTTTTTATAGACAACTTTGTGCGAAAGAAATTAAGAAAGATATGATGGAGATGCTAGAGAAAGAGATCCCGGTGCTTTTATGTAAATTGGAAAAAATATTCCCTCCAAAGTTCTTCAATCCAATGCAACATTTACTGGTTCATCTTCCATATGAAGCTAAGGTAGGTGGCCCTGTGTAATATAGGTGGATGTATCACATTGAAAGGTCCATAAAGAAGCTTAGAGCGATGGTTGGTAATAAGGCTAGAGTTGAAGGTTGCATCGCAGAAGAATTTAAATTGAAAGAGATAGCATACTTCACTAGTGTATACTTCGCTGAGCATCACAATGTCAACACACTTGCTACACGGTACCATATGGATGAAGACCATCCTTGTAGTGCTCTCCAAATTTTTGGGTGGAAGGGCATAACTGTTGGTGTCTCCACGACATATTATGTAACTTAGGAAGAACAGACATATGCCTTGCTCTACATGTACTCAAATATGGAAGAGATGGAACAATATTTCACGTAAGTAAATTCTTTTTAGTTTTATATTTTACCTCCAAATTTTATACCCGTTTATTTACCTATTCGTTATAATGATGGTATGTTTGATTCAAAATAGTTGATGTCTGGTCATCAACCAACGGAGAAGCAATTAGATAAATTGCGTCGAGAAGGAGTAAATGGCGGGCCTAGTTTCCTCACTTGGTTCAAAGAACATGTAAATCCTTACCTTTTGTGACAAGTATTATTGTACTCTATTAGGTTAATTATCTTATAATCTCCTATGATTTGCAATGCGTGTTCGCTGACAATGTACATATAGACTTGCGACAGCTCTCTTACGGAAGTATTAGTGCCAAAAGTTACATTCGCTATGATGTTAATGGTTTCCGCTTCCATTCAACTATTTTTGATGCATATCGACCTCTAGCGGCAACAACTAATACTAGAGTTGTTACAAGGGTCGTTGATGGACAAGGACACGAAACTATGTATTATGGAATCATCAAAAATATAATCGAGTACAATTTTGCCGGGAATAAGGAGATTAAAGTAGTCTTCTTAGATTGTGATTGGTTTGACCCTAAACATGTGGTACTCGAGAAAACCAATTTGGGATGGTTGAAGTCAAACACGCGGAACGATTATGTGATTGCGATAATTTTGTGCTTGCTCACCAAGTCGAGCAGGTGTATTATATGTCGTACCCATGTGAAAAACTAAGTGCTTGGTGGGTAGTCTACAAAGTGAATCCTCGGGAATTTCTACACACCCCTAGTGATGGCGCTTATCAATTAGAGGTTGAAGAAGTTGATGAGGTTTACCAAGATGATGAATTGCCGACTTCATTTAATGTAGAGTCAGAATCACCAGCAGATTTTTTTCTTGGCGATTCTAATGATGTAGAAGTTCTCGAGAAAAGGAAACACCAACATAAGAAGAAAAAAGTAACATGGCGTGCTTTGGGAAGAAAAGGACAAATTGATCTTGGTTTTGATGATAATTGACAAATAATTTTTTTCATACATTCATATGTAATATACTTAATATTACATGTTTTTCATATGTTCAAACCTTCTATACTAATAAATGCTCGTTTGTGCTTGTTTTGAACAGGATGTCAAAAAAGGTAAAGAGTGTCACGGGGAAGCTCTTTCGCTTGGCGAGTACATCGACGACTCAGGAGGACACCCTATTCAAGGGTAGTTCCTCTTCTTCAAACAGACGTCGTCAAGAACAGCTCTTGAGATGCATAGATCCGACATTAATTGGTCGGTCTATTGCATTTCAAATGGATTATGAGGTAACTTTCAAATTGATTTTTATGCCAGTTATAAACTATTACTAATTGTTTTAATACTATTTTGCAGGAGGAAGAACACTTGGAGAGTGCGAGTCATGAGGATGACCCGGTGGGTGGGGGGAAAGAGGGGGATGACACGGAGAGTGCGGGGCATGGGGATGACCCAGAGGGTGTGGGGCAGGGGGATGACCCGAAGGGTGCAGGTCAAGAGGAGGGGGCTGAGGCTTTAGGGTCCTCACAAACTTTCAGGACGAGCCATCTGGTCGCCCCACCAGTAGTCTCTTCCGGTGGAGCCAAGATCGAGATTACACCTATAGGTGACGGGTAAGTCTAATACTCTATTGTTTTGCTTTTTTTCAAAAAAATTCTTTCAGTAAACTGACTTTATTTATTATGTATTTCTAGATCTTGGATTGAATCTCAGTTTGACAGCACTTCGAGGGTCAAGCAGGTTAACTAGATATTGGGTAACATGTGTCGTCTACACTACCTAGGGGTGCTGACAATGCCGACCGGTGAGCAGGTTCTATGCCAGACATGGGACCAGTACCGGTTTTCTCCTGACGGGCTCCTTGGAACTGCTCAGGGGGTGGTGTCTCATGACTTCTGGGTATGTGTTTTTCAATCTTCTTTTAGTTTTAATACAAAGCTTTTCGAGTTACATCACTTTACTAATCATGACTTTTGCAGTTACGCTTTTGCTTCCCAGAATCAAGCAATCACCATAATCATGCCCTTCAAATCTTCAACAACAATGCACATAAGGTGGTGAAGGACGTTATTTCGTATGCCCGCATTCAAGCGAATAATGCGTATTACAAGGAAAAGCTAGGGCAACGAATGAGCAAGGCGACGGGTGCATCCACAATATACTTGACTGAAGAACAATACCGTTCGGTAAACAATTCTAACTTTTTTAATCTTCTATTATTGAGATTTATTTTCATATAATACAAATAGCATCTCTGTTCAGGTGAGGATTCTGTGGTTTACAAACCGCGAGGATGCATATTTTGAATTCTACAAGATTTGATCTTCAGCTGCATTCAAGAAGACTTCCGAGCAGAAAAGACAATGTTGTGGGACGGATCCGAAGCACATATATGGTGTCGATGGACATATCTGCCACACTAAACGCATGGTAAGACCTCCTTCTATCACTCTATCTATAGATACATTGTAATGCGACTAACTCATATCTACTGTACAGGAAGCTAAATCTGGCAATGTGCCAAGTGACATCGAGATGTATGCTTCTGGTCACAAAGGAAGCGATCCTACACAGCTAGATGTCTTGTGTAGCCAGTCAGCCACAGACTATTTGGTGAGATATGTTAGCAATGTTAAGAGTTTGCGTTATTTCATTTTTCTCCGTCTAATCGGACATGTTGTTTTTTGTAGACGCGGTATGGTGAACACATGGTTCAACTCCATGGAGAGGACTATGATTTGCGGAGAGAACTTGTCGACCAAATAGCCGTGTACTCCAGCGGAGGTGGAAAAAGCCATGGACGGTGAGACGATGTTTTTATCAATGTTTTGTTTATGGTATTGTCATGGTAACTAACTCATTCAATGTTTCAGGTACACCATGTTCAATGGAGTTATTGACTCGAGAGCGGTAAGAGCTCAGAAGTCATCTCAATCGTCGCAGAGCTCCGTCAGAGTTGGCTCCAGCCATCGTCGCTCAGAAGCAAACCCGGAGGTGGTTCATATGAGGGAGGAAATGAGGCGGCGCGATGAGCACAGCAGGCAACAACAAGAGTACTATACCGCCTGCTTACCATAACAGCAGGCGATGATCCAAGTAAGTTTAGTTTGCAGTGTTGCAGTTATAAAGTATTCAGCAATAGGTTTAGAACTAACTGATTGCATTACAACATGTGTAGCAACTAGCCCAGCAACATGGTGGATTTGACATGTCCTTGTTCCAACCACTACCTCCCCCGCCACCACCACTTCCATTTGTTCCTCCTACAACTGAGGTACCTCCTGACATATCGTTATTTGAGATACTTAAGTTAGTGTTTAGAAGGTTAGTTGAGTTCGTTCTCTAATTTTGTCTATTTCTTCAGAGTTTCCGTACGCCTGGTCAAGATGGAGCCTCCGGGGCAAATGTGGATGAAGCGGGAGGCAGTGGCGGCGCCCACGACCCAAATGTGGGCGATCAATGAGTATGGACATATGTGTGTGAATTTTGGATTGAATCTGGATGTGACATGTGCTTCGATATGAATTTGAATGTGTTATGTGAATCTCGATGTGTTATGTGAATTTGGATGATATATGTGAATTCGGATGTGTACCGTGACTTTGGATGTGAATTCAGTTGTGTTTATGTTATTTTGGATGTGATGTGTGAAATTTGGATGTGAATTTGGATGTTATATGTGAAGTTTGAATGTGATTTTGGATGTGAGATGTGATTTTGGATGTTATATGTGAATGTGATATAAATTGTGATTAGATGTGAGTGTGAGTAGGGGAACCAGGAAAAACAAAAAAATACTAGCTAACTTCCGTCGGCTTTGACCATAGCCGACGGAAATTAGCTGCTTTCGGCCACATGGACAGAAAGGCGGCCAAAGCCGACAGAAGTTAGGGCCACCTAACTTCCGTCGGCCAGGCTGGCCGATGGAAGTTAGCGCGCCTCTGCTGATGTGACAGAGTTCGGCGCTAACTTCCATCGGCCACGTGATGCCGACGAAGTTAGCTTTCCGTCGGCCGCCGATGGAAGTTAGCTAACTTCCGTCTACCTGTTTTCGTCGGCCAAATGCCGACGGAAGTTAGCCTTTTGCCGACGGAAATTAGCTTCTTCCGTCGAAAAAGGGCTAACCGGATCGTTGTAGTGTATATATAATCAGGTGCCACTACCGAAAGCCGACGAAAGTTTGCCGAATCGTTGTAGGATCGTTGTAGTGTATATATAATCAGGTGCCACTACCGTCTACTTATCACAACTACTCATTTTGCCTTTCACTTAAGAGAGCATCAGAATGATCATATTTCTTCTCTGAAGTTGGTCTCCAGTTTTTTTCTCCCGAAACAGTCGTTAGAGTACACTGATTTATGGCACACGATTGGTCTAGCTAGCCAGGCTGCACGGCTGCAGCGCCAGCTAACTGCATGTGTCGGCGCCATGCAAGCTGATCAACTCTGCAAGAAAGCCACGCGAGATTCTTGGCATTCACACGTGCGAGCTGGCGAAGCGATCTTGGAAGCGATCTTTCCATGATAGGAATGATCCTTGGAGACGACGACACCACAATGTACACACCCCCGGTGGTAGAGCAGCAGAGATTAGCGGATAGGTGGAGAGAAGGGGATGAGAAGAAGAATCGTTCTATTCTCAAATCAAACAAAAAACAGAAGATTCATTCTTACATCAAAGAATACTTAAAAATGGATGAAATCAATTCCAAAAAATAGAATGAAACAGTTTTATCTCACCTCGTTCTTAAACCAAACGCATCCGAGTAGTGCTTACTGCTTAGTAGTATGCTATCTGCTGTCTGTAATACCAATGGTTAATCTGTTAATTAATGCGCCAAACTGATATTAATGAAGGTCTAGATAAAACCCGATATTTTGGTGAAGCTGGTGATCGAATCCTGAAATTACATAGAAGAGTGAATGCTCTAGCTAGCTAGTCTGAAACTCTGAATCTCTTCTCCAACCAACTGTACGAGCAGTGATCTAACACGAACTAATTAAGATAGTCGATTAAAGAGGCATGCGGCATTGAGAATTTTTCTATCATCATCATCAAACTCAATGCTTCATCGTGTCAAATGTCAAATGTGCAGTGCCTGAGAGGGAACAACGTAGCACTTACCAGACAAAATTCACAAGCTCGGACCATCTCGCATGTTGGCTGTCTTGTCTTCCCCGGTGCCGGTGCCGGTGACTCTGCGACGACAGGTTTAGTCGTTGGGGGGAATGAAGCCTGGTCCGAGACCGTCCACCCGCCGGCGGCCGGCCGGCCGGTCTCGGGCCAGACGACATTCCCCTCAACAAGTTGATCGAGGTGAGGAAAATGGAGGAAGACGAAAGCCTATATACCAGCTGCCTGCACGCAGCAAATGATTTCCACAGCCTTACACGTGGTTGCTTTCTTCCTTGCTGCTTTCGCACTGCACCTCGACACATGGTTTCTTCCGAACTGAACCGAGCTTAAATTTGGGCTATACATTTGCAATTGTCAAAGAGTGCACTGCACTTATATTGGCAGAGCTAATCAAGTCAAAACAACTAATTAAACCCGAAGGAATTTAATCGTGGATGCATCTGTTTTAGTGGAAATCATGAACACCAAGATTCTGATAATGGTCAGCTGGATTATGAAAACATATGAGGAAGAGATGATTACGCATATTCTTGGTTATGATTAAGCATAACGCACATCAGTAGTTCTGCACTGAGCTGCAGAGAAATCTGGCATTTAACTAGAACAGCTTGTGTTTTTCAGGTGTCAAGTTGATGGTTTTATTTTCAAGCAAAGCATGGTTCCTTGCCTCTTTGCGCTACGTTTGCCGAGTTGTTTTTGATTCCAAGCTTAACACTTAAGAAACTGGCCATGGGGCTCCCTGCATGCAAGCTACAGCTACAAAAGATTTAAAGATCACTTTTTTGTGTGTGGATGAGGAGAAAAGTATTCTTGCTTTGAGCTTTTGATTTTCCTTATCTCTTTTTAGCTTGACATGCATGTTCAAAATAAATAAATGAAGATTTGTCATTGTTGTCTTGATTTTTTTGTAATTTAGAAAGAAAAAAACATGTCAAAGCTATAAGTTTGTCTCAACATAGTAGGTTCTAGGTCCCGGTAAAGAGGAGTAAGTGTCTGTTTTTTTTCTAAAAGTTTATGATAGGCTTAACGAGCAAATAAAAACCAAACTCTAGAGTAGCCCAACTTGTTTGGATTGAAATGATTTAAAAAGGAGATTGAAGAGGTAATTTTGTTTTTGGAGTGGATGGTTTGGGAGTGACCCTACAATAATGCAAATTTACAGTGCATTCCAGTATTCCAGTGCCTGAAGAAAAAGCAAATGGGAGAAACTGAAGAGATCCATACCTGTGGGCTATTGAAGCCCATTGATCCCTGTTTGGATGGGCCCAAATCCCAGCACACCCACGGATTCCGGCCCATTAATCTTAAAACGGGTCGATATTTCCAAGTTCCGTTGGGATTGAGACTGCACGCTTTGTTTGGCAAGGCCGAAAACTACTAGCCCATCCCACGTGATTTCGGCCTGTTCGTTTGGTGGGCCCATTCGAAACTAGGCCTGAAGTGAACAGGATTGGGCCCATCCAAAAGAAGGCCCAAATTTCTAGGCTCCAAAAACCCAATCCCGACACGGTAAAATTTCTGGGCACATCCCAAAAGAGGTAACATGAGAACAGATAAACATGGAAATGATTTACGCTAGAATTTAGAATAATTAATTAAAATTTGGGAGAGGATAAGTTAAATTCTTACTTTTTTCATAAGAATTAATCTAATAAAAAATAAAAATAGCTATACAAGTTTATGAGATATTTTTATATACTATTGAAGTATATACAATATAAATAATGTGATTTATAGTTTATATTAGCTATTCATTTTTTATATAGTTTCAAGCATCACATATATATATATATATATAATGTAACAAAAACATAGGAGTATAATGGATATTTTAGTCCATTATCATCTCTTATAAGAATTCAAATATAATTATTTAGCTAAACAATTTCACAGCTGAATCTAATTTATCAAAAATCATCCTGTAAAAAGAATTATAAATCAGAATCAACGGAATCAAAGTCAGAAACCATGCCAAAGAGGACCACACCTGCAAACACATGAAATTCTGCAATAGTACATCCAGAGAGTTTTGGTATCCTTCCATACATGATTGACCCACAATAATTGTATCTAAATTGTCATTGGCCTTTTTATCATGGACCTGATCCATGAGTAAGAAATCGGAGCTCATGCTATGGAAAAAGAAAATTTTGGTTAATTAGCGGTAAATGTTGCTCAAGATATGTGTCCAGGACAGCTAAAACGATATAACTACTAGAGCTAGTCTAACTATTTTTAACTAACAATTCAAAATTTAAATTTTCAAAGAGGTTTGCACAATTTCATAGAAATTTTTATAGCAATAAGGTTTTGAGTACCCAGCCACCCCATCGGTGTATGTGCCTCGTCATCATGGTTGATAAAACTAATTACACAAGTTATCTATTAAGCTTAATTAATTCATCATTAAAATATGTTTACTGTAAAATTATATTATCAAATTATGAATTAATTAAGCTTAATAGATTAGACTTGTGAATTAGTCTAAGTGCAATTAGTTTTATAATTAGAAGGGCATGGCTTGACTTATCGTTGCATGCCAACACATGCTAACACATATATAAACTAAAGTTGTAATTCCTGAGAGGCTGAGACATTCACATGTATGAATGCTGAAGCTGCTGCCAATGGATGCTTGGGTGTTGCATGGTTTGCAACCATCTATTTTTGGCTGTGCTGCTGTTTCTTGCGGTGTGGCCATGCTTGAATCTCTCGCCTGACATGCAGACATTACAAGGGGAAATGCCGGGTTTAGAGGAGAGAGCAAGGCGCACACTCTCTTCCTCCTTTCTCTCTCCTCTCTTCGTTCCGGCGTAGAGAGGGAGGGAGAGCAGAGCCCCCATTTGCCTCCTCTTTCCTGCCAAGAACCGACCACATTTCCCCCAGTCTTTCTGCGGGTTTTCTCCACAGATCTCGACGCTTTTGCGGTCGATTTTTACGACTGCACCGTCTGCACGGGTTTGTTCTCGATTTGGTGTTCTTCTCGGCAGTTTGGAGTTACTCCTGGCCGAAAGAAAACTCAGCATCGGTATGTTCAATATGCGTTCTTTAAATTCCTTAACAAAGCATTGCTGGGATGAGACTTGTAATTACACTGCTATAACTTTTTCTCATTGATAACTAGGTCTCTGTCTTGACAGTATATTGTAAAAATATCGTAAGTTGTTTAAAATACAAAATTTATTGTTCAAATAAGCCATAGCCCATAAGTCTATGTTGAGTCCTGAGGAAAAGCTCTTGTTTTGAGGTTTCTTTAGCTTATTTAGATCTCTATTTTATTAAATATAAAAACTGTTCTAAATAATAATATTATCAAGTAGACACCAAACAAAATAAGTCTATAGATAATATAATACAATATTTTTTAATGTACTACATATATAATAAGCTTAGATTTTAAAAGCCATTTAGAACATTACATCGAACTTCTCATAATTTTTCGTTATAAGGACTTATTTTTGGACTATTAAACGTCTTATGAATAAGCCAAACCTCGTCTTGAAGGGAGCTTTAGACTTGTAGCCGGTGAAAAATGGGATTCCTGCTCATATTTTCCTCTTTTTCTGTCTGAACAATCAGGTCTGGTGTCTTGCTGCAAGAAAGGTGGTGTCTTTGTAGTTCTTGCATCGCCAACACCAACGTTCCAACATTTTTAACTTCTGAATAAACAGCTTACAGCTTGTGAAGGTCAATTTTCTTGGTGCTTCAATCAGGCACCGGCGCCAAACCAAGTTTCAACATTTTGCTCCCATCACCAACATAACAGTGCAATTTGGGTGCCTTGAAGTTGCATTAAGGAAGTTACATGTGATTTTTTATGCACATTGATCATCCATGGCTGCGAAAACCCATGCGAGATCCCAGGACTTCTGGAAGAGATTCTGGTCCATGCTATCTTATGCTTGCAGTGAGCTTTGTGTGATCATCCTGCTCCATGTTGCTGCTGCTGCATCGTACTTGGCGACGAGAGTGGCAAGCATCAGCAAGCTCAAGTTGCCATGCATCCTCTGCTCAAGGCTGGATCATGTCCTCCATGGGAAAGCATGGTTCTCTTCAGATTTGGTCTGCGCCACGCATAGGTCAGAGATATCCTCTCTGGCATACTGCAGGAACCATAACAATCTTGCACACTGTGATGATCTCTGCAAAAGATGCAGTGCAGCTATAAACGATGAGGTTGGCACACGGTCTAGATCAAGGTCCAGACGACTGTGTTCTTGCTGTTCAGAGCCATTCAACAAGGCGCGAAATGTGCACAGGCTTTCTGAAAGCACAAATGTTGTGGAATCTTCAGAAACTGTGCACGGTTTGGAGGAGATCAACCGGGGCAGCCAAGTTGATGCAAGAAAGAACAATCTTGTCAGGCCATCCAAGGATTCAGTATCTGAGCAAGTCCCTGCAGATCATGCAAAAGATAAGAGTAAGTGCACCTATCTGAATTACTTTGCTTCAAATCATGTTATAACTGAATTGTATTTAGAGCTCCACCGAGCATACCCATTGTATTTTTTCATGTAGCTTTTGTGGTGGGCATTGAGGAAATCAGTGATTCTGATGGTTCACCAGGCACATATGAACAATCTACAAAGGACAATGGTGCTTCTGCAAATCCTAGGGCTCCTGCAAAGCCTGCACCGACACTCGTTTTCGTCGATCGCAACAGCAGCATAAAGAATGCTTTCATTGGCAGGGCCAATCTTACATCACCTCGACCATCAGAAATAATCTCTGCCAAGGACAACAATTCAACCACTCAGCAAGAAGTGAAGGCATTCCTTTCACAGATGTCTTGTGCAAGAGGCCTTGACAGTTCTTGGACTGATGGAGCCCCTAGCTCTGGAACCAATCTTCAGACTGATGAAAGCAACGCTAATGGCAGGAGGCTGTCCCTAGAGAGGAATTATTCAGTGATAGAACCATCGGATGTGAACCTGGCTGATGAGATCGAAGGTGAGAGCTCTCCTGAGAATCTAAAGCGGCTGCTTGAGCTCAACAAGGTGTCAATGAGTGCTCTTTACAAAGAACTTGACGAAGAACGGAGTGCTTCGGCAATTGCAGCTAGCCAAGCAATGGCCATGATCAACAGGTTGCATGAAGAGAAGGCTGCCATGCAGATGGAGGCACTTCAATATCTGAGGATGATGGAAGAGCAGGCTGACCATGACCACGAAGCAATACAGAACCTACATGACTTGCTGACGGAGAGGGAGAAAGAACTACTCGACATGGATGCTGAGCTTGAGAGCTGCAGGAGGCTACTCCAGAATGAGCAGTTCAATGAAAGGAATGTGCCATTTGAAGTCTTGAATGGTTTGGGTTTCATGAGGAGCACCATGTCAGGTTTCGAGGACGAAAAGGCGAATATTTTGGAATCCTTAAGCAGATTGGAGGAAAAGCTCTGCATTTCCACCAGCAGACTTGCTTCTGATTATGCCAAAGATAATCCAGAACAATTGATAGGAGAACAACCAGGTGGTGAATCAGCTTCTGATCAGCAAGATGATTTAGCAAGTCTGAAGGACCAAGTTTCACTATTAAATACAAGACTGAATGCACTTGAAGCTGATCAGGAGTTTCTTAAGCAAGTATTAAGCTCACTAAAGTGTGGCCCTGATGGGCTGCAGTGTGTACAGGAGATAACCAGCCATTTACTAGACTTGAGACGAATTGCCACTCAATGAAAAGGGCCAGTTTTTACCTGAGTTCACATCTTCTGGTCATGAGGTAATAATTTGTTGTGAACATTCCTGAACATGTTTTCAAAAAATGGAAGAATTTTATATTTTTATGAGTCAACTGAATTACCAAAAAATGTAACCCTTATCCTTTGCAAATTGCAATGAACCTTCCAAAAGTAATGCTAGTATTTGCACAAACTACTTCCATACACTTGTGAGTAATAATTCTGGCCCATCAAATTATCAAAAGTTGAATTTGGATTAGCTGCATTTCATAACTATCTGATAGTTACTTTCTACTCTGTCACTATGAAATTTTAGCTGTGTTTTCATTATACCCTCTGAGTATGCTATAGCAAAACAAGTTAACCTGTCCTGTCGTTTCTTTGAATATCTGTGGTTTTCTTTGCATTTTAATATGGTTTGCATCCCTGTTGCTGGATCAACGAAATAATTGGTGTCAGTGCTATTAGCCCTTGACATGCCAGAAACGCAATTCTCATCCATGAATGTTCTGCTAATTCAGAGATCATTGACAAACTTTGGCCTAAAATTTTCTTGCAGCTCTTCTCATGTTGAAGCGGTCTGAAGATCGCTGTCGGTGCAAGATCATCTGAAACGAGAGGGAGGGGTATCCACTGACAAAAGTCTTCCAAATCTTGTACTAACCTTCAAATTATCATCAACATGGCTGGCCCCCTGCTGCTGTTCTTCTGTCACCGCACCAGCAAATTACGACAAGCAAATTATCTCCTGTATTAACATCGGATGGCTATTGATGTTAGGAGCAAGTTTGTAACTGTAGATGTACCTAATGCTGGTGGTTCTTGCAAAGAGGAGTTAACTAGTAGAACATATCATATTCATGTCAAATTAATGAATCAACGGCAACTCCCTTACCATTGCTTCAAAAAAGAAGAAAAAAATCAAAAAAATTGATGTCCCCTTGCTTTAGGGATGCAAAGTGTTCTACCCATCCAACTATTTTTCTCCACATATTTGATTTTTTTAATCCTGCTAATTTTCTGATGCCTGAAGAGTGAATGGCAAGTTTGCAACCGGGGTATTTATTGTGCGTCCTCATTTGTCAAACATATACGCGCCATCTAACACTATCAAGGTTCTGGTCTGAGATTATTAAGATTCTTTCTTTGAATATTCAGATGAGTGCTCAAAAGTCAAGATTCAAAACCTGAAT
The DNA here is from genome assembly GCA_019279435.1 of Zizania palustris. Taxonomy (NCBI): domain Eukaryota; kingdom Viridiplantae; phylum Streptophyta; class Magnoliopsida; order Poales; family Poaceae; genus Zizania; species Zizania palustris. The sequence goes on from JAAALK010000082.1 coordinate 72,355,571, forward strand.
TTTATCACATGAAGTCACTACGTCCTTATCTTGCAAACCATTAGTCCATCGAGATTTTGGACTGCATGTTCCATGGACAAACTTGTATAACTCTAGATAAATTAGGAAATCCTAGTTATACAAGTTGGCCATGTGTATAAGGCAGATGCCGGTAAACCATCTTTAATTTTTTTTAAAAAAAAAATATAAAGCTGTACAAAAAATTGTCTCTGAACATTTTGTTTCCAGTCTCCGCTACCTCTATTGTAGGATTATTAGTGTATGTGAAGTTGCATAAGCTACATACAATTTTTTATTTTATTTTTATTTCTACTTTGTTCTTTCTCCATTTTGTGTATTGTTCCATGGAGTTGATTGGAATTTAAGTCTTACATTAATTTTGCAGTAATATCTACTCCCTTCCATCGTGTCTACATGAGCAGGTAAGGAAGATCTATTTAATACATGGTTGATTTGTTTATTTACAATATTACTCTGACCTCACATATGCATGGGAATATAGTCTGCTGGCTTCTGTTTGTTTATATATATCAAATGGTGTATATGTTCTATTTCCACGTTTCTGTGAGAAGAAGAAATTTTTATAAATAATTTTTTATGTGACGAAATTGTATTTATAAATAGCCGGCCCAAAAATTTACCAAACTACCCACTGTCGAGTTGAAGTGTCAAATACTCATGGCCTTCGCGAAATTGCATTTTTCGATAGTGACAGCGTTTTGGTCAATTCAGGGTATGAGACATGGGCGGACCAGCGTGGAGCATGGTACACTTGTACCCTAAATTTTTTTGCAAAATTTTTAGTATGTATGTATATATGTATATGTGTGTGTTTTAATTGGGTTAAAATATAGCCCAATAATTTAATAGTTAGTCCAATAATCTATTTTTCTAACTAGCTAACTTTATTTATCTTCTCTCATATCTTCCTAATAGCCAACGAATATCGCTACGTCATTACGTACTACTGAAAAAGTAGTATTTGTTTCATATAATTCTATTATAGTTTTTTAGTCCTTTTAAATAAGCTCTTAGAAAAATAAAGAATCATCTTGTTACATGATAGTTTATGATGTATTTTTCTATGATTTGTTATAAAGGTGCCATAATTTTTTTATATTGATTTGATCTCCATAATAACTGTGAAAGTTGCCCGTTTGAATGTGGTATAAGTAAATTTGACTATCGTCTATAGAAGATATTTTATTGGTATCATCCTATGTAATTTGTCAAGCATACCCACTGGTCACAAGATATAGACCACTACCTTGGTAGTTGGCATGGCAGTTACGACAACGTGTACTAACTGTTACCCTATCTAGATGAAAGAAGTTTTATTTTTCTTATGTTTTATCATTATTCATTAGAAATTATATTGGTTCACTATGTTGAGAATGTGATATAAATTATTTTGATATATGTGTATCTAAATTGAGTGTTTATCATCGATTTAGTTTATCGTTGTTGTCAAATCAATTTTTGGTATATTATATGTATGGTTTGTAGTCCGTTTAATTTCATACTCCTAATAAATAAATCTTATGAACAGGGCTATCACCTTCTTTGGCCGAATCTTCCAATCTTTTTAGAAAACCAGTTCACTGCGCGCTCCTCTCCGGATATTCTGATAGCAGTTTTCCTCCTTCCACACGCCCCCCTCTAAGGGGAGGGACTAAAAAAGAAAAAAGTATTCTAAAATTGGACTTAGTAAATGTCAGGATAATGATACAGCGATAAAAAGAATCCCCATAAAAATACCACTAGATCGAGCACCAGTGATTTCGTATCCGGTCAAAATCTTGGCTAATTGATCGAAGTGGGTAGCTCCAGTAGACCCATAGATCATGGAACAAATAGGGTGGGTAGGCCCAACCACCATCAGTGTAGGGTCAGAGGCTGATGATTCTAAAGGTGATTTTAAACTACAAGATGATTTTATTTGAAAACGGAATCCAAATATCAACAAAAAGATCACAGAGAGAGGATAGTCACACTGCAAACAAGTGAGCAATAATGATAGCAATTCACCTGTCCATCTCCGCAAGCCAGGGACCTTTCAAGTCGAGGCTAGTCACTCTAAGTCATTTAATGGAAATATACCTACCCTTAGCTTAAGTCTTTTCATCAGACGGCAACCTCCTCAACACCTCCATTAACCAGTTCATAACTGGTTTCAGAAGACGCTGATTAACATAGTTTCCAGTAGCGAAGATCCGCCTCTTAGCCCTCCCCTCAGTAGCTTGGCCCAGACGCCCAAATTTATAGAACTGCCTTTTTGATCATTTTGATAGAGGGGATGGATAAAGTGGGCAAAACAGACTCACATTTTGCAATCGAAAAGATGGGTTCCTTTTTCGTCTCGACAAAGAAAGAATCATCTGGAAAACGCTCCTAACCCCTTCGTAGGGCCGTGTATAGTAAGTGATCCGAACCTGCCCGGAGCGAGCCCCCCTTAGGGCCTGTTCGGTTAATCCTCTTGAAGAAGGGGATTGAGGGGGATTGGGAGGGATTGGAGGGGATTTATACTACAATCCCCTCCAATCCCCCTCAATCCCTTCCAAACCCCTTCAATCCCCTCCTAACCGAACAGGCCAGCCAAGCCTGCGCAGGAAGCAAACAAACTTGCGCGAAGGACGTTTTCTTCTCTGCCCTGTCCTCTCCCTTGGCCCAGGGAGAGACTGCATCCCAAAGAAGATCAATATGACCACTCCTGCAACTCAATCAATTTTCCTCTTTTCATCGGCTTAAAAGATCTATCCAAGGATTCCCATAGCCCACTTTTCATCATCTGAGTGGATATGCGCAAGTCAAAGGGGCAGCTAAGCTGGAAATGTTGAGTTGACTTATCATCAGTTGTTGATGGAAGACGTGTCGAAGTGAAAGAACTGAAGTTCTAGTAAAAATATGATATGAAAAATCGAAATAAAGGTAGATTCTTACATGTTTGGAGTTTTGTCTGGATCCAGGTACCTCAACTATTGGCCTTACAAAGTCCGGTACGATGAAGATGACACGAACTAATTGGAGTGTCTTCCTCCTCCTTTCCATGATATATACCAGCTTTCCTTTTCAAGAAAGCCATGAAAGGAAGGTGCTAGTAAAGTGGTAACGTTACCATACTTCCACATGTCGCCGGCGAGAGGTGGCGCGCCGGAGGGTGAGCAGGGCGGCGGAACCGACGAAGTCGAGAAGGTGTCCGGCGCCGAGCGACGAGGGAGAGGCACGTGGAGGCACGCGGCGTTCCACGTGGCGACGACGATCGCCACGCCGGCGGCCTATGCTCCTCTCCCGTTTGCTCTTGCCTCCCTTGGCTGGCCTCTTGGTTAGTGCTCGTAACCATCTCTCCATGGATCACTGTCTGCTGCTGATCTAGTAAATGCTTGAAATGTCTTGAAGAGAAGCTTCTCTGGTCACCTGCATGATCTCTTTCTCCTCTTTGGTTGACTAACTAGCTAGCTGTTGTTTGAGCACACAGGTGTTTGCAGCTTGATCATAGGAACACTGGTTACATGGTGTTCTAGCCTGGCTGTTGCCTCACTGTGGCAGTGGAATGGACACAAACACACCAGCTACCGGCTGCTTGCCAAGAGCATCTTTGGTCAGCACCATTTTTTCCTTTCACATAAAAACTGTTGTTTTGATCTCACAATACTCTGCCACAAGAAAAATTCTGAGTACCAATAAAGGGTTGCTAAAATATCAAAAGATTACAGATTTTTGAATAACTAAAAGTAAACATTTATTTTTGATCGGGATGTAAGCAACTTAGCACTGGATCCAGAACTCTGAATTTGAGCACATGCTTTTCAAACAAAGCCGGACCTACGTGGTCTTATTAAAAAACATTTACTTTTGATGATCTAGTTGTAATACTAGTTAGCACTTAGCAGTGCAGCAGTTGTTGCAAATTTTACCTGGAGTGATGGCAAAAATCTGTGCTTTATTCAAGGTCACTGGGGTTACTGGTATGTGTCGTTCTTCCAGCAAGTGGCATCAGTTGGAAACAACATCGCAATCCAGATTGCAGCTGGGAGCAGCCTCAAAGCTGTGTACAAGCACTACTACACTGCCGATGACGGCGCCATGACCTTGCAGCAGTTCATCCTTCTCTTTGGCGCATTCGAGTTGTTATTCTCCCAGCTTCCTGATATCCATTCACTCCGATGGGTCAATGCTGTCTGCACTGCTAGCACCATTGGATTTGCAGGAACAGCCATTGGTGTCACCATCTATGACGGTAATCTGGTTACATCTTCAGTTTATAGAAGTACTGCATAACTGGAAATACATAAGACTTATCAGAATTATCTGCTTCAGGACATCGGATTGATCGAAAGGGAGTTGATTACAGTCTGCAAGGAAGCACTGCCTCAAAGATCTTCAGAGCTTTCAATGCATTGGGCACAATAGCTTTCTCATTTGGGGACGCAATGCTGCCAGAAATCCAGGTGCACATCTGAAATCAGGTTGAGATTCGTGTTAGTAGTATCCAGCCAGTCTTTCTCAAAACCTCACTGAAATTCAGAGCACCGTGCGAGAGCCAGTGAGGATTAACATGTACAAAGGTGTATCGACAGCATACACAGTAATCATCATGTCCTACTGGACCCTAGCATTCAGTGGCTACTGGGCATTTGGCTCTGAAGTCCAGCCCTACATCCTGTCCTCTCTGACTGTTCCAAGATGGACAATTGTGATGGCAAATCTTTTTGCAGTCATTCAGATCACTGGCTGCTTTCAGGTAACACATACTGCTTCCATCAGTAATTTTTTTAACAATTTCCACTCTAACCAACCATCCAGTAACTGTAAATCTTCCCCAAGATATACTGCAGGCCAACTTATGCGCATTTTGAAGAGCACATTCAGGCGAAAAACACGGGTTACAACGCAAGGCTGTGGCGGCTGATTTATACATCTGCATATATGGTAGTGATCACCCTCATCTCCGCAGCAATGCCATTCTTTGCGGACTTTGTGTCAGTTTGTGGAGCTGTTGGCTTCACCCCGCTGGACTTTGTGTTGCCCGCACTTGCATTTCTGAAGGCTGGGAAACTACCTGAAAACCCAGTGCTGCGCAGTGCTGTGAAGGCGATCTGCTGTAGTGTCGCCGTCTTATTCTCCATGGTCGGAGCTCTTGCATGCATCGGCGCCATCAGAGCGATCGCCATTGACATCAAGACCTACAAATTCTTCCATGACATGTGATTGTAGTTAGCTAGTACCATAATGGTGGTGAGATGACTTTGTTTGAGTGAGCCAGTGGTTGTCAGGTTGATGCCTAAATTTCAGTATGCTATACAGTAAATGGAGGCAACACTTCAGGAAAAAAAACACTTTTTTTCTCAAATTTGAGGGTTTTAACAGGGCGACAGAAGCATTTGGGGGAAAGCAAACATAATAAGATGCTATCAGATGGACGAATTCCTATCTTAAACAAGAGAAAAACTTAAATATTCAGGATACATCAAGATCTCAGACCTGATTTTCACAGTGATTTGAACAGAAGCTGCCACGCATTCTGGTCTCAACAAAACAAATTAAAAAATACCCCCATGAAGGATACTAGCGCCATTTAAGGTCATAATTTAATATGACGAGAGAATGCAAGTACTGCCCCTCATAACAGTCAAAAACTCAAAATTGACCTGTACAAACCATGGCTGCTACATAAATTCCATATGGAAACTACATAAATTCCATATGGAAGCTACATAAATACTACATGGAGTTGCAGACCAAACTAGGTTACAGGGGGAAATGAAATTTAAAAAGGCTCACCACCACTGGGGCAGCAGTCTTTTCAAGGAAGCACTAACTTATTCTCAGCTAAAATCCTTCAGCCTTCTCTTCAACACATCCAAGGACTTCTTTCGAGCACTTTGCCCTGTACTTCGGCTTGAAAGGCTCCCAAACAAGCTTTCCGGAGCGTCTCTAAACTTGTCACAAATGATGGACACTTTCTTGTGATCCAACGATGCAAAATTCTTCTCCCTGATTACAGGGTTCATGAAGTTTTCAGGTTGGTTGCTGAGCAGAAGATTGGTGAGCTGCCTAATTTCGACCAGGCAATCTTTGAAACTCATTTCCTTTCTCAGCTCTGACAACCCGGTGCTATGGAATTTATCATCTGCAAATTCCTCTAACTTTTGGAGGTCAATGTCAATACCTGCAACAGCATTAGCATTGAACCTTTTCACCCGATCACTAAGAAAAACTGTCATTATAGAGTCTGAGATGTGGCTGAACGCATCACAAACAATTTTGTACAGTGCCTCTCTTGGCAAAACATTCTGTGCAGTTGATACTACCGTGTGCAGATAGATGAGGACCTCATTCATATAGTCATTCGCATGTTCTGGAGTTTCCTCTGCTGTCCAATTGATGCTAGTCAAAAGCAACATAAATTCATCAATCTTGGAGTTGGCCAACGTTATTAACCCATTGTATGCTGCATTTTGGGAGGCTTTGAGCACAGCTCTAGCAGTCAAGCCAGAATGAGGTTTGTCAAGAAGCCGCCTAGGAACACCACAAAGTTGAGCAGCATGCCAAAGGAACATATCACAGGACTGCTCAAGAATGGCAATATTACCTGCAATCTGCACTGCCTGTGCAACATCCAGACAACTGCCATGAATCAAATTCAGAAGACCATCATTTAGTACCTCAATTAAGACTTTGTCTAGGTATCTTTTCACCACATCATACACATCCATTATAGATTCATATGACAGGTAGTTCACAGAATCCTCAATAAAAGAGTGCACAAGACGGCAAGCATCTGGAACAGAAGAGGAAAATGGTGCGACATATGGAAAATCTGGAACAATGCCAATGTGTTCAAGTTGAAATGCTGAAACATCCATGCTGTACTCGTTTTCTGTCTTTATAACCATCTGCTCATATGAGTCTTTAGCGAAGATGCCATCTATCTTTTTACGGCAATCAGAAAGAAGAAGTTCATGGTACTTGTCCCTATTTTTGTCAAGAACTTCAAGCAATGGTGTGATTTGGTATCCATACTTCTTCATGGTTGCACCCAGAAGGGTGACATAATCTTTTACAAGGAGGAGGTGGTTAGCGGCATCCATGCGAGAGAAATTGTCCTCTAAGATGGATGCAACCTTAGAAATAGCTGTCTCCCACATTGTCTCAACCTGATTCTCACAAAGAAGTCCATCTGCAGTTCGAAGGATACGGTCCTCAATGACAAAAAACCCAGCTACCTGAGCAAGGAAATGCTGATGAGACTCGAGGAAGGGCTGTGTCAATGGAATTTGCATTTCCAAATTGAGTTGCATAACCCTATTGTTGTAGTAATATTCTCGGAACTTTTCCCCAAGACCAAGGCACATATGAATGTAGTGGGCTCGGTATACTGGTGTAAGGTCAAATTCTAATGTTTCTTCTTCACCAATGTACTCCACATCCAAGGCATAAGCATGCTCATCAAACCCAATACGGCTGCATTCTTCTGCTTCCCTCTGTTGGGAACGTATTCTGTCATTTTTCTGACGATCCAAGGATGCCTGGCTTATCAAAACCTTCCCAATATCCTTTGTTGTCCTTCTGATATACACAAGCCACTCATTAAACTCATTACAAACTTTCTTCTCAATGTACAGCTTTATCACTGGTATTTGCTTCTGAACAACCTTTTTTAGAAGCTTTAGAGGAATATTTTGCAAGAAATCCTTCTCAATCAACTCCAAACTTTTCAAAGCAGCATGGAACTTGGCTTCTGCAATGTCCTTGTTGCATATATGGCACAGTCCAGTGACTTGCACACAGATCTTCAATGTTGCCAGGGCATCCCCAACATTCTTATTTACAGAGTACAACTCAAGGAGTTCATCAAGCTTTAACAGCAGGGAGCTAGCAACCTCTTGCAAGCGCAGGTTTTCACCAGACAGCGTACCCTTAAGCTCATCAGCATCAACCAACACGGCCCGCAGTTCATCAACAGCAAGGATGAACTCTTCATAGTGGACCCTACAAAGATCTTCAATTTCAACTTCCTCTTTCTTCACTAAGTTCCTGAGGCTTTGTAGAAGAGCCTCAGTCTTCCCGGACTCAAACGCGTGCCGAACAATAGGGCCCAAATCCTCACCGTTGGCAATGAAGGCGGCAAGGCCCAAACCGATGCTGGCATCCCCACTCTCCGCAGCACCCCTCTTCTTTGTCAGAGCAGTCATTGCTCAACTGCAAATGCAAAGAAATGAAATCGCGCATATAGTAAGACATGCATGATGCATCCACCTTTAGAAATTGAGGGGATAAAAATGCTTAGCATTCGAACAATGCAGTAACTAGTGAAAATTACTCGGTTTCAAAAAGAAAATTGAAAAAGCAACAGCTAAAATTAGCATGGTGTTTCAGTAAAAACCTCCGTTTCTGTGAAAATAAACCAGGAGCGGACCTAACGTGGGGCATGGCATGGGGGTTCAGTTTTTTCAAACAACCTGCTATTAGTAGTGCACCACGCACAAACAAATCCAGAAGAAACTAGATGTGTTAACTGAAGGGGAATGAAACAATCCGAGTCTGGATTTCCAATCCAATCCCCGCGGGCTAACTATAAGTGGCTCGGAGGTGGAGGAGGAGAGGGGCTGGGAGAGAAGAACGAGTACCTTTGATTCGATTCGAACCTAGATGAAGATCAGTAGAACGAGGCCGGCCGCGTCGCCCCACCAAACCTTACCGCCGGCCGTGCGCTCCTCGAGGAGGCCGCACCGCGGAGAGGGCTAGAGCGGGATCGGGAAGGGAAGGAGGCCGTCTGGTGGCTCCGAGCCTGTTCGCCAGCAGCGCGCGCGAGGAGGCGAGGGGGCGGACGGGAAAATGCCGGCCGTGCCTCCGCCGGAAACGGAGAAGAGAGAGATGGAGAGAACAGTGACGACTGAGGAAAGCAGAGAGTGTTTGACAGTACTTCACCAGCTTTTCTACGATAAAATATATTAATTATTTTTTTAATTTTTGTTTAAAATGAAAAAATGATTTGACTGAATATTCTTAATTCACTTACAGATTTTATAACATTACATTTGTCATAAAAATATTTTTACATAGCTATATTTTTATTAAAGTAGAAAACAATTTATCATATAATAAATCAATGGGAAAAGTAGGAAACAATTTATCATATAATAAATCAATGGGAAAAGTAGGAAACAATTTATCATATAATAAATAACTCTACTAGAAAACCCGCCTAATAAAAGCACGTTCGATTTGGTGGGGATCGAAGACGATCGGATTAAATTGAGGGGATTAAATCCCATATTAATTTAATATGAGATTTAATCCCCTAATCCTGAGAGGATTAATCGAACATGGCCTAAGAGAGAATTGATCGACGAAAGAAGGGAGAAAAAGGGTGATAAGATGAAATTTTATTTTAAGAAATGATCTATTGATGATATAATTTCTATGCATATATTTATATGATATGACAAATATAGAAATTATTTGGTAGTATCTAGGTTAATATATGGCCCTAAGGGCCTACGAGATTGTATGGAGAGATCTTATACATTCATAGAATCTAAATTTTTTCAAATAGTATGGATTTTTGCTTCAAATAGTAAAAATCGATGACATAATCTACAAATAAAGCAGTATCTATAAGCTAGGAATAACAACTTGTCTATATTCTCCACTACTTCTTAGAATATAAAATTCCCTAAACATGCCCTAAGACTATGCAGTTTAATTAATTCATAAAATAATTAAATTTCATATAATAAAAATATTATATATATATATAAATATTCGTGAGGAAGTTTTTTTTAAAAAAAACGTATTTTTGAAAATAAGATACTAGTAATTGGATTGCTCGCCATCGCCATGCATGCATGGTAATCACCTGCTGCGGTAAAAAAATGCTGCATCACGGCAGGACTATGAGACAAAAGGTTAATGGACACTTAATTTTTGCGGATGATAAAAAGATTAACAAGGTCACAATTTTTTGTATGATAATATGTCAGGTAATCACAGACAAATATGAGCCAAGGGGGGGCGCACAGGGGCCTGGCCCCCCTACCGATTTTCACCAAAGTGAACCCGTCCTCGTCGCTGTATGGGTGTCTTTAGAAAATCAGAAGTTACCTTTTACTCTTTTTTTGTTGTGTCGTGTACATGCTTTTGCCATGAAAAATCAAAATATTCATTTATGGACCTGAGTCATCCCAGTAGATCTTACATCAGAACCTTACATGATTTTTTGCTCTTGACTATCTCTCTCCCTAACAAGAAAAATGAATTATTTGAAGTGAAAATATATTGTACTTTCTAGTTTATTAAGGTTAGTCATAAGTCTTTTTTTCTAGGATTTTTTGTAAACTTGCCATTACAATTTTCTGTAATTTGAAAAATGCCACTGTCAGTGACTGTGGTAGGTCCTATCTGTCAGTGACACGCCGATGGCATATTTCAAAACCGTGAAAATTGTAATGGCATGGAAAAATTTAGCCATTTTTTCTATAAAACTAGTAAAGACATATTTTTATGAAGTTATATGATAGTTTATATTAAAAACAAATTAGCAGTGGAAATCATCTCATCTAATATTACTAAATATTATAAAATTCAAGTTAATAAAAATATTTTTTCTATTATCAGCCATATAATATATTGTCCTGTGACCGTGTGTTAGAACTAATTACTATATAAGATAATGATTTTTTATTATAAAACATATGTTACAATAATTATTATATATAAGAAGAATAATTAATTATTATTATCAATATTAATGAATTGGCCCCCTGTATGTTCTATTCCTAGCTCCGCCCCTGCGCTAATAAAGCCATCACCTTTTAATCACAAGAAAATTAGAACATCATAGTTTTAACAATTTAAAAATATATCATGGTCATTGTTGAATTACGAGTGAGGAATAATAAATTATAGATTATATGATGTTACATTGAGTTTCAGAGACAATATATATAGAGTTCTAATTCTAATTAATGTTATATCTAATCCTACGCACTATAACATTCCTCCACGGTCTAAGCGTGAACAAAACGGACACTTAGATTAGAGAAGATACCGACAAGAACACTCAATGATAATAGCACTTTATGATGTGGTCAAGGCGGCTAAAAGATGTTGGACCTAAAGAAATTATGGTCGAGGTAGCCATGGTTGATATAATCAAAGTTAGGTGCCAATGATGAGGTAGCAAAGCTACAGACACATAGAGAGACGTCATGAAATGGTCACACTTGCGGGATATTGCTGACGAACTAAGAAAAGACGAAAATGGTGATGCAATCATGACAATCGTTGAGGAAGAGACACCGAAGAGCTGATGATGTTAGAGCCATCGAGGACAATACGCTATATTGGGTTTGTCAGACCCAAAGACGAATCGAGACAAATGCATACAATGATATTGCAATACCATGTGAATGAAGAAAGGATCTGTCCCTTTGTGACCCTTGTGCCATTGTCAAAGGGGATTAATAGAGAAGACCTCTGAGACATTTGCGACACAAAACAATGTAGATTAAGAAGTGTTGATACAACTCACTATTGTCAAAGAAGACGAAAGTAGTTGAGGAAGATATGATGAGGATTGCGACATGGTGTAGTGGATGAACAAATAAAGCTAAGGTATAGTTGGACAAATGGATTAGAACGGCAACAATAGCAATAGAATGAAGACGTGGCGACGATGCTCAAAATAGGCAAAGAAGAACATGAATGGTTGATGATGACTAAAGAGGTGATGAAGACGATAAGAGCAAGAATGTTGCAGCCCGAGGAGGCGACACAATGACAACTCCATATCGATGCAGCGATTGAAGATTCACGAGCAACAACACTACAGTCCGTGAAGACGATACAATGGTATCCCAAAGTTTTATGGCACAACATGCTTATTAGTCGAAGAAAATCCATCCCATAGAGGTTGGCGCTCAATCGAGTGATCAATATGGAGGTGCGCATGACAACTAGAGTAGAAGTAGCGATGCATGAAGTCAAAAATAATGGTAAGCGACGCAACCCAATTTATGACTAAGAAGAAATAAAATAAAATATGTAGAAAAAAACATAAATCTTTCACAAATTATCACTCAACCATTGACCTAAGTCAACTGCCTCCTAACCATACCATCACTCTCTCTCTCTCGTCTCTCGATAGAAACACAAATCATCGATGACAGCAACTGTCCACCAGGGCCCAAGTATGAGCACAGAGTGTTGCCATCCCTGATGGCCTCACGACGAAGGCCGAAGGTGGTGAGGCTAGCCCGTGGTGTGAGCCCACGCCGTGGTGCCTGCCTCTAGGAGATCTAGAGGTTGAAGAACGCCCTAAGGATGGACGATGTTGGGCCTACCACACTTCTAGGATTTTGCGCTACAGCGAATAGAGGTGGCAGCTATGAATGATGCTGCTGTTGTAGTGACGATGGCAGCGAGAACGATGATGCCATGGATCATTGCGGTGAGATTGAGTTGCCATGCTGAATAGCGTGGGCCTCATGGCTCCAGATGTGATGAGTCATTGTCAACGATAGTCAAAGAGGACTGAAGAAGAGAGAAGATATGCTGTTTAATGGGCCGCGTGTGACTCAGGTACACGAGCAGCAAGCGACTGTCGGGCAGAGGAGGCTGTGAAGTCGGGCTGGCCCAATCCGGGTACATGGGCCAGGAGCAGCAGAAGACCCACTGAGCTGTTGACCAGGATTGACTCAGGTACACAGGCGGTGAGTGATTGCCGGGCTGAGAGCGCTGCGGAATCAGGCCGGCCCAATCCGGGTACCTGGTGCAAAGCCGGTGGAGGCTTTGTCAGTTTTGGCGCAAAACTGACAACCGTCGATCTTGTATCGGACTGTCCAGAAGAGAAGCCGTAGTCGCTACAAAAGCTTAGCTTCCGGATAAGTCATCTGTATCTCTAGGCCCACAGTCAGTCAGTCGTGTCTGTAAAAAATCCTAAGGACAGTTTAGTCTTTTCCTTTATTTCAGCGTATGTAAAAAACCCTAAGGGGCTGGTGGAATATTCCTAAGTGTTCGACAGCCTATAAATAGGGCCAAAATCCCTAGAGTTAGGTCACCCTTTTGCTGAAATCATTTTATATTCTATTGGGTCATTTTGTTCCCTGCATTCTCTCTCTTGCTCTCCTGTTCATGCGTGCGCCGCCAGGAAGTGTGCTGTGAGTTCATCTTGATTTCTTCTCTGATCTGGATGTGTTTCTTCCTGCTGTTTGTGTGTGGCATTTAGTTGAGAACCCAACTGTTTTCGGGTTGAATGCAGTGATTTTTGTAACACCCCAAATTTTCAATACAATAAAAATATTATAAAATTCAATTTCCTGGAATATATATTTTTGAAAATACTTTAAATACCCTTTTATACCCAATTGAACTACAGCATAGAGTAGATGGCTAAATTAGGAGGTGAAACTTTTTGTATATGATCCTAAGACCAAAATATATTTTTGAGAATTTTTATAGATTTTTACCAACCTTGGAAGTAGCCCTAAGATTTTAACCTATTTTCTGGAATTATTTTTAATCAGAAATGCTTAGAAACAGTAATGGGCCTCCTCCCCTCCCCTCTCTCTCTCTCAGCCGGCCCAGCCCACTCCCACCCGCGCACGCCTTCTGACCAGTGGAGCCCACCCGTCAGTGACCCCCTCTCCTCTCACGCGCGCACCCGACACCTCGGCCCCACCTGTCGGCGCTAACCGTTCCCTCTCGCGCCCGAGCTCAGCCCCACCCGTCAGTCGCCACCCTCGCTCGCCCGTGCCCGCCGACCAGTGGCCCCCGCCTGTCAGCTTCATCATCAACCTCGCGCCAGGCCCCCCTAATCCCGCCGGCGAGAACTTCGCCTCGGATCCCCTCGCCGGCTCCCCCTCCCGTTAAACCGACGCCGACAATTAACTCCCTGAGGCCCACCGACCATTTAAACACATAAAGGCACGCGTTTAAGCCCCCGGGAACGCAGCGCCGTGCATGGCCGAGCCCTCGCCGGCGACTTAAAGCCCTCCCTCGGCTTTCCTTGCACGCGAGCCCCCTCCGACGCCCTATTTAAACCCCCGGCCTACGCCGCGTTCGACCCCCACACCCACTCGCTTCGAGAACGAACAGAACACCTGCGATTCGCATTTTAGTGCTCCCCTTCTGCTTCGTCTCCGGCCGCCGTTCGCCCTCGCCTCAGACCACCTTCGTCCACGCCCTCACCACCGTCGTGACCGCAAGGACGACCTCGACCTCGGCCACCCCTCCGCCGACGTCGAACCCCGCCGGAACACCATCACCGACGAGGAGCCCGAACAACTTCGTCGTCTAACCTCGCCGCCGACCGCTTCCCGTCGACCCTTCGCCTCGCCTAAGGTACCGTCGTGACCGCCATAGTGCCCTCTTTCCATTTCTAGGCTTAGATAGGACCCTAGTCGCTCGCCGTGGCCCCTGGCCCGCTCGCCGTCGCTGGAGAAGACGACCGGCACGGGTCGAGTACCCGTGCCGTGTCGGATCTGATCCCGACCGTGCGATCGCGATCGGATGGCGCGTGTGAGCCCACGTACGCGATCTAATCCGCACCGTCGGATCTGGTCAAAGCGTTATGTTTTAATCTCGCGCGTCCATTTCCATTTAAAAACCACGATCGATCTCGTGCGTCCACGTAGTACCCTTTCGCACGTTTTAATCCTGGGCGTCCATTATAACTTAAGCGCCCCGCCTCGCCTGCGCACGTTGGATCTGGATCCAATGGTCCAGATCGACCCGGTGCACGCGCACAGTGCGCGGGTTCACCGTGGGCCTGGCTCACCGTGGACCCGAGGGGTTTAAAAATTGAAAATGAATTTCAGAAATGCTTTTAAACTTGAGAAATTCATATCTGGCGCGTTTGAACTCTAAAAATTGCCATTCCAATTTCAGAAAATTCATAATATTATTCTCTACATGTTTATGCAATAAAAACAGTAGGTTTACTTTAGACATTTCATGTTTATTTAAATGAACATTCAAATACCCTTAGGTTAAAAATGTAAATTTAAATTATTTAAAATCCAGTAAGGTTTGTGTTTATTTATTTCTTGTTGATATGAACAAACCCCTAAGTTTTCTATGGGACTTTCATTTTAAATCTATTAGAGGACTTAAAAATGAGAATAACCACTTTTAAAACCCTTTCTCAAAGGACAACACTTCATTTTAATTTCTTTTAAAATTATCTATAAACTGAATTTCAGAACCCTAGCAACTTGGTTTATTTTTAATCAAACCAACTTAACCCTATGTGATTATTATGTGATGTTATATTGTTTGGTTAAGTCCTAACTAAGGTATGGATTGTTCCAAACCGAGGCCACCATTTGGAGATGGGTCAAGTTGCACCTGCGGGTGACTTGTACCAATGTGGCGCAAAAGGGGGTGCGATGTTAGCCGGGATGCGGCCCGGCGCGCCGGCGAAACCTAGAGCGGGTGGTTATCGCTTGGAACATTTCATGTCGAGGTTTTGGCACGAGTTCCCGTGGTATGGGTCATCTCGTTTGGGATGAGTGCGTGCCTTGTGGGTACAGTAGTACATCTCTGATCAGAGTCTTAAATCTTTTCGAAAAGCCGAGCCCACGGTCAAGGGCGGGTTGCGTGACATCCCCCAGTTAGTTTACTCTGAATGTGTATGTGCATGATGGATTGACATGTAAGGACCGTTGTGCGAGGAGGTAAAACGTACTCCTCGAGTTAGTGGATGTTGTTGATGTTCATATCTACTTTTCCGCATGATTAAAATATGACTACACTAAATGCAATAACTAAAACTGTACTTTTCCGCAATGTTAGCCATTACCCTTCTTTGGTTATTATCCTGCATTATTACTTGCATTTGCGGTGGCTTGTTGAGTACTTGTTGTACTCATACCCGTTGGACCCCACAGATGATGCTTACTATGAAGACGGTCTGGAGTAGCGACCCAGTCGAGAAGAAAGATCCTGAAGAAGATATTCGTCATGCAGAATTTTAATTTTCTTTATTACTGTTTTTACCAAAACTTTGATGTAATAAATATGGTCTGCGTACCATGAATATTGTCGTATGTACGTTGTTGCATGATGAACCTCTTGTATTATTGTTTTTCTTATGAAATTCAATAATGTCTCGATTTTGATAAATCGGGGCGCTACAAGATGGTATCAGAGCCGACTCGACTGTAGGAAGCCAAACAGAACCACCTAGCCATTAGCCATAAGAAATTATTTCTCAAAAATCTACTTTATAGACTTTGTTCCTCTCCTCACTTTATTCAACTTGCTGTTTTGTAGATGTCAGTCTACCAAGTCCACAGCTACTGTCGCCACTACGAGGGCTTCGTCCGGGAGCTCCGTATGATGCTCACCTTCCTCGGGTTCCTCTTCGAACCCGAATTCCAAGGAGTATACCCCGACGAGTTCGCCGGGCCTTGCGACGTCTCCCTCACTGTCCACGGCTCCGGAGAACACCTGCCGCCCTACACCACAGCACTTGGAGGCCCGACTTTCGACGTCGCGTGCCAACGAGTCGCCCTCCAGGCCCTCATGGAGCTGAGGATGATCTACGATGATCGTCTTCAGAACTCGTCCTTCCGGCTTGTGCCGAAGCGTACTCCCGGAGCCCACCGTAGCATCTACCTCAGAGTTCACTCCGTGCGTGATCCGGTCATGGCCCGGCAGTCGCGTCTTCTACAGGCTATGGACGATCTCCATACCGAGGCGGTGCTCGACGCCGACGAGCACCATGAGGCGGTTGAGTTCCTTCATGAGGAGACGAAGAACTTGATCCAGCAAAACGGCGAGCTGCAACGCAAGATCATGCATCTACAGAAGGATATTGCGGAGATGGTTCCCCTTCTTCCAAGGAAGAAGAAGCCCATCCGTGAGCCCCTCCCTCGCCCCAAGAGGATCCTGCCACGACCCTCCCCCGCCAGACCCTCCACCAGCGGCCCTACACCACGCCCCGGCCTCGTCTCCGACTCCATCATCGAGAATTTTCTCGAACCCACCATCCCTCTGGAGCCACGTACTCGTGGTTCCGAGAGCACGGAGACCGCCTTCGGTGGCGAGTAGGCATTAGGAGTCGCTACTTTAATAAAAGCTTAATTTTGTATGTGGTGCTACCCACGACGAGTGTGTTTTGGGTAGAATAAGAACTGATTGTAATGAACGTTTTTACCACTTAATTTATATGCATGAACTATTCTTGTTAATTGTGTTGTCAACTTTTTGCCTTATAACCTTATGAATTCAGAAGATGGCCGACCACCAGAACACCGGCTCCAACAACGGAGCAGGAGGAAGCCGTGATGTGCCCGAGGGTGTTGTACCCATCTGGGGTGCAACGGGCCCGCGTCAATCTGGGTCACCCTCCGCCAACCACCCCACCTTGGCGGAGATGATGGCGAATCAGAACCAACTGATCACCGCCCTCCTCACCCAAATGCAGAACCAACAGGCTCAGTTGGACCGTCTACAGAACGGGGAACCTGCCCCTCGCGCACCAGCACCTGCGCCCGCTTCGCAACTCTCCGAGTTTCTGCGCGTGCGCCCGCCCATTTTCTCGAGCACCACCAACCCGATGGAGGTCGGAGATTGACTTCGTACCATCGGAAAGAAGCTCGACCTCCTCCCCTGCACCGACCGAGAGCGAGTGGCCTTCGCCACTCACCAGCTCCAGGGTCCCACCGCTGAATGGTGGGACAACTATCGTGAGTCCTAGCCAGAGGACCACGTGGTGACTTGGGTGGAATTCACCATCGCCTTTCGTGCCGCCCACGTCCCCGCCAGTGTCATCGCGGTGAAACAGCAGGAGTTCCGCGACCTGCAGCAAGGCAACCGGACCGTCATGGAGTACCTCCATGAGTTCAATCGCCTCGCCCGCTACGCACCGGAGGAAGTGCGCACCGACGCCCTCCGCCAAGCCAAGTTCCTCCGGGGACTCAAGGATGAGCTGTCCATCCAGCTCGTCGCCACCGACTACGCCGACTTCCAATGGCTAGTCAACAAAGCGCTCATCCAAGAGACTGAGCAAAACAGGCTGGACCTCAAGAAGAGGAAGATGATCGCCTTCAAACACCAGCAGGCGAACTCGTAGAGGCCCCGCTTCGTCCCTCCGCCACCAGCGCCCGCCTACCATCCTCGGCCCGCCTACAGGCCACCTCATGCCGCCGGTGGATCCAATGTCGGGCATCCTCGCCCCGCTCCACCAGCTCCGGCCGCTCAGCCGATGCCAGCCGACAAGGCTCCGATCTTGAAGGATCGCCAAGGGAAGCCGGTCGTCTGCTTCAACTACCGCAAGGAAGGGCACTACGCACACCAGTGTCCCCACCCCAAGCAGACTCAAGGCGCGGCACCCAACCAGGCAGTTCGCACCCGCGTCAACCACATCAGCGCAGAGGAAGCTCAGGAGGCTCCTGAAGTCGTGCTCGGTACGTTTACTGTGAATTCCGTACCGGCCGTAATATTATTTGACTCTGGAGCAACCCACTCCTTCGTCTCGGAAGATTTTGTGAAAACAAACGAACTGGACGTGCTCCCTCTACCCATCCCCATGGTGATTGCCACTCCTGGCAATAGGACCTTAGCCCGCTTATACAGCCCTAAGGTTCAAATTGACATCCAAGGAGCACTGTTTCGGGCCGAGCCAGTCCTCATACTAGGGATGGATTGGTTGATGAAGCACAAGGGAGTGATCGACTGTGCCAGCAAGTCCGTCACAGTGACCAACCTTGAAGGCGCAGCCGTCACCTTTCGAATGACCAGTCGCAAACCACTCGGAGCATCCCTTCACTCGATAGCTCTTGAAGAGGTACCCATAATCAAGGAGTTTGCGGACGTCTTCCCGGAAGACCTACCCGAAATGCCTCCCAAGCGGGACATCGAATTCATAATCGAACTTGTCCCCGGGACCACTCCAATCTCCAAGCGCCCGTACCGGATGGCCGCTAATGAACTAGCTGAAGTCAAGAGCAACATCGAAGACCTAGAGCAAAAAGGGTATATCCGACCGAGTACCTCACCCTGGGGTGCACCAGTTATATTTGCCATGAAGAAGGACAAGACCAAGAGGATGTGCGTGGACTATAGAGCCTTGAACGACGTAACCATCAAGAACAAATACCCATTGCCCCGGATCGACGATCTGTTCGATCAGTTGAAAGGATCCTCGGTGTTTTCCAAGATTGACCTCAGGTCAGGTTATCACCAGTTAAGGATTAGATAAGAAGACATACCCAAGACTGCTTTCACCTCCCGCTATGGACTCTACGATTACACAATGATGTCGTTCGGACTCACGAATGCCCCGGCCTTTTTCATGAACATGATGAACAATGTATTCATGGAGTTCTTGGATAAGTTCATCGTGGTATTCATCGACGATATCCTCGTTTACTCCAAGACCAAGGAAGAACACGAGACTCACCTCCGTCTGACCCTCGGAAAGCTAAGGGAGCAGCAACTGTACGCCAAATACAGCAAATGCGAATTTTGGTCGTCTGAGGTGAAGTTCCTCGGCCATGTTATATCTGCCGGAGGAATAGCAGTGGACCCAACCACCGTTGAAGCGGTAACCAACTGGCTGCAGCCCACGACCGTGACCGAGATCCGGGGTTTTCTCGGATTGGCCGGATACTACCGCCGGTTCATCGAGAATTTCTCCAAGATCGCCAAGCCTATGACCAGACTGTTGCAAAAGGAAGTGAAGTTTGAATGGACCCCCGACTGCGAAGAAAGCTTCCAGACCCTCAAGAAGAAGTTGGTATCAGCTCCTATTCTGACGCTGCCAGACATCCGGAAAGACTTCCACGTTTACTGTGATGCCTCTCGTCAAGGATTGGGATGCGTCTTAATGCAAGAAGGGAAGGTGATATCCTACGCCTCCCGGCAACTGAGACCGCATGAGCTGAACTACCCCACCCACGACCTGGAACTAGCAGCCGTGGTTCATGCCTTGAAGATATGGAGACATTACCTTGTGGGGAATCGGTGTGAGGTCTTCACCGACCACAAGAGCCTCAAGTACATATTCACCCAACCAGATCTGAATCTCAGGCAAAGGAGATGGTTGGAACTGATCAAGGATTATGACTTGGGCATCCATTATCATCCAGGCAAGGCCAATGTGGTGGCAGACGCCCTCAGTCGAAAAGGGTACTGCAATGCCATCATGGTTCAGGACCAAGCTCCCTTACTTTACAAGGAGATGGAAAGGCTAAACCTAGGGATCACCACCCGAGCGTACCTCGCTGCCTTGGAGTCTCGGCCCATCTTGATAGACCAGATCCGAGAAAGGCAGAAGGAAGACCCGGACATCCTGGAGATCCAGCGGAACATGAGAAAGGGTAAAGCCCCCGGATTTTCCGAGGATGAGCATGGTACCATCTGGTTCGGAAACCGGATCTGCGTACCTGACAAACCGGAGTTGAAGACCCTCATCCTTCAATAAGCCCACGATACTCTATACTCCATCCATCCCGGGAGTACAAAGATGTACCAAGACCTGAAGGAAAAATATTGGTGGGTCAGCATGAAGAGGGAGATAGCTGAGTATGTGGCCAAGTGCGACACATGCCGGCGAGTCAAGGCAGAGCATCAGAGACCTGCCAGACTTCTTCAACCTCTCAGGGTCCCTGAATGGAAGTGGGAAGAGATAGAAATGGACTTCATCACGGGACTGCCTAGGACCCAAGCTGGTCACGATTCTATCTGGGTGATCGTCGACCGACTCACCAAAGTAGCCCACTTCGTTCCGGTCAAGACAACTTACACCGTCGCCAAGTTGGCTGAATTGTATATGACCCGGATCGTGTGCCTTCACGGAGTTCCTAAAAAGATTGTATCTGACCGTGGGAGTCAGTTTACCTCCAAGTTTTGGAAGAACCTTCAAGAGGAACTCGGCACCCGGCTGAACTTTAGCACTGCCTATCATCCACAGACTGACGGTCAAACCGAAAGGGTCAACCAGATATTGGAGGATATGCTTAGAGCTTGTGCTCTAGACTTTAGCGGAATGTGGGACAAGAACTTACCGTATGCAGAGTTCTCCTACAACAACAGCTATCAAGCCAGCCTGCAAATGTCCCCTTTCGAAGCACTCTATGGACGTAAGTGTAGAACGCCGTTGCTCTGGGATCAAACCGGAGAGTCGCAACTGTTTGGGATTGATCTATTAAGAGAAGCTGAAGAGAAGGTTAAGATCATAAGGGACCAATTGAAGGCAGCCCAATCCCGGCAAAAGAGCTATGCCGACAACCGTCGAAGGGACCTAGCCTTTGAGGAGGGCGATTATGTCTATCTCCGAGTCACTCCCCTCCGTGGCACTCAAAGGTTCAACATGAAAGGCAAACTAGCACCCCGCTACGTCGGACCTTTCCAGATCCTCCGACGGCAAGGAGAAGTGGCATATCAACTTGAACTGCCTCCATCCTTGGCAGGAGTTCATGATGTGTTCCATGTCTCTCAACTGAAGAAGTGCCTCCGTGTACCCACCGAGCAAGCCGACCTCCAGCAGCTCAATGTCCAAGAAGACTTGACCTACATAGAGAAACTCATCAAGATCTTGGAAACCAAGGAGAGAGTAACCAGAAGCCGCGTCGTTCGCTTCTGCAAGGTTCAATGGAACAACCATCGCGCCGAAGAAGCCACTTGGGAAAAGGAAGACGAACTGAAAGCCCAATATCCCGAGTTATTCGAGTAGCGTTCCAATCTCGAGGACGAGATTCTTGTAAGGGGGATAGGTTTGTAACACCCCAAATTTTCAATACAATAAAAATATTATAAAATTCAATTTCCTGGAATATATATTTCTGAAAATACTTTAAATACCCTTTTATACCCAATTGAACTACAGCATAGAGTAGATGGCCAAATTAGGAGGTGAAACTTTTTGTATATGATCCTAAGACCAAAATATATTTTTGAGAATTTTTATAGATTTTTACCAACCTTGGAAGTAGCCCTAAGATTTTAATCTATTTTATCGAATTATTTTTAATCAGAAATGCTTAGAAACAGTAATGGGCCTCCTCCCCTCCCCTCTCTCTCTCTCAGCCGGCCCAGCCCACTCCCACCCGCACACGCCTTCTGACCAGTGGAGCCCACCCGTCAGTGACCCCCTCTCCTCTCATGCGCGCACCCGACACCTCGGCCCCACCTGTCGGCGCCAAACGTTCCCTCTCGCGCCCGAGCTCGGCCCCACCCGTCAGTCGCCACCCTCGCTCGCCCGCGCCCGCCGACCAGTGGCCCCCGCCTGTCAGCTTCGTCATCAACCTCGCGCCAGGCCCCCCTAATCCCGCCGGCGAGAACTTCGCCTCAGATCCCCTCGCCGGCTCCCCCTCCCGTTAAACCGACGCCGGCAATTAACTCCCTGAGGCCCACCGACCATTTAAACACATAAAGGCACGCGTTTAAGCCCCCGGGAACGCGGCGCCGTGCATGGCCGAGCCCTCGCCGGCGACTTAAAGCCCTTCCTCGGCTTTCCTTGCACGCGAGCCCCCTCCGACGCCCTATTTAAACCCCCTGCCTACGCCGCGTTCGACCCCCACACCCACTCGCTTCGAGAACGAACAGAACACCTGCGATTCACATTTTAGTGCTCCCCTTCTGCTTCGTCTCCGGCCGCCGTTCGCCCTCGCCTCAGACCACCTCCGTCCACGCCCTCGCCACCGTCGTGACCGCAAGGACGACCTCGACCTCGGCCACCCCTCCGCCGACGTCGAACCCCGCCGGAACACCATCGCCGACGAGGAGCCCGAACAGCTTCGTCGTCTACCCTCGCCGTCGACCGCTTCTCGTCGACCCCTCGCCTCGCCTAAGGTACCGTCGTGACCGCCGTAGTGCCCTCTTTCCATTTCTAGGCTTAGATAGGACCCTAGTCGCTCGCCGTGGCCCCTGGCCCGCTCGCCGTCGCCGGAGAAGACGACCGGCACGGGTCGAGTACCCGTGCCGTGTCGGATCTGATCCCGACCGTGCGATCGCGATCGGATGGCGCGTGTGAGCCCACGTACGCGATCTAATCCGCACCGTCGGATCTGGTCAAAGCGTTATGTTTTAATCTCGCGCGTCCATTTCCATTTAAAAACCACGATCGATCTCGTGCGTCCACGTAGTACCCTTTCGCATGTTTTAATCCTGGCCGTCCATTATAACTTAAGTGCCCCGCCTCGCCTGCGCACGTTGGATCTGGATCCAACGGTCCAGATCGACCCGGTGCACGCGCACAGTGCGCGGGTTCACCGTGGGCCTGGCTCACCGTGGACCCGAGGGGTTTAAAAATCGAAAATGAATTTCAGAAATGCTTTTAAACTTGAGAAATTCATATCTGGCGCGTTTGAACTCTAAAAATTGCCATTCCAATTTCAGAAAATTCATAATATTATTCTCTACATGTTTATGCAATAAAACAGTAGGTTTACTTTAGACATTTCATGTTTATTTAAATGAACATTCAAATACCCTTAGGTTAAAAATGTAAATTTAAATTATTTAAAATCCAGTAAGGTTTGTGTTTATTTATTTCCTGTTGATATGAACAAACCCCTAAGTTTTCTATGGGACTTTCATTTTAAATCTATTAGAGGACTTAAAAATGAGAATAAACACTTTTAAAACCCTTTCTCAAAGGACAACACTTCATTTTAATTTCTTTTAAAATTATCTATAAACTGAATTTCAGAACCTTAGCAACTTGGTTTATTTTTAATCAAACCAACTTAACCCTATGTGATTATTATGTGATGTTATATTGTTTGGTTAAATGTTGTATTCATTTTATTTTACTTTATTATATTAAAAAGACTACGACGCCGTCGAGGAGCCGGAGTACTTCCCCGAAGTCCCTCCCTCTCCCTTTGCTGAACAAGGCAAGTCACCAAACCAATCTTTTGAGCATATTGAACCCATGTTTGATTAAACTATCGCTAAAACTCATAGGCTATACATGCATTAGTCAAATGAAACCCTTACAATATATTTATTTAGGATCCCCCGACCTTGATGTGCAACCCAAGCCATGCTATCTCGCCTAACCTCCTTGTCACCATATGATCAATGATATTAGCTAGTGTCCAATGTATTGACACGATCGCTATAGGATAAAAATGAGTCGTAGCAAAATTGTTCTATTATATGATCCCCGTTACTTCTTATCCTTGGAAATTCTGCTGGTGATGAGTTATGGTTGTGAGTGTATGCATGGTGGGTTCCGGGTGCAAGCTAGGGCATTGGTCGGTAGCACCCGGGGCACTATAAGGACCGGTCTGAGGGATCCGTTGCAATACACTTACGTACTAACCACAAGTCTAGTGGGTAAGTCCTAACTAAGGTATGGATTGTTCCAAACCGAGGCCACCATTTGGAGATGGGTCAAGTTGCACCTGCGGGTGACTTGTACCAATGTGGCGCAAAAGGGGGTGCGACGTTAGCCGGGATGCGGCCCGGCGCGCCGGCGAAACCTAGAGCGGGTGGTTATCGCTTGGAACATTTCATGTCGAGGTTTTGGCAGGAGTTCCCGTGGTATGGGTCATCTCGTTTGGGATGAGTGCGTGCCTTGTGGGTACAGTAGTACATCTCTGATCAGAGTCTTAAATCTTTTCGAAAAGCCGAGCCCACGGTCAAGGGCGGGTTGCGTGACATCCCCCAGTTAGTTTACTCTGAATGTGTATGTGCATGATGGATTGACATGTAAGGACCGTTGTGCGAGGAGGTAAAACGTACTCCTCGAGTTAGTGGATGTTGTTGATGTTCATATCTACTTTTCCGCATGATTAAAATATGACTACACTAAATGCAATAACTAAAACTGTACTTTTCCGTAATGTTAGCCATTACCCTTCTTTGGTTATTATCCTGCATTATTACTTGCATTTGCGGTGGCTTGTTGAGTACTTGTTGTACTCATACCCGTTGGACCCCATAGATGATGCTTACTATGAAGACGGTCTGGAGTAGCGACCCAGTCGAGAAGAAAGTACCCTAGCATTGCTTTTTACTGTGTTACTTTTTGATCGAGTAGACAGGGCTGAGTACCTTTTCTGGCTGTTTTCTGGCGAAGTCCCTTCTCTGTTCGAAGTCCCTCAACTTCGTGAGGCAGGCTCCGATCTGATATCTTCAAAGGCTTCGCTTAAAACTTCGACTTTGTTTTGAGTACTGTGATCCTAGCTTCGGAGTATGTTTTGTGCTTAGTGTTGATTAGCTTGTCATACTTCGACCGTCTTTACGAAGGTGTACTCCAACTTGAGTTCTTCGAAGTAAATACTTCGGCAGGCTTCGAAGTTGGCTTCAAAGCATGTCTCTCTGATAGACTTCACTCGGAGTGTGCAGCTGTCTGTTCCGAAGGTCTCAGTGTGTGAGTTCGGAGTTTGTTTTCTCGAAGTGTGGTTGTAGGCTTCGACTTCTTGTGTGTCAACATCAGCATACTTCAATTCGAAGCTAGCCTGTGGTTTGAAGGTCATACCTCGATACTGCTAGCTTCGAAGGTAACCTTGTTGGCTTCGAAGTTGATCTTGCTGCTGCATGTTTGGCTTCGCTTATTTTTCGAAGGTTGTTTTTCTGTGCATCGTGTGCGAAGTTTTCTGATCGAAGGTTAGGCTTTGAAGTACGTTGTCCAAAGCAAGCTTCGACCCTGTCATACTTCATTTCGAAGCATACTTCGCTCTTTGCCACACTCAATCTAGTCTAGACTAAACAAACCTTCGGCACGTCAACATCAACTTTCGCACAATTTCGAAAAGGGACTCCGAAGCAGGCTTCGACACAGCGAAGCAGGCTTCAGCACTACGAAGCAGGCTTCGACACAGCGAAGCAGGCTTCGACAAGTTTCGAACAGGAGATAGATTTCGAACATTAACTTCTCATTCCACTCTTTGTGCACTTAGATTGCTGTACTGAGAAGTTCGATTTGCTCTATCTTGTGTATACTGTTTATTTGTCTATTAGCACTGTATTGGTGTCTCTGTTTTATCATCAGTTGCTTCTAGGCTAGATACCTTTAGACTTAGACAATCTGTTCATGCTTTGCTGCTTAGTCTTTTGAGGTGCGTTGGGTATTGGGAGTAGGCCATTGATTCGAAAGAATTTTTAAGGCGCCCATTCACCCCCCCTCTGGTCGCTACTTTCGGTCCTACAAGTGGTATCAGAGTGTGGTTAGGGTTTTTCCATACCTTAACCGGTTCTAAACCCTAGTAGTGATCATGACGTCTCCTGGCAAGGTCCCGTCCTTGGAAGCCTATGGCTATAACTATTGGAAGACTCGCATGCGAGCCTATCTTATGAGCCAAGGTTAGGACATCTGGGACATTTGCGTTCACGATACGTTTTTCATATTGCCAGTTACTGAGCATGGTACTCCTGGTATCATTGCCCAGCATCTGAGCAATAGTAAAGCTGTGAACATTCTGTTTTCTAGTCTAGGTCCCACTGAGTTTGAGCGTGTGAGCCATCTCTCCACTACGAGAGAGATCTGGGCTACCCTCAAGGCACACCATGAGGGGACAGCCCAGGTCAAGGCTCGGCTCTATCAGACCTACCGGCGTGAGTATGAGAACTTCACACAAAAGCTGGGTGAATCTGTTGAAGCTTTGTTTGGTCATTTTCAATCGATCATAAACAAGCTTCGGGACAACAAGGCTGAGGGTGCTCAGCTAGTCTCAGATCACGAGCAGGCGCTCAAGGTTCTCCATACCTTGGACCCAAAGATCTGGGAGATCAAGGTATCCTCTATTGTTGAGAGCACTTCTTATGATACCTTGACCATTTCTGAGTTGTTTAGCAAGCTGAAGGCCACTGAGGTTGATATCCAGCTGAGATCAAATCTCACTGGTTCTGGATCAAAATCTCTGGCCCTTGCTACACCTTCTGTTGATCCCTCTGCTGTGAGTTGTGCTGGTTTCTCTTTGATGTCTATCACTGAGGATCAGCTTGAGTCTTTGGGAGATGATGACCCGTGTCTTTTTAACAACCGGGTGCATCGTGTCTATGACAAGAGGATGTTCAAAAGACGTGGCACGAAATCCGGGTGCTTTGAGTGTGGTGATTCAGGACATTTCATCGCCGACTGCCCCAAGTGCAATGGTCACAAGAAGGGCACCGGTGGTGGCTTCCATGACTCTAGCAAGCACGAGAGCTCTTCCTTCAACAAGGGCAAGCCGAAGACCAGATTTTTCAAGAAGGCCCTGAAGGACTACCGACGAGAGAACAAGAAGCACGACAAGGCCTTCTTCACCGAGATGGAGAAGAGCTACTCCAAGCAGTCCACGTCTTCTTCCTATTCATCGAGCTCAAGCGATGAAGAGATCGTCATCAGGAAGGGGAAGGACAAGGACGATCCGGCGGGTCTTTGCTTCATGGCCTTCGGGGACAGACCGAAGAGCCGCTCACATCAGCGCCGAAGATCCCGCAAGAGCTTCTGCTCAATGGCTCTTGGGGATAAGGAAGAGAAGAGCTCCTCCGATGACTCCGACGATGATGACAACGAAAAGGTATCATCTTATGAACGCGAAATCGTTGATTTACTTGAAAGCAATCGTCAGGAGTTGAAATATCGGGAAAAACTACTTAGGGGGCTAAGAAAAGGATAGACCAGTTAGAGAGTGAGCTTGCCGTGGCCAACGGCAGAATTGAGAGTCTATCTTCTTCCCCTTGCTTGGGTAATAGCAGTGAGTGCCCGAAGTGTGAGGTGCTTCTGTGTGACCTGTCGACTCTGAAGTCCAGGTACACAGAAAGGGTTGATGAGAGGGACGCTTTGGCCACTGAGCTTGAAAGCGCTCAGCTAGAGCTGAAAGATGCTCAAGCCACTGTCGTCGCACCCTGTGCTGATTGCCCATCTCATCTAGCTATTTTAGCTGAGCTGAAAGCCAAGGGCGATGAGCATTTGGGGGATTTGGAGAGAGTGAGAGCTGAACTTGCACAGACTAGGCTAGAGCTTGAGACATTGTCAGTTCCACCCACTGTCTGTGAGAACTGCCTATCTCTTAGACTTGAGTTGATCAAGCTGAAAGCCGAGAAGTCTGTCTAGGTGGATAGTGAGTGTGAGACCTGCTTGTCTCAGGTGGAGGTTCTAGCTACGTTGAGAGAGGAGCTAGCTGATTCTCAGAATGAGAACTTTTACCTTCGGTCTATCCTAAGTTGGATCAGTGCCCGAGAGCCACAGCTCGGCATGATGATCCAACAGTTCAAGAGGCATGATGGGTTTGGGGTAGGTTATACCTACACCAAGGCTGACTTTGAGAGTGCCATTAGCTGGGCAGTGGAGTGGAGTAAGATGACGCCTGAGCAGAGATACCCCAAGACTCACTCCACTGAGTCTTCCCTGGCTAGTCAGCCCAAGGATGGATTGATCCATGAACAACCCAAAGCTCCACCCAAGAAGCCCATCTGGGTTCCAAAGCCCAAACACCTCCACACCTCTCTTGACTCTCTTCCTGGACCCTCTCAACCCAAAAAGACTACACCTAACACCACTAAGCCCAAGAATACCAAGCCTCAACCACATCTCAAGAAGCCCACCTACCATTGTGAGTTTTGTCAGAGAGATGTGCATCTTGCAGAGTTTTGCTAGGGAGGAAGTGGGTTGAGAGAGCAGAGAGAGCTCATGGTGATCAGGAGCAGTTCTACCAGCAGGGTGGTAGACTGCGGGTTCCTCGACGTGGGGAGAGGCTGGAGGCCAGGCCGCGTCGTGTAGGTGGTGGTAGAGGAGACGACTTTCTTGCTCGTGCTCCAGTTGGTGGTGGTCATTCCGGCAAAGCTCCAGGCCATTCTGGCTACGGTCCTGGACCTCATGGCCGAGGCTTTAGGCAGAACCGAGGACCGCGCTTTGAGCCACGTTTTGGTCCGGACTCTCATTATGATTTCTGCTTTCCGTCTTTTGAGTAGATGGCTCGACACTGGTTTAGCACTTTTGCTAAACCTGGTGCCGGACCATTTGCTCCCACTTACAGCCACTGATTGTGCAAGATCAGAGACTGGAGGACGTTTGGATCATGGACTCAGGATGTTCTCGTCACATGACGGGACATCGCAGATGGTTCTCTAGTCTCACTCCCCCGAGCTCCAAAGATTACATCACATTCGGGAACAGTGGTCAAGGGAAAGTAAGTGGCATTGGGTCAATTCGCATTTCAGATCATTTCTCTTTGAAGAATGTTGCCTTGGTTAAGAATTGGAACTTTAACTTGATTTCTGTTTCGCAACTTCTTGAGGATGGTTTGGAAGTGTGTTTTAAGAAGGGCAATTCTTCTGTGTTTGATTCTAGAGGGTCTTTGATTTGCCAGATCTTACCATTCGGTAAAGTTTTTTGAATTGACTTCTCTAGTTCTTTTGGCCCTTCTCGCTGTTTGATTGCTGGATCTTCTTCTGAGCTCTGGAAGTGGCATAGGAGGTTAGGTCATTTGAGTTTTGATCTGCTAGTCAGGTTGAGCTCTATGGACCTCATCCGAGGATTGCCCAAGCTTAAGATGGAGAAGGATTTAGTTTGCCATCCCCGTCGTCATGGGAAAATGGTTGCTGCTTCTCACTCAGCTGTGACTCAAGTGATGACTTCGTATCCGGGCGAGCTGTTACACTTGGACACTGTTGGTTCAGCTCGGGTGCGCTCAGTCGGTGGGAAGTGGTACGCGCTTGTGATTGTTGACGACTTTTCTCGATTCTCGTGGGGTTTCTTTTTGGAGTCTAAGGATGAAACATTTCAGTTTGTTCATGACCTAATTTTGAAGCTGAAGAATGAGAACAATGGTCGGATGCGAGCAATTCGCTCCGACAACGGCTCTGAGTTCAAGAACTCTCAGTTCGTCAGTTTCTGTAGTGATCAGGGTCTGGACCATCAGTTTTCTTCTCCTTACACTCCCCCATAGAACGACGTTGTGGAACGAAAGAACCGCACGCTAGTCTAGATGGCCAGGATGATGCTCGATGAGCACATGATTCCAAGGCGTTTTTAGGCTGAAGCCATGAACACGGCTTGCTATCTGGCCAACCGCATTTTTCTTAGAGCTTACCTAGGTAAGACCTCATATGAGTTGCAGTTTGGCAGACAGCCCAAGGTGAGCCACTTGAGAGCGTTCGTCTGCAAGTGCTTTGTGCTCAAGAAGGGAGGGCATTTGGACAAGTTTGAGTCTCGTTGCTGGGACGGTGTTTTTCTTGGCTACGCTTTGCATTCTCGAGGCTTCCGTGTTTGGAACCTCGAATCCCAGCTGCTTGTCGAGACTTGTGAGGTTTCATTTGATGAGTCCTTGCCTTATTTGACTCCTTCTTTTGAGCCTTCTGATGGTGAGCTCGGAGAGTCCATCTTCGAGGAAGATGAGGATACTCCAGCCGCTAATGAGGGTGGGCCTTCTGCACCCCCTGCAGAGCTCACACCTTCTGAGACTTCGACTGAGGACGAGGGCGGACCTCTGATCACTTCTTCCACTTCGATCGAGCCCCCTCAGTCGAGTCCAGAGGTGCCAGCTGCTGACTCCGGTGAGGTGACTTCAGATCACTAGGGAACCCGAGCAGTTCAGCGTGATCACCCCTTAGAGCTCATCATCGGTGATTTGACTGAAAGAACCTTGCGTTCGTCTACCTCTCTTGCTGTGTTTGCTGAATCTGCATTTGTTGCATCTTTTGAGCCCAGAGACATTTCTCATGCTCTTTCTGACTCTAATTGGATTAATGCCATGCAAGAAGAGCTTGAGAATTTTGTTCGCAATCGGGTGTGGACATTAGTTGAGCCGCCACCAGGATGCAACCCCATAGGCACCAAGTGGGTGTTCAAGAACAAACAAGGTGAAGATGGGGTTGTGGTGCGCAACAAAGCTCGACTAGTTGCCTAGGGTTTTTGCTAGAAAGAGGGTATTGATTTTGAAGAAACTTTCGCCCCTGTTGCCCATCTTGAGTCCATTCGCATTCTCTTAGCTTTTGCCGCTTCGAAGGGTTTTAAGCTTTTTCAAATGGACGTTAAGAGTGCTTTTCTGAACGGGTTCATAGAGGAGGAAGTTTATGTTAGGCAGCCCCCCGGTTTTGAGAATCCTAAGTTTCCTCGACATGTTTTTAAGTTGCAAAAAGCTTTATACGGGTTGAAGCAAGCCCCCATGGCTTGGTATGACCGGTTGAAGCAATTTTTGTTGGGGAAAGGCTTTATGATGGGTTCGGTGGATAAAACTCTCTTTTTATGCAGAGTTGCTTCAGATTTCTTAGTTGCTCAGATTTATGTGGACGATATTATCTTTGGCGGTACTACTGACTCTCTTGTGTCCAAGTTTTCTGAGCAGATGCACAGCAAGTTTGAGATGAGCCTCATGGGTGAGCTCAAGTATTTTCTAGGGCTCCAGATCAAGCAGACCAAGGACGACACTTTCATCCACCAAGGTAAGTACACTCACGATATGCTTAAGAAATTTGACTTTGGTGGAGAATTGAAGCCGAAGATGACCCCGATGGGCACATCTGGGGGCTTGGACAAGGACGAGAGCGGCGTCAAGGTCAATGAGAGAGAGTTTCGAGGGATGATTGGTTCACTATTGTACTTGACGGCAATAAGACCAGACATACAGTTTGCCGTGGGACTTTGCGCACGTTTCCAGTCTTCACCACGCGCGTCTCATCGGCAGGCTGTCAAGCGCATATTCAGGTATCTCACTTATGCACCCGATCTTGGTCTTTTCTATTCAGCTTCATCATCTCTCGATTTATCTGGCTTTTCGGATGCCGATTTTGGTGGGTGCCGGTTGGATCGCAAGTCGACTTCCGGTACTTGCCAGTTTCTTGGTTCTTCTCTTGTCTCTTGGTCTTCTCGAAAGCAATCTAGAGTTGCTCTTTCGACCACTGAGGCTGAGTATGTAGCTGCTGCTAGCTGCTGCTCACAGTTAGTTTGGATGATTTCCACTCTGCGAGATTTTGGGTTGTTCTTTCCTACCAGGGTTCCATTGTTTTGCGACAGCACCAGTGCTATTAGTGTAGGGGAAAACCCTTGTCTCCATTCAAAAACCAAACATATTAATGTACGCTTTCATTTTCTGCGGGATCAATATGAGAAAGGTGTCATTGACCTTGTTCATGTTGATACCCATCATCAGTTGGCTGACATTTTCACCAAACCCCTAGATCAGTCTACATTTGAGCGTTTACGAGGGGATTTGGGTGTTGTGTATCCTTTCTAGGATATTTTGCGTCAATTTTCTTTCTTCTTTACTCTTTTCTTGAGTCTTTTGTGTGTGTTCATATCTTGCATATTCACATATCACACTTTTGAGCTGCTTCTGTTATATGATTGAACTGCTTTACTTATTCTAGCTGGTACATGCTTTTGAATAATTGTCAATGATCATGCCTTGTTTCAGTTCACTTGATATGTTTGATATCTGTCATATGCATGGCTTTTATGCTTTAAACTTGAAAACATGATCACCATTGCTTCTAGTAACTAGCATGCGTAGGCTGAATGTTCTTGCTATCTGTTACATGCCTTGTAGCTAGTTCCTGACTTAGATGCAAATATGCAACTTGGACATCTTTCTGCTTTAAAACATGGAAATGTGCGTTAAAAATGATGAAAAATCAAGAAAAATGAAAATTCCATGCCTTTTTATGCATAACTTGAAAAGATCCAGGTGGGTTTGTTTTGTCGCATTGCATTGTTCTAGACTACATACCATAGCACTTTGGTATGAACTAGGACAATATAATGTATGCCAAGACCAATGTCTTAAGCTTTTGATGGTCCAGTTTTGGCCTAGGCTTGACTTGGTCGGTCAGCATAAGGTTTGACATGCAAATAACCCCTAGCAAAAATGAAAAAGGAAAAAGAAAAAGCCTGAAAATTAAAATGATAACAAGTTTGCTGAAGCACTTTGTTTTGGACAATGCTTATCTTGGTAGATATCAGTTAGCCTTTGCATCTCATGCTTTACCTTGCTTGTCAACTGGAAAATGTGGTGATGTTTTTGTTTGCGAAAATTGAAAATGTGTGCTAATGATTTTCTTTAGATATCATTTGTTGCACTGATCATGCCATGTATCTTAGACAGTATGTCTTTTGCTGTATCTGTTCAATGTTGTAATTGCAGTCAATCATATCTGAGAAGCATGCTTTACTCACTCCACCTGCACCCCAGTTGCATTCATTGCATATTTTGAGGGGGAGTTGCATTTCAGGGGAGTCTGTGTCTCTTTTGAGTGCTTGATGAGTTCACTTGTCAACAAGGGGAAGAAATCTTGGAATGTGAGTTTAAGGGGGAGTCTTTGTCCCGTTTGTCCTTACTCTTTTGATATCCTTGTTGATGTTTCTGAAGATCGCACTCATGTTGAGCTTTTACTTTTGGTTAACCATAATGATCGCTTCTTGCTTTTGTTCGGCTTTTGGTCATTAGGGTTAAACTTTTACTTTATTTTCTTCTTCCTTGTTTTCTTGTGCTTCGTTTTCTTGTGCTTTGTTTTTCGTGTTTCCACAGTTGTTCGCAGTTTCTGAAGAACTAGAAGTGAAGTGTTGACAATGCACTCATCAAGGGGGAGATTGAGGAGCCATGCTGAATAGCGTGGGCCTCATGGCTCCAGATGTGATGAGTCATTGTCAACGATAGTCAAAGAGGACTGAAGAAGAGAGAAGATCTGTTGTTTAATGGGCCGCGTGTGACTCAGGTACACGGGCAGCAAGCGACTGTCGGGCAGAGGAGGCTGCGAAGTCGGGCTGGCCCAATCCGGGTACATGGGCCAGGAGCAGCAGAAGACCCACTGGGCTGTTGACCAGGATTAACTCAGGTACATGGGCGGTGAGTGATTGCCGGGCTAAGAGCGCTGCGGAATCGGGCCGGCCCAATCCGGGTACCTGGTGCAAAGCTGGCGGAGGCTTTGTCAGTTTCGGCGCAAAACTGACAACCGTCGATCTTGTATCGGACTGTCTAGAAGAGAAGCCGTAGTCGCTATGAAAGCTTGGCTTCCGGATAAGTCATCTGTATCTCTAGGCCCACAGTCAGTCAGTTGTGTCTGTAAAAAATCCTAAGGATAGTTTAGTCTTTTCCTTTATTTCAGCGTCTGTAAAAAACCCTAAGGGGCTGGTGGAATATTCCTAAGTGTTGGGCAGCCTATAAATAGGGTCCCAATCCCTAGGGTTAGGTCACCCTTTTGCTGAAATCATTTTCTATTCTATTGGGTCATTTTGTTCCCTACATTCTCTCTCTTGCTCTCTTGTTCATGCGTGCACCGCCAGGAAGTGTGCTGTGAGTTCATCTTGATTTCTTCTCTGATCTGGATGTGTTTCTTCCTGCTGTTTGTGTGTGGCATTTAGTTGAGAACCCAGCTGTTTTCGGGTTGAATGCAGTGATTTTATTCCCGAATCGAAGCTTCTCTGTTTGCCCCATTCTGTTCTTCACGTGAGTACTAGTTCTTGCTGCTGCAACTAGTACCTACTCCCTGCAGCAACAGTACCCTAGCATTGCTTTTTACTGTGTTACTTTTTGATCGAGTAGACAGGGCTGAGTACCTTTTCTGGCTGTTTTCTGGCGAAGTCCCTTCTCTGTTCGAAGTCCCTCAGCTTCGTGAGGCAGGCTCCGATCTGATATCTTCAAAGGCTTCGCTTAAAACTTCGACTTTGTTTTGAGTACTGTGATCCTAGCTTCAGAGTATGTTTTGTGCTTAGTGTTGATTAGCTTGTCATACTTCGACCGTCTTTACGAAGGTGTACTCCAACTTGAGTTCTTCGAAGTAAATACTTCGGCAGGCTTTGAAGTTGGCTTCAGAGCATGTCTCTCTGATAGACTTCACTCGGAGTGTGCAGCTGTCTGTTCCGAAGGTCTCAGTGTGTGAGTTCGGAGTTTGTTTTCTCGAAGTGTGGTTGTAGGCTTCGACTTCTTGTGTGTCAACATCAGCATACTTCGATTTGAAGCTAGTCTGTGGTTCGAAGATCATACCTCGATACTGCTAGCTTCGAAGGTAACTTTGTTGGCTTCGAAGTTGATCTTGCTGCTGCATGTTTGGCTTCGCTTATTTTTTGAAGATTGTTTTTCTGTGCATCGTGTGCGAAGTTTTTTGATCGAAGGTTAGGCTTTGAAGTACGCTGTCCAAAGCAAGCTTCGACCCCATCATACTTCATTTCGAAGCATACTTTGCTCTTTGCCACACTCGATCTAGGCTAGACTAAACAAACCTTCGGCACGTCAACATCACCTTTCACACAATTTCGACAAGGGACTCCGAAGCAGGCTTCGGCACTGCAAAGCAGGCTTCGACACAGCGAAGCAGGCTTCGCCAAGTTTCGAACAGGAGACAGATTTCGAACAGTAACTTCTCATTCCACTCTTTGTGCACTTAGATTGCTGTACTGAGATGTTCGATTTGATCTATCTTGTGTATACTGTTTATCTGTCTATTAGCACTGTATTGGTGTCTCTGTTTTATCATTAGTTGCTTCTAGGCTAGATACCTTTAGACTTAGACAATCTGTTCATACTTTGCTGCTTAGTCTTTTGAGGTGCGTTGGGTATTGGGAGCAGGCCATTGATTCGAAAGAATTTTTAAGGCGCCCATTCACCCCCCTCTAGTAACTACTTTCGGTCCTACAGAGATTAATCACACATTCATGCTCTATCAATTGGGATATAGGTGGGAAGCTTGGGAGATCCTTATGAGGCAGCAGCCCAGTACAATAGCATGATTGATTGTCACTTGGTGTGGCCCACCACCCCTGTCCACGTATGGCATGGGGAAGAGGAGCAGCGAGGAGCCTCATTAGTGGAGATTGGTGGCAGAGGAGAGGTTGATAGTTGGCCGATAGCACTAGGGGTCGTGACCGTGCATGCGGTGGCTAACAATGTAAGGGAAGTGGCAGCATAGGTGGGGGCTGGTGGCAGCCCAATGATGCAAAAGATATCTGGTGGCACACGGAGGGAAATTCGGTAGCGCAAGAGGAGATCTAGCCAGCCAATGTGGTGTGGAAGAAGCCAGCGGTGGCTCCATGACACTGGATATCTGAGGATGTAGGGAAGAAAATGACAGCTAGTCAGACAAAGATAGCCTTCTATAGGCAACGAACTAAACTTCAGCGTTATAATAGTACAAAGAATGGAAGAACAAAGTAGAAGGTGAATAGGATAGCAGGAAAACTAGATCTCAAAGTGTGAGGGAATTTTTTGTTCTCGTTATTCTACTCAGGAAGCTAAGTGATAATGCTCAACTGAATACAAAGCAAATCTAGCTATTTAAACTCAACTGAAGACTCTTGGTAATACTTGCGCCACACTACACATACTCAAAATACAAAAATGTCACTCTGATGTCACAATGATGTGGTGAAGATGAATATGATAGCAAGAAAATTAGAGTTCAAAGTGTGAGGCAATTTTTTGTTCTCATTATTCTACTCAAAAAGCTAAGTGATAATGCTCAACTGAATATGAAGCAAATCTATCTATTTAGAATCAACACTAGATCCATTGTCCATGATGTAGGGAGAAGGAGAGGCTACGCTAGCCGACAAATCAAAATTTTACCCCGAGAACTTAGGAATCATGCACGCGAGACATCATGAATCGTTACCTTCTAACGCGAGATGCGCTAGGTGCAGCGGAAGAAGTTGTTGAGGAAGTGCGTCCTTGCTCAACCTCACCTTGCTCCGCTCGATCCACTGGTGATCAAGTCGATGAATCTCGACGATCTCCTCGTGAGGAACACGACGAGCACCACCGTTCGAGCAGTGCCTCCACGGAGTCCACATGTACAAGAATGAGATTGATCTCACCCCGACGTTCTAGCACCAATCGTGAGATCCGGGAGAGAAACTGATCTCAACTCTTGAGATCTAGAGAGGGAGAAGAGGAGGTATGTTGGCTAGGGTTTTGCAATGAGAACTTCTGCCCACAACCTTCTTCTTCCTCCCTTTATATAGGCCCAGGGTGTAGGCCTTTAATCATAATTAAAACCCAACATATCTAACCTATTTCACCCTGATCGGAACTTCCGATCCGTACTCTCGGTCTGTAAATCAGAAAATATCAAAACTATCTTACAAATCGTCTAGGCTGGTCGGAACTTCAGATCCTAAATCAAAACTTCCGATCCACCCATAATTTTCTTGTGCACAATTCCTTTAATCTCTTACTTGCACAAGAACTAATTCTTTGCATATTTCTTAATCTATCCCCTTAAGCGTGTGACCCGATAGGTTCATACACAAATGTCTATTCCCCGGAATCCTTTTCTGGCTCATTGATCAATAGTGGTACCTAGTAGCACATATTGACCCCCCGAAAATGTACAAAATCAAATTTTTTTTGATCCTTTATATACACTTGCACCAATCCGTTTACCTCACGACATCAGTCAAGATCAAGGTGAGATTCGTGCCACCCTTGTTGGTTAGCTCGACATTTCACTTGATCAAGTATCAGATTTAAATCATGACTAACTCTTTAGTCATAGTGGCATGGCCATGCACTTTTCCAATCCGACTACCTCGAGGGGCCCAAATACATCTCTCCCGTTATTAGGAGGGGTAAATTCCATCTTGCCGCTCACATCCCACGACATGTTTCATAACACACCTGAAAACAACCCTTATAACTACCTAGTTACGGAATAGCGTTAGGAAGCATCAAAGTGTGTTACTACGCATCCTGGAATCAAATGACGATCTCAAGTCTAAGGACTCTACAGGTACACCATTTGAGATGACAACTTATGACACATCATAATAACAATCCCAGTAGTATCTCAAGTGGGTCTATCCAACACCATGTTCACCAACATGTGTTCACATCACTGATTTGACATCTCCATGTCTATGATTTGTGAAACATGATCATCAATAAGTCAAATGTTCTAATCTATGTATCATCACTGTCCCACGTGATGATAAGATCTGGGATCCTTTTGAACAACATCATTATAAAACAAAGAGTTTCACACAACAAGTCATCAACTCATCAATCAATGTAAACGACATTTATTCAAGGAACAAGATAACAATTATCCTCACACATAAGCATAGACACGATAACATATTTCACATACACATGACTCACTCACGCAAGTATCTTATACCCACGGAGCTCAGGTCCACCTCATGCTAGGGCTCAGTCAACGAATCTACTATGTTCAAATCTGTGTGCACCTTGCAAAACTTCACATCACCCCTCTTTATGATCTCACGGATCAGGTGATATTGCAAAAGTATGTGTTTAAACTTCTAGTGAGATCTAGGCTCCTTTGCTTGTGCAATGGCACCACTATTATGAGAATAGAGATCCACTGGGTTGGACACACAAGAAATAACACCCAGCTTAGAAACAAACTTTCTGATACAAATGACCTCCTTTGTAGCTTCTGAAGCCGCAATATACTCGTCCTCTATTGTAGAATCGACCACCGTCTCTTGCTTGGAACTTTTCCAACTCACTGCGCCTCCATTGAGGCAGAACACAAATCCAGATTATGATCGTGAATCATCCTTATCAGTTTGGAAACTAGCATCGGTGTAACCACTTACAATGAGCTCATCCTCACCATCATAAACTAGAAACATATCCACCGTTCTTATTAAGTACTTGAGGATACTCTTTACTACAGCCTAGTGACTCTCACCTGGGTTTGACTGAAATCTGCTCGTAATACTTAGAGTATAGGAAACATCTAGGCGCGTACATAACATGGCATATATGATAGACCCGATCGTGGAGGCATACGAGATCACACTCATCTTCTCTAGCTCATCAGGTGTCGATGTACACCGAGTCTTACTGAGAGAAATACCATGTGACATTAGTAGAAAGACCTTCTTGAAATTCTTTATTTTTAACTGCTTCAAAACCTTGTCAATGTACATACTCTAGATTAATCCAATTATTTTCCTTGATCTATCTCTAGAGATCTTAATGCACAAAATGGATATCCGAGGATGTAGGGAAGAAAATGACAGCTAGTCAAGAAAAAGATTGCCATTTGTAGGTGATGATCTAAACTTCAACATTATAGTAGTACAAAGAATGGAAAAACAGAGTAGAAGATGAACAGGATAGCAGGAAAACTAGATCTCAAAGTGTGAAGGAATTTTTTGTTCTTGTTATTATACTCAGGAAACTAAGTGATAATGCTCAACTGAATACAAAGAAAATCTAGCTATTTAGACTCAACACTGGATCAATGGTCCATGACTCTCGGTAATAGTTGTGCCACACTGCACATACTCAAAATACAAAAATGTCACTCTAATGTCACTATGATGTGGTGAAGATGAATAGGATATGTTGACACGAAAATGCACCAACACACTTGGGTCAGTTCGATGATCCAAAAGCGCGCAAATACTTAGGAATAAACCTAAGCATGACGCGACGCCGACGTCGCGTTCCGACGAATCCTTAACAGTTGAAAGGGTAATGAAGTCGCCAGGTAATCAAACAAATATTAAGAAATAAAGTTCGATTAGCCGACGTGTGAGAAAATAACTAAGAATAATAAAACCTAATAAAACCGGTCAGAATAGGGCTGATTCTAATCTATAATAAAACGGCGGTTGGACCGGAGGTATACTCTCGGTCGGATCGGCGATGCGAAGTGTCGCCGAAGGGGTCCCCTTCGACGTTCGGCGTGGGACAAATCTAAAGTACCCCGGAGGGGAAGGCTTTGGCCTGTTGGCCGGTCGAACCGGAGTAGATCTCCCAGTCAGACCAACGCCTGCAAAGGGGTCACCGAAGGTGGATTTGGCATTCTGGTGCGAAGCAGGCTCAGGGCGGTCAGGCCGATGGAGGGTACCCGATCAGACCGACAGCGAAGCTTCGGTCAGACATGGGACTTCGGCACCGCGGAGTCCAGTGTGAAGTATTTTACTACAAAGGGTTCTCACCGAAGAGGGCTTCGGCGTGACGATGAAGGGTGCTCCGGCGCGGAGTGATTCA
Organism: Zizania palustris; assembly: GCA_019279435.1. NCBI lineage: Eukaryota > Viridiplantae > Streptophyta > Magnoliopsida > Poales > Poaceae > Zizania > Zizania palustris. Next base: position 72,395,416 of record JAAALK010000082.1, read on the forward strand.
CTGCGGAGAGGTTCTCGCTGAAGAGGGCTTCGGCGCGACGGCGAAGAGTGCTCCGATGACTTTGTAGATGAATAGCAATCACCCCAAACTTCTTGGTGATTATTTTGAAGATGTTTCCCCTGCAAAACAGTAAAAGATCAAGTGCAATCCAGCCTAGAGGTCAAACTCCCAAGAATAGCAGAAGAAAATCGATAAAACAATAAAAATTTGTTTCGTGGATTAAACGGGAGATTCACGAGTGAATCAATAAGGGTTACCGTGATTTCGACACGGAGGACAGAGGGATTTCAGTGCAAACCCACAAAGATGGATGCTACTTAGCTAATCCTAGGGAAAGGAAGTAGATTGAAAGGTAAAAGAATGATTCAAAGCGAGGGCTTTTTGTTGATATCAAAGCAGGGGTCCTCTTGAATCGGCCTCACCCCTATATTTATAGGGGCTGGTCTCACCTAATCTGAGTAGGATTTGGCCAGGTGGTTAAGATTTGGATAAGAGATCTCACCTAATCTAAGTAGTATTCAGCTAAGTGGTTAAGATTTGGATAAGAGATCAAAAATAGCCGAACCATACTAATCTAAATAAAACTATACCGGCCAGAGTGGGCCTCCGTGGGCCTCGCTGAAGCCAGCCTACCAGGCCGAAGCCTACAGGCCGTCGAAGGGGCCCACTGGGCCGAAGCCTGCCTGCGAAGCAGGCCTCCGAATGTGATGCCGAAGCCCAATGCAGGACGGGCCTTCGACACTTCAGGGCTTTGGCCTATGCCGGAGATGGCATATTTTCGGCTCAAATTAACAAAATTGATATTTCAACAATTTCGACCATTAATGCCAAATTCGAGTGTCAACATATGCCCCCTGACTTTTAGCAAACTTAGTGAGCTAAAAGCACAGTGAGCCATGGGCGGTACTCTCTATTTGTTTACCTACCAAATCGTTCATTTCTTAACCCAAGACATTTGAATTTGATGAGGACGATTTGTACGACTCACTAATATGACCAGGGGACTTAAGCGCCGGATTTTCACCAAATTGGCCTTTAGTTATTTTACTAGTTATGCCCCCCGAGTCCCTCGCGAGGACGCTGTTCCTACTCAGTGAGGGTAGAAGCTGGCTTGCCAGGCAACTTCAGTTTCCACACCGGCGTGTCCTAGCTACAGCTATGGACTCGCTGGGTGGGCTACCTTTGCATTCTTCGGCCTATTTTTCTCTAAGATACTCGGCTCGAAGATGTTGCAATCACCTCTTTTTGGACTTAGTCATCCCAGGAGGCGCCCATGAAGCTCGCGACTTGGTTTCGGCCATCACAAATTTGCTCCCAAAACCTTCATCCGAACAGGGTGTATCTAGAATGACCTTAGCTACCTGCGGGTCGAACTCATGCTCCTGTTGAGGGTTCGACCTATTTGGCAAGGGTGGCCGAGGGCGTTTGTCCTCAACCCTTCTCCTATGCCTTTGGAGAAGCATCCCAAAAGTTACCTTCGACTTTTTGTGGGATTTAGCCGAAGATGGCTTGTCGACATTTACTTTCCACACTCCTACCTCAGGGTTCTTTGGTATGAGCATGCGTGTGCGAGGCTTCCCAATGACGATTGCCTTTCCTTTAGATGACTCGGCCTATTCGGTCTAAATCAGTACCTTCTTCCCATCAAGATCAATGTTTTTTACGGGAAAGGGGTCATGATCTAGATTCATTCTAGGGCTAGAATCTATCTTCAATCGTCCTTCATCTATGGCCGATTGAACTTGTCGATGAAAAACATTGCATTCATTAGTAGAATGGGAAAGCGAATCATGCCACTTATAGTATGCACGTTTCTTCAAGTCGTCGGTAGATGGAATGATGTGACCTTTGGGCAACCTGAGGAGCTTGATTTTCAATAGAAAATAAAATATTTTATCGCACTTGGTCACATCAAATGAGTACTTAACTTCATTGGGCCGACTCTTAGCGGGAGACGGCCGTAATTCGAAGCACGTGATTGTTTTAGATCCACTGGGCCAAGTCCATTCGGTCGTGTACATGTCAGCTGGATCTTCTTCTCCTGATGACTCTTCGTCGGAGTGCTCCACGATGTGTAGCTCGACCTTAGACTCACTAAAAACTTTAACAGACCTTCTGCCCTTGGCTCGGCCTTCCTGGTCTAGAGCCTGCTGTAAAACCTGACTAACCTCAAGTAAGTTGTGTCCGTCTAGCTTTTACTTAATTTCAGAATGCAAACCGTTGAAATATAAGTCGACCTGATCCCTCTCAGAGATGTTTAAACTAAAACATCAGTTCCTAGTGTCTCTGAAGCGCCTAATATAGTCAGAGACACTCTCATTGGTCTTCTATTTAACTGATGTCAAATGTAAGAGCCTAAGTTTGGTTTCCCCAGTGTAAAAATAATCGTGGAATTTTTGTTCTAACTGGGCCCAAGTCTGGACAGAGTTCGGCGGTAGCGCCGAAAACCAAGTGAAAGCAGTGTCGAACAGCGATAAGGAAAATAATCTGAGCTTAAGCGTATCCGACCTGCTTGCTTCACCACACTATGCTAGAAATTGGCCTATATGCTCTAGGGTGGTCTTGCTACTATCGCCATCAAACTTGGTGAACTCAGGAACCCTAAAGCCGCGAGGATATGAGATGGCATCGAAGTGGTCTGGGTATGGTTTACGGTAAACCCTAATCCTATCCTGAGGCATGTAACCAGTGCATTCCCTAACAAGAGCGTGAATTCGCTCGTCAATATCCTCTATGCTTCCGGCCTGCGCGCGTTTCTCGTGCGGTGGCGCGACACATGGTGGTATGTTGGGGGTGTTGGCCGTGTGGATCCTCCTCTTGTGTCAGCTCATGGTAAATGGGATGCTCCGACCTATGTGGGTATGTGGGAGCAGGAGGTGCGGGCGGTGCGTGAAAGGGCAGTGTGGGCGCAGGCGGCGTGTAATAAAATGGGGTGGTCTAACCGGCCATAGGGCCGGTTTGACCGTAGGCACACTGGCCGGTCGGACTGGCCTGGTAGCCGGTCTGACCGTAGGTATATGGATCGGTCGGACCGGCCTAGTAGCTGGTCAGACCGACTGTCGTCGGTGACGGTGCCTGGTATATGCTGGTTTGGCCGACCCAAAGGCCGACCTGACCGATAATGGTGTGCATAGCCTCGGCCCAAGAAATTGGAGGTGTATATGTAATGGATTTTCCGGTGCTCCCATCGGTTCTACTATGTAAATGGTGCGCGGGGGGTAGGCTAGCAATCGGGGTGTGAGAAACGGCCTCGAAAAAGCCGAATCTCCTAAACATCATTTCCATTTCAGGCCCTAGTCAATTTGAAAAAAGTACTAATGACCTGATCCACTATAGCAGCTATCTCTAGTCTAATCTCTAAGGGGGATAAAGACGGGAGGGATGGTGATGGTACCTTGTTTCTGAAGGGGTCCGGGATGTCGATGTCACGCTTGACGAAGCCTATGCGAGTTTTCGTGTAGAGCCGGGCATGAGGGGGTGGAATTCCTTCGTCTTGGCTTCGATCTCGGCCCGATCCTCTTCGGGGATGTCCGCGAGAGTGGGGAGGATGATGTTGCGGTTGTCGATTTTCGTGTTCATGCCCCCAGGTCCATCGGTGATAGGGGTGCTATTGTCGTAGTCATATTAGTCGTGGTCGATGTACCCGCAGCTGATGTAGACGTGCTCATCATGTCGATGTCATCCCTAGCAGAGTCGCCAAAAAGTGTGTTGACACGAAAATGCGCCCACACACTTGGGTCAGTTCGACGATCCAAAAGTGCACGGATACTTAGGAATAAACCTAAGCGTGACGCGGCGCCGACTTCGCGTTCCGATGAATCCTTAATGTTTGTAAGGGTAATAGAGTCGCCAGGTAATCAAACAAATATTAAGAAATAATGTTCGATTAGCCGATGTGTGAGAAAATAACTAAGAATAATAAAACCTAATCAAACCGGCTAGAACATGGGCAATTCTGATCTGTAATAAAACGGCGGTTGGACCGGAGGTATACTCCCAGTCGGACCAGCGACGTGAAGTGTCACCGAAGGGGTCTCCTTCGGTCTTCAGTGTGGGATAAATCCTAAGTACCCCGAAGGGGAAGGCTTCGGCCTGTTGGCCAGTCGAACCGGAGTAGAACTCCCGGTCGGACCGACGCCTGCGAAGGGGTCGCCGAAGGTGGCTTCGGCATTCTAGTGCGAAGTGGGCTCCTGGTGGTCAGGCCGACAGAGGGTACCCGATCAGACCGACAGCGAAGCTTCGGTCAGACCGGGGGCTTCGGCATCGCAGAGTCCAGTGTGGAGTAGTTTACTATGGAGGGTTCTCGCTAAAGAGGGCTTCGGTGTGACGTTGAAGGGTGCTCCGGCGTAGAGTGATTCACTATGGAGAGGTTCTTGCCGAAGAGGGCTTCGACGCGACGACGAAGAGTGCTCCGGCGACTTTGTAGATGAATAGCAATCACCCTCAAAATTCTTGGTGATGATTTTGAAGATGTTTCCCCTGTAAAACAATAAAAGATCAAGTGTAATCCGACCTAGAGGCCAAACTCCCAAGAATAGCAGAAGAAAACTGATAAAATAATAAAAAATTGTTTCGTGGATTAAACGGGAGATTCATGAGCGAATCAACAAGGGTTACTGTGATTTCGACACGACGGACGGAGGGCTTTCAGCGCAAACCCACCAAGATGGACGTTACTTAGCTAATCCTAGGGCAAGGAATTAGATTGAAAGGTAAAAGAACTATTCAAAGCGAGGGCTTTGTGTTGATATGAAAGCGGGGGTCCTCTTGAATCGGCCTCACCCCTATATTTATACGGGCTAGTATCACCTAATCTGAGTAGGATTCGGCCAGGTGGTTAAGATTTGGATAAGAGATCTCACCTAATCTGAGTAGGATTCAGTCAAGTGGTTAAGATTTGGATAAGAGATCAAAAACAACCGAACCATACTAATCTGAATAGAACTCCACCGGTCGGAGTGGGCCTCTATGGGCCTTGCCAAAGCTAGCCTGCTGGGTTGAAGCCTATAGGCCGCCGAAGGGGCCCACTGGGCCGAAGCCTACTTGTGAAGCAGGCCTCCGAAGGTGCTGCTAAAGCCCAATGCAGGACAGGCCTTCGGCACTTCGGGGCTTCATCCTGTGCCGGAGATGGCATATTTTCGGCTCAAATTACCAAAATTGATATTTTGACAATTTCGGTCGTTAATGTCAAATTCGAGTGTCAACATGATAGCAAGAAAACTAGAGCTCAAAGTGTGAGGCAATTTTTGGTCTCGTTATTCTACTTAGGAAGCTACGTGATAATGCTCAACTAAATACAAAGCAAATCTAGCTATTTAGACTGAACACTAGATCCATTGTCCATGATGTAGGGAGAATGGGAGGCTACGCTAGCCAATAAATCATAATTTTACCCCGAGATACTAGGAACGGTTGATAGCAAAAAATGGCATTAATGGTCGAAATTGTCAAAATATCAAATCTGGTAATTTTGGGCTGAAAATATACAGTCTTGGCACAGGCCGGTCCTACCGGCCATGTAGGCCCAACTCGTGTCCGAAACAGATTAATTGGTTTCGGGATGATTTTATCCCTAATTGATTTTTAATGACTTGGACTCGTCTCCTAATCAAATTAGAGTAAGAGTTAAGCCTAGGAACGACAAGACAACCTCTTATATATATAGGGGCAATGCCGATTTAAAGGGACTCTCTCCAAAACCCTGATAGATCCAATCCATCCCTTGAATCGTTTTTTCAATCTACTATTTTTCCTTGCCCTAGGATTAGCCATAACGTCCATATTTGTTGGTTTGCACTAGAAACCATCCATCCATCGCGTCATAATCGCGGTAATCCTTGTTGATTCACTTTTGAATCATCCGTTTAATTCTGTAACAGTTTTTTATCGTTTTATCGCTTTCTATCGGTTACCCTTGGTAATTCGGTCTCTAGGCTGAATTTCTATTAAGTTTTTGGTGTTTTACAGGTACCAAGGTGTTCATATTCACCCCGGGAACCGCTGCAACAAGCCATCAATAGCAAGGCGATCGCCGAAGACCCGGGAAAACAGATACCTGTTTGTCGGCCTGACCGACGGTGTGGGAATAGTCCGACCGACCCATGTTGCCCCGTCATCAGGCATGCCAGTGGCTCTAGGAGAGCGCCCTCCACCACTTCGGTCTGACCGGTGGTGCGTCGGTGGTCTGACCGTGCCATGTTGGCACACACCATTTCGATCGACACCACGTGGTCGGTCTGACTGATGGCGCTCAGCGACCCACCCGAGACCACTTCGCCTCGGCGGTCTGACCACCAGACTACGTTCAGTCTGACTGGCCCATCTTGTCTGGTCCTACCGCCCTCTGTGCTTAGGTCCAACCGGTCCTGCTTTGGCCAGTTTGATCGCTTCTTCTACACTTTGGTTAGTTGAATCGTATTATTGCATTATGATTGTATTACCTGACGACTCCACCCATATCCTCTAGACATGGTCAAGGGTCGTCAGAACATGGTGTCAGTGTCGCGTGACATTTTGTGGGCCACCCCTAGGCGTCTCCTCACTTTTGGATTGCCAAACTAACGTCAGTGTCCGTTGGTACTTTGTCGACAAATTTTAGCGTCAACACAAACCATGCGTGCGAGGCATCATGAATCATTACCTTCTAACGTGATACGCGCTAGGTGCAGCAGAAGAAGTTGTTGAGGAAGCACATTCACGCTCAACCTCACCTTGCTCCACCCGATCCACTGGTGATCAAGTCGATGAAGCCTGGCGTTCTCCTCGTGAGGAAGATGATGAGCATCGTTGTTCGAGTAGTGCCTCCACGGAGTCCACACGTACAGGGATGAGATTAATCTCATGCCGATGTGCTAGCACCGATTGTGACATCTAGGAGAGAAACTATTGTTGCGTGGGAACAACAAGAGCCTACGGGGTACCCGCACTGTGATTTGTTTAGGTAGAGGGGGAGTTGTGACTATGGACTGATGGTTACCTCGATTTGTGAGGTAGAAAAAGGATGAGAGACCGATGGTTACCTCGATTTGTGAGACAGAAAAAGGGTGAGAGGGTGGACACAAGAGGATTTTAGACAGATTCAGGCCTCCCTGGAGATAATAGCCCTATTGTTGTTTTTATGATTCCTCCGTGTCACTGTGGCTATAACTACTTTTCGTGTGTGGAGAGTGCTTTTTGTTCATTTGTTTGTGAACCCGTGTGTCTAGGGCCTCCCCGGTCCTTTTATATGATAAGGATGAGGGGGTATACAGGAGTTTAACCGTCATGATTATGGTTGCGGAAACAACCGCATAACAACCTTTTATAGGCGGAAATAACTAAAATGGTTAAGGCAGTCCTAATGAGGGTAACTGTCGGCTTGATGATCTAGGGCCGACCGTTGGAGTCCTAGCACTCGGGCGAATCTTTTCCCGAGTGTCGGGTCAGGTGGTTGGGTGGTTCCTCATGGGCTGGTCTTCATACCAGTCGGTGGCCCGGTAGTCAGAACAAAACCACTCGGTGGGGTAACCGGGGTTATATCCCCGACAACAGCCCCCGAGCTCTTTTTGGCGCACGACCTACTTGGAGCAGGTGGAAAGAGCTGCAAGCAGTCTTGTTTGTTGATGCATTTATATTTTGATTGGTGCACCGCCCAGGTGCACCTACCAAGTGCAGTCCCCGAGGCTGAAGTTTCTTCGGAGAGGTGGCGGTGAATAAAGAAACTATGCAGACCCTTCACTAGTAGAGGTGGTCGTACCAACTTAGCCTTTAGTACTTTTATTAGTTTTACCCCCTAGTCCTTTGTGAGATCTACTCTTTACTCAACGAGGCTAGAAGTTGGCTTTTCAACCAACTTCGGTCTCCACACCTATCGAGTCTTTGCTAAGGATTTAGACTCATTGAGCAGATCACTCTCGAACTCATCGGCCTTCTTCTCTTTAAGATGTTTGGCACGAATACGTTGTAGGCGTCTCTTTTGAGACTTGGTCATTCCCAGATGTGCCCACGAAGGTAGATACTTCTATCCCGGGGCCACAAACTTACTCTTGGAATTTTTTGCCGGATGGGAAATACTCGAATCAGCCTTGACAATTTTGCGCTTATCATGATTGTCTTCCTGTACGCTGCTGGTCAGACCGGCCATGCTAGGCCGGTCAAACTGGCTGTTGTCGGGATTCTGAAAAAGGGCGGTCGGACCGGCCGTAGTAGGCCGGTCAGACCGACAGTGGTACCTTTGGTGGTCTCCACCGGTCGCCTCCATCTCGCTCCACAAGGACTTCTTCAGGGATTCAGATGTTGCGAAAACCCGTTTTAATAACAACGGCCACCTCATTGCGTTTATTCCTGTTGTTCCTTTCCTTCATCCTTGAAGACTTAGGTTGACTTCTTGTGTGAACACGGCCATCACTATTATTACGCTTTTGCCTCTTTGCCGATCCCTTTGGCTTTACTAATTCTTGGTGGAACGGCACTTGCGGTGGTGAGAATGGCATCCATGGGGCAATGTACTAAGGAAGACCACCGTGTTGGGGCATTGGGCATGCCCCCCATGACATCATCGGAAAACCATATGAATAGAATGGCATGAAAGCTTCCAATGACTGATGACTATGACCAAATCCTTTCTCAGGAGTCGAATTTGGTCTTTGTTCATCCATATGCTCGTACTTATTTAATAGCACATCAAAAGTAACTCTCGGTCGCCCAGTCGTCTTGTTGCCAAGCGGCTTCTCTTTGCCCATAAAATTATGTGTATCATACCGAGGCTCTCTAACTACAATATTATTTCCGTTAGTTGATTCGGCTTGATCGGGTCGAATCAACACTTTTGCGTTGCAATCAATACTAAGTAGAGAAGGATCATTTTCAAACTTCAATCATCCTTCATTGATGGCCGATTGAACTTGTTGGCGGAAAACATAGCACTTATTAATAGTATGAGTATAAGAGTCATGCCACTTACAGTACGTACGACCTCCTAGCTCCTCTGCCGATGGGACGACTTGGCCTTCACGCACCTTGATTTGTCCCTTCTTCAAAAGATAGTCAAATATCTTATCACACATGGTTAGATCAAAGGTATACTTACCTCCTGAGCTCTTTCGAGGTGTTGGCCTTGTTGGGGGAAAATATCTCATCTTCGGGGTTATTGCCGAAGCAACATAAAGGCAGACAGCGGATTCGAAGGTTCCCAGATGATCATCTTCGAAGATACCCGGAACCAAGTTCGAAGTACGAAGATAGGCATTGGTTTGGAGTACATCTTCGAACTAAGGCCCTCCAAGATCTTTTCTGCCAGCTAAGATGGAAGACTTATCTTCTTTCTCATTAGATTAGTCGTTTACCATTTTAGCCCTATTAAGGGAACCGAATAGTTTCCACTATGTCGGTTGTAATAGAGGGGTAAATAGGTCTTTTCCTTAATGTTTGGGCCTATAAATACCCCCCATTTCACCCTGTAATAGGGACCGAATACAAGTTATTCAATACACACATTCGAACTATTCTAAGTTATTATCCTTTCGGAGGCTTAGAACAGTTTGCTTCACAAACACTTCGTTTGTTAGTTTCTTTTCCACAGAAACCTGTTAGCGTAATCTTTTACGCCAACAGTTGGCGCCGTCCGTGGGGAACCTAGTCCGAAAAACTTCGTTCTCTACCAACCTTTTACATCATGCCTCCTAAGCGGAGCGCACCCCGCAATCCCACTCGAAGGTCCTCTCGGATCTCCGGAGAGATACCCTTCGACACAGTTGAAGTCGGAGGGTCTTCGGCTTTCCCTCCACAAACTCCGGAAGGAGCTTCTATCCCTCGAGCATACGAAGCTTCTCCTCCAACCCCTTCCATACTCCGACAGCCCGGAGTCCCTTCTCCACCCTCCATCCCAATTCGAACTGATCCTGTCAGTTCTCAAGACCCGGAAGATCCTTCCGGAGGAAATGAAAATAATCTTGGAGATATGGCCACTCAAATGGCCAACCTTCAAGCTGAAGTGGCAAGGTGGCGACAGGAAGCTGCGAGCAGGCTTCGCTCTCAAGCCACCCCAACTATCCCAGATGTGCCCGAAGACGATGATCTCGATTATCCCGAAGCCCCGGAGAACGCATCCTGAGCTGCAGAAGGTTCGCTTTGATCCAAGGTTTAAAACTTCGAAGCTCTGTAAGTATGCCGGAGATGAAGATCCCGGAGAGTTCGTTCGTTCTTATGCCCTAGCAATTGAGGCTAGCGGAGGTGTTCGAGACACCATGGCGAAGTGCTTCCCTTTGGCTCTTCAAGGAGTGGCATTGAGATGGTTCTGGTCCTTGAGGCCAGGATCAATCAATTCATGGTCGCAGCTGAAGAAGAAGTTTATAAGCAACTTTCAGGGCACCTTCGTGCCTCCTATGTCAACAGGAAGCCTTTTTCAGGTGAAACAGCTCCCCGGAGAAACATTGAGGCAGTACTTTAAGCGCTTCGCTCATACGAAGTCGCAAATTCGGGGGCTGTCCACATCTTCAGTGGTTGATGCAGCTCGGGAAGGCGTCAGTCATCAAGGCCTTCTGGATAAACTGCATCGGAAGAGCATCTCCTCGGTCTCTCAGTTGATGTCATACTTCGAGGAGTATGCGAGGTCAGAAGAGGGTTGGCTTCGGAGGACTGCTGCTACTTCGTCCATATTGCAAGAAGTCAAAGTAGAAGTGAAAACTTCGGCACAGCCGCAGGAACCAGTCTTCGAAGTGCAACATGATCGGAGAAGAGGGCAAAAGCACCCTCGTTCTGAAGTCATGAATATTGCACCCCCACAGAAGTTTGCACCAAGAGCTCCACAGTCTACGAGGAACAAGGCCAGCGGCTGGAGGCCGCCAGGGAAAACGGCTGGCAAGGGCCAGACCCTTTTCTGCTGCATTCACGGAGAAAATCGAAGCCATGCAACTGATACTTGCAAGGCTATACTTACCCTGAGGGGAGAGTACTTAGAGAGAACTTCGGGTCGAGGCAGTACCGACCGAAGTCCAGCAGCAACGCGCCCAGAGCCGGTCCAGGCTGTGGCGCGGATAGAAAATTTTGATGCTGCAAGACACCCTCCGGTGGCCAATGTTATGCCACCTCCGAAGCAAGAGGAAAGGCAAGATAGAGGAAAAAGAGTAGTTCTCCCTATCTCCGGAGGAGGTACCCTCGGAAGCATGTCCAAGAGACAGTGAAGAGAGTACGTTCGGGAAGTAGGTCATATTGGGACTTCGTCATCTGCAGCTGCAATGCCGGAGTGGTCTCACGTTCCAATATCTTTCTCTGTGGAGGATGCAGCTGGTATTAAGTTCCCGCACGCAGATCCATTGGTTATCACTGCTGATATTGCGGGCACTTAAGTCCGAAGGGTGCTGATTGACGGAGGTAGTTCGGCAGATATCATTTTTGTTCAAGCCTTCGATCAGTTGTGCATTTCCAGGAAGCATCTCCTTCCAGCGACTCGTCCTCTGCAAGGCTTCGCAGGACCCCCGCTTGATGCACTTGGCCAGATAGGCTTGGAAGTTACCTTCGGAGAAGGTTTATTGGCCCGGACTGAAGAAGTAATCTTCGATGTGGTAGATGCCCCGTATGCTTACAACGTCATTTTCGGGAGGGGCATGTTAAACCAGTTCGGAGCTGTGGCGCATCACAATTACTTGTGCATGAAGATGCCCACACAAGCAGGAGTCCTTACAATCTTCGGAGATCAAGCCATTGCTCGGAGGGCGGAATATGGTCATGGTCCCCCTCTTGATCCGAGGCAAGTAAACAGTGTGCAGGATAATGAAGAAATTTTTTCAGCCTCCTCTGAAGCTTCGAAGAAGTCCTTTCCGAGACCAAGTCCCGAAGGAGAAATTGCAACGAAGGTAATTGTTAAAGATGGTAAAGAGTATACTTTTCAATTTGGTAAAGATTTACCTCCTGAAGTTGCAGCCTCCTTGGAAAAGGTGGTGGAAGAAAATTTGGATGTCTTCGCTTGGTCTGACGAAGATATCACCGGAGTCGATCGGGATATCATTGAACACAGTTTACTTGTAAACCCGAAGGCCCGGCCTGTTCGACAAGGACTCCGGAAGATGTCCGCAGAAAGAGCTGCTCTAGCTAAGGACGAAGTTGAAAAATTGTTAAAGGCTGGGATTATCAAAGAAGTGGCTCACATAGAATGGTTAGTCAACCCAGTCTTCGTTAGAAAGAAGTCTTCCGGGAAGTGGCGCATGTGCATTGATTTCACATCCTTGAATAAAGCATGCCCACGTGACCCCTACCCCATGCCCCGAATTGATCAACTGGTTGACTCCACCGCAGGTTCGGAGTTATTAAGCTTCCTTGACGCGTATTCTGGTTATCATCAAATATGGTTGAAGCGCGAAGATGAAATCAAGACAAGCTTCGTAACTCCTTCAGGAGTCTTCTGTTATATAAGAATGCCCTTCGGCCTAAGGAATGCTGGGGCTACTTTTTCGAGATTAGTTGCTAAGGCTCTAGGTCATCAATTAGGTCGCAATGTGGAGGCCTATATGGATGATATTGTAATAAAGAGTGCTTTTAAGCACCAACATAGCCTAGACTTAGCAGAAACATTCAATAGCCTTCGAGCATGTGGGATCCGTCTTAACCCCAAAAAATGTATATTCGGAGCTAAGGCTGGAAAATTGTTAGGGTATTTAGTTTCAAGCAGGGGAATTGAAGCTAGCCCTACTCAAATAACCGCGCTGCAGAAGATGGCTCCTCCGGAGAATTTAAAGCAAGTGCAAAAGCTGACTGGGCGTCTGGCCGCACTTAGCAGGTTTTTATCAAGGTCTGCGGAGAGGAGCCTGCCTATATTCAAAGCATTGAAAGGGTCCGAAGATTTTGCATGGACACCGGAGTGTCAAAAAAGCTTCGAAGATATTAAAGAGTATCTTAGTAATCTTGCTACACTCACGGTGCCTACTGCGGACGAAACCCTACTCTTAGTAATCTTAGTAATCTTGCAGCTACAGGTTCAGCTGTCAGCGCAGTCCTTGTCAGAGAAGTGGATTTCAATGGGAAGTTGGTCCAAAATCCTGTCTATTTTGTATCCGAAGCATTATCAGGAGCGAAGACAAGATACTCAGAACTTGAGAAGTTCGTTTATGCTCTGATAATGGCTTCGAGGAAGCTAAGACATTATTTTTTGGCTCATAATGTAATTGTACCAACTTCATATCCTTTAGGAGATATGCTCCGAAGCAAAGATTCCACTGGAAGGATTGGAAAGTGGGCGGTTGAGCTAGCACCCTTCGGCATATCTTTCTTGGCAAGGACAACTATCAAATCCCAAGTCCTAGCAGACTTTGTAGCAGAGTGGACTCCACCTGCGAATTTGGCTCCGGAGAAGTCAAGTGATGGAGTTTGGACTGTTTACTCCGATGGGGCTTTCCAAGCATCCGGAGCGGGCATTGGGGCAGTGTTGATTTCACCATCAGGGCAAAGAGCAATGTACTCCACAAGACTCAACTTTAAGTCTACCAATAATATAGCGGAGTATGAAGGGATTCTATTGGGACTTCGAAAAGCACGTGCTCTAGGGGCTACAAGAATAATTATAAAGACAGATTCTCAGATAGTAGCAGGGCACGTAGACAAAAGTTTCCAAGTTCGACATCCACAGCTTGCAAAGTACTTAGAAGAAATCCGTAAAACCGAAGCACACTTCAAGGGTATTTCCATTCGGAGTATACCAAGAGCAGAAAACGTGCAAGCGAATATTTTAGCGAAGGCTGCAGCCGGAGCTGTGGATGTGCCCGAAGAAGCTTTCTACGAGGAACTCAATATACCTTCGATGCCACAATTCCCTCTGCGGAGATTCTTTGCATTCCTAGTGCAGATTGGAAAAATTCAATCATGGAACTTTTGCAAGGAGGAACAAATTTGCCCGAAGAGCCCCAGTTGTCAAGATTAAAGCTCAGAGCCAGAAACTATCAGATAATCAACGGTATATTATACAAGGCCGAAGTATGTTCCCCTCTACTCCGATGTATATCTCAAGCCGAAGGCCAAGAAATTCTTCGAGAAATTCATGAAGGCCTTTGTGGAAGCCATTTAGCCCCTAGAGCTTTGGCAGGAAAAACACTTCGCCAGGGGCTTTATTGGCCCACAATAACAGCTGATGCGGAGAGCTTGGTCCGCACTTGTCAAGGATGCCAGTGGATGGGTCGACGGAGTCATCGCCCACCAACAGCTCTTCAAGTCATTGCTCCGGTATGGCCTATGGCCAGATGGGGTATGGATTTAATTGGTCCCTTTCCGTTAGCAAAGGGAAATCTGAAGTTCGCAGTGGTAGCTATTGAATATTTTTCTAAGTGGGTGGAAGCAGAACCCTTAACAGCTATCACTTCGAACAATGTACAGAAATTCTTCTGGAAGAACATTATTTGCCGGTTCGGAGTGCCTAGATACCTCACAGTTGATAATGGAACACAGTTCGACGCAGAACCCTTCAGGAAGTTTTGCGAAGATCTAGGCATTCAGCTATGTTTTGCTGCAGTGAGGCATCCTCAATCTAATGGAGCCGTAGAGCGAGCCAATGGAAATATTTTATCAGGGCTAAATCGAAGAATAGTAGGATTAGCAAAGGGACTGTGGACCGAAGAGCTTCCGAAGATTCTGTGGTCCATTCGGACTACGCAAACAAGGTCCACAGGTTTTACTCCATTCAGACTGTTATTCGGAGATGAAGCTATGACTCCAACGGAGCTCAAAGGGGGATCATTTCGCAGCACCGAACCAGACATTGAAGAAGAAAGACAAGCTTCGTTAGATTTATCAGAAGAAACAAGACTTCGAGCTGTAGCTAATTTATCAAAGTATCATCAGCAGACGAAGGCTTGGTATGACCCGAAGGTTAAGCTCAATGAACTAAGACCGGGTCATCTTGTTCTACGAAGCATTATAGCACCAGGGAAGTTAGGCAATAAATGGGAAGGTCCATACCTAATTGTCCGCTCAGGGTGCCCTGGTTCATTTAAATTAGCTAATTTAGAAGGTGAAGAGTTAGCACATACTTGGCATGCGGAGCACCTAAAGCGATACTTCGCAGAAGGGCTCCTTGTAATTCGCTTGTAATCATCTTCTAAATCAATAAAGCATATGATCCTGATAGTGCCTTCCCCTCATAGACTTCCAGCTTCCAAGTGGACGCACTGGAACCGCGGGGTCGACCGAGAGGGAAGTGTCATGAAGCTGGGTTGTATTTTCGGACTTCGAACCCATAAAGTTCGAAGCTTCCGACGTGGGGGCTGGCATAATCCGGAGCCCAGGCCACCGGCTTGTAGGCATCCGTAAAAGAGCCCAAAACCACATCCTACGGAGTCCAAGCCATTGGCTGGTAGACTTCCGTAAAAAGAGCCGAAGGTGGCCAAAATCTGCGGAGTCCAAGCCATTGGCTGGTAGACTTCCGTAAAAAGAGCCGAAGGTGGCCAAAATATACGGAGTCCAAGCCATTGGCTGGTAGACATCCGTAAAAAGAGTCCAAAGAGACCATTGCAAACTCCGAACCATTGGTTCGACAGAGATCGCAAAAATAAGCCGAAGGTGGCTAAAGCAAAACAGCATTTGAGCCATGAGCTTCGAATGTCTGTTAACATAGTCCAAAGTGACAAATTTTTTAAGACACTAAAGTGTCCTGGAAGTTATCTCAAGTGATTTCTTTCATAAAACCAAGGTACTAAGTTGCCATTCTTCTGACCGCAAAAAGTCGAAGACATTTCATAAGATTTTAAAAGATCTTTAAATGACAGAGGGGCTCCGAACCCCCAAAAAATTGTACTCCGAAGTTTTTTCTTTGCGCATAACCATCTTTGAATACATTTCGAAGTTGCTTATCCCCAAAGAGGGGCTAGTAAATATGGAGACAATTTTAAATCAGCATTCATTATTGAAACAAATGTGTTTACAGATTACATTATGAAAAATTGGTATCTATACCAAGAAGGAATCGGAGACCTCTTCGGTCCCGAGAGCTAGGGGTGGAACGACTAGTTCCAACATCGGAAGTCCTAAGAACTTTACGTTTAACTCTTTTCCTCCCCTTCGAAGCTCTAAAATCCTTCTGCTCCTGTTGAAGCTCGGCCCAAGTTCGAAGCCGTTCGGGGCTTCTTTCCCAGCTTCTAAGATCTTCAGATCTTTTATTTCGAGCTTCACCTTCGTCTTCAGACCAAATAGTGTCTTCAGAAGACGAGGTATTTGCGTTAACCTCTTTCTCTTCCTCTTTAATATAAGACATTACATCTTTGATTACTTCGGGCGCAATTATGCCGGAGTTATCTCGAGGAATTAGGAATCGAGGGCGCTTGTAAGTCTTTAGAAGTTCGAAGGTATTCCATAATGAGCGAAGTTCGTCGTTAAGCTCTAACACTTCGATGTCTTCCATAAGAGGCAAAGCCTAAAAATATGACAAACAAGATTTTCATTGATAAATGTTTACAAGCACGAAGCTTTACATAGTCAAAAATCCTAAATGATTCCTAAACCTGCGGGTTCGGAGGAGGCTGACTGCTCGAAGCTTGGCTCCAAACTTGTTTCTGGCGTTGGCCTTCATCAATCCAAGCCTTGATCGCGGAACGACCTTCGGCTCTCCATGAGGTTTGAAAGGCTCGCCAGGCTGCAGTCACGCCTTCGGAAGGATTTAAAAGCCGCTCGTCGTCGAAGGTAATGGAGCCCTCTACGCTCGGAGTGATGGTTCGGCCCAAATCCTCGTAGTAACGAAGTAGTCCGAGGGCAGACACTTGTCCGGAGAGTTCTCCGTAACGAATGCCTGTCGTCTTCATTTGCTTCGCTGCTCCTTGGATCCTTTTTAACCGGCGCAGCAGAGTCACGTTGTCATCCGAAGGAAGTGATCCAGTAGTACCAAAGTACTCCAGGACACCTAACATCTGCTCTATGACTTCCGTAGCTACCTTCTCAGACTTAAGCTTTTCTTCAATAAGTGCATCCTTGCTCGAAGTTGTTTCTGCTAGAACTCCGGAAATCCTAGCATTCTCCGTAGTTAAAATATTCTTTTGATTCAAGAGTTGACTAGCTTCCTCTTGGAGCCTTACAAGTTCGGACCCAGCACTAGCATGCTCCAACCGCACCTTTTCAATTTCTGCTCGAAGCACGATTCTTTCTGCTTCGAGCTCTTTATTAGCAACCTCCAAGCCCTGTCTGGCCCTACGCTCTGTTGAAATCATGTTATCCATTTGAACCACTCTAGCTTCGGAGAAAGACAAGTTGCGTTTGAGAGCTTCATTTTCTTCCCGAAGCTGAGCAATTTCATTCTCGCTCGATAAAGTTGCAGCGCGAGCCAAGACCGCTTGCTGAGAAAAGAAAAAACTAAAGTAAGAAATTATTCATGTATAATTTGCTACTGGTTCGAAGATGTATTCCGAACCCAATATAATTCGCTAAAAGATGTTGGTTCGAAGGTGCTCCGTACCTGGTAGGCTGCTCGTTCCAAAGCAACGTTAAGCTCCGAACTCTTCGCCCTGCTTAATTTTGCTACCAGCTCTGTCTCCCCGACTTCGCGACTCACTCGACCCAAAGGTTTGAGCAGAGTCCGAAGCCCGGTTCTTTGCTCCAAAAAAGGAGTTAAAAGAGGGAGCATTGCCGAAGCCTCTTGGTCATCCCTGCTTGGCGAAGTTCCGGAGCGTTCTCCTGAGGTCCTTGGAACTTCGGTAGATGGCCCCCCTTCAGTTGATTCACTTTCATCTGTTGATTCAGATGAAGTTGATCCTTGAGTAGGGAGAGGCTCTATATGTCTTTTACCCCTTCCAGGCCCCAGTTGAGCAACCTCCGGGTGCGGCTCCGAAGTTGTCGAAGGCCCTGGAATGGGATCTTCACGATGTACTTCTACAGAAAGGGGCTCTGCAAAAGCAAAGGTATTAAACATTGTATAATTTTGCAGAAAATAATAAGAGAATTATGCGAAGTCTATCTTCGGCATTCTGGGGGCGATCGAGCACCGGACTGCTTGGAGGATCAAAGGTGAGGTCTTCGTCTGAATCCACAGTTAAAACTTCAACTATCGGAGTATCTCCGTGAGCAGTCCTCCTTTCATCCACAACTGAAGTTGTAGTAATTTCAACTTCATCTTCGCCCATAGGGGCTTCGTTTTGCTCTTCTTCTTGAGCATCCGGAACTCTTACTTCTTCAATATTAGCTTGAGGCTCCGGCATACCTGCAGTATCTTCAATGTGAATATTTTTCTGAGCCGCATCTTCATCAATCAATCTCACTAATAGAATACCTTCATCTTCTTTAGAACCGGAGATTGAGGTTCTTGAGCTCGAAGGCGCAGGATTCGAAGGTGCGAGATTTTTTGGCTTCCGAGCCACCTTCTTCACCGGAGTCCTTGCTGAGCTCAAAGTTCCGGCTTCAGCTATCCTCTTCTTGGGTCCCTTCTCCGAAGGCACCCAGTCCATCAGAGGGGGCGGAGTCATCTCCAACATTCCCCATACTCTGTTAAACCTCTCCCAACTCCCGACCAATTTAACTCGCCATTCTTTTTCAGTCGGAGTTGGGGCACCCAAAATCTTCTCCGAAGCCCTTATAATCTGCTCTGAAGTAATAGGGGCTAAAGAAGCTAAAAAATAAATAATTCAAGTTAGTCTTTCTTCGAAGTAAATATGTATAATGCATGTTGGTTTCGAAGTTACCTGCAGGACTCGAAGTCAAGTTAATCTTGCAAAGACCGCCTTCCGAGTCATCTTCTAAGACGATAGGCCAGTTGGCCATCAACAGAGAAATTTGCAAGCCAAGAAATTCTTCGGCCAAGTCTCGCATACTTAACCTTCGGCTAATCTTTTGAAGCAGGTTAAGACGAGCTTCGAGCTGACCTTCGTTGGGCTGCACCAAAGCTTCCTTCCGGAATTGAATTTCTTTGAGGGGCCCGGCCAGAGGACTGCTTGCCCCAACTTCGGCATAGAACCATCTTAGAATCCAATCAGTATACCATCTGGCATTGATGGCCTTGGCAGGAAATTGAAGAGCATACTCCTCTCGAAGCCTAAAGTTAATACTGCCGAAGGATACTAATACTTTTTCACCTCCGGGGCCTACGAAGGTCTTTGGTTGGCATGTAGCCCTATGCAATGCGGCGAAGATTTCTGCCCTTCCTTCGCACCCTTCGGCTCTCAAGGCCCATTCGAAGATAGCCAATCTAGCTACCGCATTCGGAGATAATTGAGGGAGGGTTACATGGAACAGATCCAGTACCTCTGCCAGGAAGTCCACTGCAGGGAGGCCCAAGCCAGCTTCGAAGAAGGCTTCGAATACCACTACTTCTCTGGGTCTTGGCGTTGGAATCATCTCTTTGCCTGGCTTCCGAATCATAACTCCATTACTGATTTTTCCTCCCGCTGCGATTGCCAGTGACTCTCTTTTGCAGGTAGAAGACCCCAACTGGAAAGACTGATCCAAATACTTTGTCGATGGTGGGCACAGACCTTGGTCATCGGCGATTTGGGGATTTCTCCCTCCTGCCGCCATTGATGTCACCGCCGGTACCGAAGGTACCGCCGCCAATGCTGCCGCCGCTGCTGCTGCAGCCGCCTGCTGCCGAGCCAAAGCCGACGGAGGTGCAGATCCCTTAGTCTTCACCATCGCGATCGCCGGATTGCTTTGAAGAAATGGAGGCTAGGGCTCAAGAACTCAAAGGGCTAAAAAGTTTTTGATTGCGAGAATGCGGTGAAAAGGTAACCGGGTAACTTCTAGGCCTTCTATTTATAGCCTAGATTTCACTTTTTTTACCGTTAATCCATGTCGTTTCGTATTCCTGCCGTTACTTTTCCCCGAGATTAACGCTTACTATAGTTTCCGTTGGAAACAGAAACTTAACGGCTATTTTCTCTAAGTCTAAAAGCCTTTCGAACTTCTTGAGTCGGTTCTAAGATAGTTCGAAAAACAATTACCTTAAGACCGATTCAGAGTTCATATCTTCATGCATTTCGAAGATAAAATAAAAACCAATAACCCCTATGTTTGGTTATCTTTTCCTTCCGTATACTACTCTCCTAACATTACAGGTCAAACGGAGAAGCGTATTCGAGGGGCTACTGTTGGGGGAAAATATCTCATCTTCGGGGTTATTGCCGAAGCAACATAAAGGCAGATAGTGGATTCGAAGGTTCCCAGACGATCATCTTCGAAGATACCCGGAACCAAGTTCGAAGTACGAATATAGGCATTGGTTCGGAGTACATCTTCGAACTAAGGCCCTCCAAGATCTTTTCTGCCAGCTAAGATGGAAGACTTATCTTCTTTCTCATTAGATTAGTCGTTTACCATTTTAGCCCTATTAAGGGAACCGAATAGTTTCCACTATGTCAGTTGTAATAGAGGGGTAAATAGGTCTTTTCCTTAATGTTTGGGCCTATAAATACCCCCCATTTCACCCTGTAATAGGGACCGAATACAAGTTATTCAATACACACATTCGAACTATTCTAAGTTATTATCCTTTCGGAGGCTTAGAACAGTTTGCTTCACAAACACTTCGTTTGTTAGTTTCTTTTCCACAGAAACATGTTAGCGTAATCTTTTACGCCAATAGGCCTCAAACTAAAGTATACGAATGGATCTTCCTCATCAGTCCAAGTCCATTCAGCTGTATAGACATCAAATTTCTTACTTTTGCCAAATGATCGCTCATCGGCATTCTTTTCTAAGTTGTCCTTGGATTTGTCCTTGTCCTTGGATTTTGACCATGCATAGCTTCTCTAATGCGGTGAAGCAAACCATCAAGTGCAAGATCAACTAAGTCTTTGTCGCTAGTAGTCAAGTTAGAGTATCGGCTTTTGGTTTCTAGGAACCTCTGAATGTAGGAGTCAATGGTCTCATTGTTATCTTGTTTAATTGATCTCAAAATATCTAACTAACACTCTATTTCACTAGGAGGGAACTGTATGTGAAACTTTTGGACTAAATCTTCCCAAGTAAAAATAGAATGACTGGGCAAAGGCATAAACCATCCATAAGCAGTTGCGCATAAAGATAAAGAGAACAAACTAACCTTATGCTCGTTGCAACTACTCGCCTCACCACACTAGACTAAGAATCACGCTATATGGTCGCTTGTGGTCTCGGCATCATTGCCGCTGAATTGTGTGAATTCTAGCATTTTGAAACCATCGGGAAGCTTGCAATACTCAAAATATATAGGATACGACTTTTAATTAATCCAATCCTTTGACTCGACTTCTAAATAATTCCTGAGCGTGGTGTACACTTTCTTCCTCAAACTTTTAGGCCTTGTATTGCTATCTTGTTGCGCTATTGGCCTAAAGGGAGAGGGTACAACGGGAGTGTGAGCAGGGTTGTCCCGTTGGCCATGAGGACTGGCAGTGGGATTGTTATCCTTGACCGACATATAATGTGTATCATCATCTGCTGTTGGTGCATGTGGATAGACCGATTGTGGAGGGCTAACAGGGGGTGCCAAAACAATATCGACAGGGCGAGACGAGTAATTCTGAGCTGATGTAGCATAACAGGGTGCGTGCTCGGACCTATATGCATGTGGGGTAGCTAGGGATACAACAAGTGTGGGCAATGGACACATCGGCGCAGGTGGCAATGTGAAAACCGTATCGGGGTAGGTGTCGGTCAGACTGACCTGATGTGGCCAGTTGGACCGACTATACTCGTCCGGTCGGACTGGCCAACTGGGTCTGGTCAGACCGACGTTTATCAGAGGTGCGGTCGCACTACCCTTGTGGCCGATCATCGCCATCGGGCGTGAGTCGGTTGGACCATCCTAGAAGGCGGTCAGATCGACCGTCGTTGGTGGCGTGGTGACACTAGGGTTGAGTGCTACGGGCTAGCACGCGATGGTTGGACCGACCTGGTATGGTCGGTCAGACCGACCATGTTCGATCAGTTGGACCGGACAACCTGGTCCAGTCAGACCAACAGGAGCCAGAGGGGCCTTAGCCATGAAAGTCGAGGCTACAGATGTGACATCTCTCCCCATAGTCCCATCCATTCTACTACGTATGCGATGAACAGGGGGAGCGCTAGCGATCATAATAGGGGAATCAGCTTCGGGAAAACTGAATCTACTAAACACCACATCTATCCTAGAGTCTACTTTGGGAGCCAGATGTTTCATGTGTTTGTCGAATGCGAAGTTAACTGCTTTGTTTACCTTTGAAACTATCTCTTGTTCGAGGTCTGGGGGAAAGAGGGGAGGATGGGAGTTTACCTTAATCGGCGTGGCGACGATGACAGATCTCGCGTCGTGCTTGACGAACGTGTCGCCTACCTTGACGTATCTTCTAAGTATGTGATCGCGAAGTTCCTTCACCCTGGCTTCAAGTTCTGCATGGTCCTCCTCCGGGAGATCCTCTAGGGAAAGAGTATCGGAGTCATCGTCGTTCTCCATGTTCCTCGCCATGCTTGTTGGCGTAGAAGGTACCATTGATGTGGTCATAGTAGTCATATATGTCATGGATGTAGTCGTACTTGGTGTGTATGTCCCCAGCGGAGCCGCTAAAAAGTGTGTTGATGCTAAAATCTGCCAACGAAGCGCCAAACAAACGGACGTCGGTTCGATGATCCAAAAGGGTGTGGATACTTAGAGGTAAACCCCTAAGCATAACATGACGCTGATGCCACGTTCCGAAGACCCTTAAAACAGTGGTAAGGGAAAACCGGAGTAGCCAGGCAACCAGATCAAACCCTAGGGGTAAGACCCAATTGGGCGAAGTGTGTGAAAAAGCAAGCAACCAGCCAAACCAGAGCCGATTGGACCGAAGTAATCACAGCGGTCAGAACGGCCTATGCGGGTTAGTTAGACCGACACTATGCTGTCGATCGGACCATTAGTAAGAAGGGTACACCGAAGTGGAAGAGCCTTCAACATCTTGTGAGAATGGTTCACCGAAGTGGGGGAGCCTTCGGTGTCTTGTGCGAAGGGTGCTCCGAGGGCCTTCGGTGCCTTGGCCGGTGAGACCGAAGGTAGGCTTCCGGTCAGACCAAGGGTCACGTGAGGGGGTCCGGCGCGTGGAGTGAAGGAGACCCAAAGCCTACGCACACGGTTGGTTGGACCGACATCGGTTTGTCGGTCAGACCGAAGGGGTGAGAGGGGCTCAGATTCCATAGGCCTTCAATGTGTGATGCGAAGGGGCGACCAGAGGGTCTCCGGTGTGTGATGCGAAGGGGGACTCCGGCGTGTGGACGATTAGACCAGCGGAGCGTGGGCGGTCAGACCAACGACGCCCGAACAGTTGCACCAGACACAGAGGAGTCATACCGAGTGCAGGTGGCCACACCGTCGGAGTGCGGGCGGTCAGGCCGATGGTGCCTCATCGATCGGATTGGCCTTTGTCGGCACAGCCCAGTCAAACCAGCGGGATTTGGCCGGTCGGACCGACAGTAGTGGTTGAGGACGCCTTAGCTCACCGACACGCACGACGATGATTCGAGTTAATGCAAGAGGTCCTTGGTGACGTAGATGAACACCTTGGCTCCTACAAAACACCAAAAGTAGATGGTAATTCGGCCTAGGGACCGATTCACCGGTAAAAACTGATAAAAACAATAGAAACTTGTACGGGGGTGAAATGGAAGGTTTTCGGGTCAAACCCACAAAGAACTCGCAATAACGTGGTGAAGTATGGACAATTTGCTGATCAAACTGACAAAGGGCTACTGCTAGAGTAAATAATAAAACTAGGGAAAAAGTAGAGAGGAAATAGTAGATTGAAAACGAAAAGAACGATTCAATGTAGTGCCACGGGGGGGTGGCTTGAATCGGCTTGGTCCTTTATATAGGGGTTGGTATTGCGGTATTTGGAGGTTATCCACGTCCTGGGACTATTACAGATTGATTTGGATATGATCTCAGGTTGTTAGAATAGGTTTAGAGATAAAATACACCGAGATCTCTCGTCTAGGGCTTGGACTCAGCCTCTGTCGGTCGGACCGGGCCCGTGCGCCAGTCAGATCGGATTTACTTGGCCGGTTGGATTGGCCAACTATGGTCGGTCAGACCGAGGGTCCCTGGTCGGTCGGACCGGCCTCACACTAGCGGTTGGATCGGCCCCTTCCGAGGCGACGCCCATTTTCGGCTTTATGCTCTTTACCCGTTTTAATGCAAAATTTGGGTGTCAATAGAAATAAAAATAGATTGAAGACGACTACATCGGAGGTATGGGAAGAGGTCAGACGAGAAATACTTAAAGAAATATCTTTCGATCATTCTGACACAGCTTAAAAGATCTACACGCAAAACAACCGATGACAATGGTATCGCCTCAAGACGGTCGATGCGAAGGTATCGCCCTTAGACAAAACACAAAAAATCAACATCAAATTAGGGAGTCGATGATAATATATTGCAAATACAATGTTTACATCATACACCATTACAATAAGATATCAAGACAGAGCACGCCGGATGCCTTCAATCGCCCGCAGCTAGATCGCATCGATGCTCCGGAGGATACCACCGTCTTTGACATCAGAGCCGGGGATGTCTTGGAGGGCATGGCACCGACGCTACGCAAGGCAGACGACACAAGTGAGTCGGCGTCATTGGGCCTCGATCCAATCCGAAAGGGAGGCCATGGCATTCTCCTTCACAGTGATCCTCGCCCATACTCTATCCAACCTTGAGGCTAGATCGGCCTCCTCCATCCGAAGCTAGTCTTGTTCTTGCGGTATGACCGACAACTCGCCTAGGAGCTGATCCATAAGGGTACTTTCGGTCGCTACCGTTGCAACATGGACTTCGATGACCTCTCGCTACAACGCATAACTGGCTCAATAAGTCATCTGCTTCAGCACCCGTAGAACGTTTGGCCAATGGAACTCTAGGTATGTGGCCGATGTATGGACATCAGCCAACTCCGGGGGAAGAAAGTTTAGGATGTCATTGAGACGCCCCCTTATCGGCCCTGAATCATTGACCAAGATCTCTATCGGGTTCTCAAGGTGACACAGCATGTCTGATAGTACATCCTTCACTCTTGGGGGGAGTTGGGCCACAACCGATGCAGGAGTATTCGTGACCTCCTCATCAGCCAAAAGAAAAGGACCGACATCGAAGGGGAATCTCTGGACAAAATACTGGAAGAAGGAAATGAGATTAAAATAGGAGGCAACAGTGTCGCGACAACAAAGCATAAAACTCTTACAGGCCTCGTAGAGTCGGTCGATTGTGAAGCACCATCGGTAGGAGAGGCGGCCGTATCATCCTCCTCAACAATGCCCTAGGGGGCATATGAGCTCGTGGGGTACAACATCGAATGCGTTCAAAGCCAGGGCCGATTGCAAGAAAAGTTAAACAGAAGCTAACCGCGTGACAACCATAAGTACAGGAGAAAGTTACATCAATGGGCCTAGCAAGGGTGGCTGATCGTGAGGCGTCACCAGCAAAAGAAGCGGCGGTGGTGTCATCAACAAAAGAAGCGGTGGCGGCATCATCGGCTATAACCCCCAGATAGGAATGAGAACCCCCCCTTCGAGATCGCCCTGGGGGCAGACGAGACCATGGTGTCCATCATCAGCTACATTCAAGGCCGATGTAAGTTACAAGGAAAGCGATAAGAATAAGAAACAAAAAGAGTACCTGATAAGAGCTATTAGCAGGGGGACCTCGATAGCCATCTCGATATCTACGATGACAGCAGTCGCCGGACCACCTTCCGGTGCGCCGGCCCCAACCGGAGTGACTACGGCAGTAGCGCCGGACAATACGCCAGGGTCAACAATGATGGCCCCCAGAGTATCAACCTCGATGACAGACTCCATAGCGACATCTCCGATAGTTAGAGCCGGCTGAGTGTCAACTGGGTAATCGGCCACTTGATCAAGTTGTCACATAAAAGAAGCGTGGAAAAAAGAGGAGAAGACAATAAGTATCAAAAGCAAAGAAACTACCATATAACCAAGACATACATACCTGGGCCGATGGAGGTACATCAGCAATAGTAGGGGCTTGCACAGTTGAAGGGCTAGATGGTATCGGCTGAAGACCAAAGGGGATGTTACAGGGAATTCTTGCAGAAGAAGATTGGAAGAGCACCAGGGGCGGCAAGAACAAATCAGCGAATTACCTGACCAGAGTGAGCCCTAGTGGATCAGTGGGCCACCGTGTCGAGAGCTTTGAACTTGTGAGCCGGGATCTTAACTCGTATCCTGGTGAGACATCTCGTCGGGGTAGGAGCTCTGATGCCCAAGGTGGTGCCAGGCGATACTGGCTCATACTCTATCAATCGGCCATCCAACTTATCGATAGAGCGTATGCATCCTCTTTCTACTTGACGGAAGGATAGGCGTAAGCAGGGGAACGAACAGGAAAAGCAAGAATTAAGTTGAAGGTACTTACTATGGGAGCTTCATCGATATAGTCTAGATACAGATGTTCGCAGTAAATCTTCGAAGGCCGATTGAAGAGATGCCTGACCCACTCATTCCACCAATGAGCGAAGGCCTCGGAGCTAGCAAAAAAGGCCGACCAAGAAGTAAGATCACCATACGAGATTTCATCGGCCAACCTGAAAAGATGCTCATATTCTGCACCATCTTTGACCTCCCCACGAATTTGGACTTGGCCAATGAAGAACAAGTGAGGTGGGAGCTGGCCGAATCCTAGTTGACGTGAACAGACTGAGGGGTGGTAAAATTTGAAGAAGGCTTTGTGGGGATATCCGATGAAGCCAACAGGGCGTAAAAGGGAGAAGAAGTGGCTAGCGGCTACTTATAGAGAGAAAAGTGACCCCTCGCCATCCGAGTCGAGCTGATCCCAGCAGATTTGGTGGGACCACTTCCAACGTTCGGCAAAAGGTAATCATGGGTACGGTTCTCAAAATGCCGAAATGTTTTGTAACACCCCAAATTTTCAAAACAATAAAAATATTATTAAATTCAATTTCTTGGAATATATAATTCTAAAAACACTTTAAATACCTTTTTATACCAAATTGAATTACAGCATAGAGTAGATGGCCAAACTAGGAGGTGAAAATTTTTGTGTATGATCCTAAGACCAAAATATATTTTTGAGAATTTTTATAAATTTTTACCAACCTTGGAAGTAGCCCTAATATTTTAATCTATTTCCTGGAATTATTTTTATTCAGAAATGTTTTTAGCACAGTATTGGGCCCTCTCCCTCCTTTCTCTCTCTCCCGGCCGGCCCAGCCCGTTACCTCACGCGCCTCTGGCTGACAGCCCGACCCCACCTGTCGGCGCCGAACGTTTTCCCTCGCGCGCGCGCCCGACACCTCGGCCCCACCCGTCAGTCGCCACCCTCGCCCTCTCGCACCCACTGACGAGTGGCCCCCGCCTGTCAGGACCTTCGTCCCTGCGAGATCCGCCCCCGAATCCCCCCCCTCGCCGGCCGAAACCCTAGCCCTCCTCGGATTCGCTCTCGCCGGCCCCCTCACCCTAATTACTCGACGGCATTGAATTCCCCGCGTTCCCCCGACCGTTTCCCCCCGTTAACCCTCGCCATTAAACCACGAGATCAGCGCTCGCGTGCATGGCCGAGGCTCACCGGCGCCATTGAAGACCTCCCCTCCCCTTTCCTTGTATTCGTCGCCCGTTATCCCTCGCCGATGACCCTATATAAACCCCTCACCCCCGCCGCGCTCGGTTCACGCGTCCAATTGAGCCCAGACCGAACAGAGCTCCTGCATTCCACATTTTAGCGCGCCACCACCGCCCGTCCTCCAGCCGCCGCTCGCCGTCGCCGGAGCCCCTCTCCGTCCACGCCGACCGCACCGTCGTGACCGCCGGGACCTCACCAACCTCGGCCACCACTCCATCGACGATGAACCTCGCCGGATCGCCGTCGCCGCCAAGGACCCGAACGCCTCCACCGCCTTCGCTCGTCGCCGGCCTCGCTCCATCGACCTTTCCTCGCCGCAAGGGTACCCTCGTGATCCCCGTAGCACCCTCATTCCGTTTTAGGCCTTAGACTCGGTCGCCGTCGCTCGCCGTGGCCGCTGGCCCGCTCGCCGTCGTCGGAGAAGACGACCGGCACGGGTCGAGTACCCGTGCCGTGTCGGATTCACGCACGACCGTGCGATCTGGATCCGACGGTGATGATTAATCCCCGCGTGCGGTTTAATCTGATCCGTTAGATCTCGGCGAAGGGGTACGTTTTAATCTCGTGCGTCCGTTAGTTTTAAAACCCCGCATCACATCTAAGCCGTCCATCGCGTACCGGTTCAAACGTTTTAATCCTGTCCGTCCACGTCACTTTAACGCGTCCCGCCTCACCCTCGCGCGTCGGATCTGGATCCGGCGGTCCAGATCGACCCGGCGCACGCGCACAGTGCGTGGGCCTGGCTCACCGTGGACCCGAGGAGTTTAAAAATTGAAAATGAATTTCAGAAATACTTTTAAACTTGTAAAATTCATATCTAATGCATTTGAACTCTAAAAATTACCATTTCAATTTCAGAAAATTCATAAAATTATTCTCTACATGTTTATGCAATAAAAACAGTAGGTTTACTTTGACATTTTCATGTATATTCAAATAAATATTTAAATGCCTTTAGGATTAAAATATGAATTCAAATGTTTGAACTTCAGAAAAATTCATATTTATTCCTTTCTATTCATATACTGCAAAACACTAAATTACCATGAACTTTTCATTTCAAAACTTATTAGGGAACTTAATATGGGACTATTCACATTTAAACATTTGTTTTCTAAAAAGGACAACCCTTCATTTTAATCCCTTTAAAATTATTTATGAAATAACTTTCAGAACCTTAACAATGGAAATTATTTTACTTTTAATCAAACCAACAGTAACTTATGTGCTATTAATGTAATGTTATATCGTTTGATTGAATGTGCTCTTTTTATCTTGCTTTATTATATTAAAAAGACTACGACGTCGCCGAGGAGCCGGAGTACTTCCCGGAAGTTCCTCCCTCCCCATTCGCTGAACAAGGCAAGTCACCAAACCATTCTTTTGAACATATTGAACCCATGTTTGAATTGACTATCGCTAAAATACATAGGTTATATATGCATTAGTCAAATGAACCCTTACATTATATTTATTTAGGATCCCCCGACCTTGATGTGTAACCCAAGCCATGCTATCTCGCCTAACCTCCTTGTCACCATATGGTCAATGATATTAGCTAGTGTCCAATGTATTGACACGGCCGCTATAGGATAAAAATGAGTCGTAGCAAAATGGTTCTATTATATGATCCCCGTTACTTCTTATCCTTGGAAATTATGTTGGTAATGAGTCATGGTTGTGAGTGTATGCATGGTGGGTTCCGGGTGCAAGCTAGGGCATTGGTTGGTAGCACCCGGGACACTATAAGGACCGGTCTGAGGGATCCGTTGCAATACACTTACGTACTAACCACAAGTCTAGTGGGTAAGTCCTAACTAAGGTATGGGTTGTTCCAAACCGAGGCCACCAATTGGAGATGGGTCAAGTTGCACCTGCGGGTGACTTGTACCAATGTGGCGCAAAAGGGGGTGCGACGTTAGCCGGGATGCGGCCCGGCGCGCCGGCGAAACCTAGAGCGGGTGGTTATCGCTTGGAACATCTCATATTGAGGTTTTGGCACGAGTTCCCGTGAAATGGGTCATCTCGTTTGGGATGAGTGCGTGCCTTGTGGGTACAGTAGTACATCTCTGATCAGAGTCTTAAATCTTTTCGAAAAGCCGAGCCCACGGTCAAGGGCGAGTTGCGTGACATCCCCCAGTTAGTTTACCTTGAATATGTATGTGCATGATGGATTGACATGTAAGGACCGTTGAGCGAGGTGGGGCTGACTGTACCCCTCGAGTTAGTCGATGTTGATGATGTTCATGTTTACTTTTCGCATGATTAAAATATGATTACACTAAAAATGCCATAACTGCAACTGCATTATTCTGCAATGTTAGCCATTATCCTTCCTTGTTTATTATCCTGCATTATTATTTGCATTTGCGGTGGCTTGTTGAGTACTTTTTGTACTCATACCCGTTGGACCCCACAGAGGATGCTTACTACGAAGACGGTCTAGAGTAGCGACCCAGTCGGGAAGAAAAATCCTGAAGAAGATGTTCGTCATGCCGTTTTCTAATTATTCTACTTTACTGTTTTTATTAAAAACAATGATGTAATAAATATGGTCTGCGTACCATGAACACTGTCGTATGTACGATTGTCGCATGATGAACCTCTTGTATTATTGTTTTTCTTATGAAATTCAATAATGTCTCGATTTGTTAAATCGGGGCGCTACATGTTTGCAGGTCCGGGATTGGGGGAACAGAATCTTCGGCCTAAAGATACTGATACAAAAATGTGTGAGATGAAGCCTGGTCCGACGCCACCACAAAGAAAAGTAAATGCGTCGGTCCAAGCGACATCCATCACAGGTGTGAATGGCCGAAGAAAAAGAAGAGGCAAAAAAAGAAGATGAAGTGAAGCCGATTCCCTGCGTGTTATAGTATTAAAAAATGAAGGGTTTCAGTTACTAGCAGTAAATTTGAGAAGAGAAAAAACTTCGAAAGGATGTGATGGAAGATTGGTGATGATGACTGAAAATTTCGAAGCATCAGTACCCCTAATGCTCCGAAACTAGGGGGCATGTGTTGACGCCAAGATATGGTAAAAGTCCAAGACCCACCAAGGATGTTGCATGGTCAACAGAAGTCAAAGAGGTTCAGTCAAAGATGATCAAGGAGTGTACCCCGACGAGTTCGCCGGGCCTTGCGACGTCTCCCTCACCGTCCACGGCTCCGGGGAACACCTGCCGCCCTACACCACAGCACTTGGAGGCCCGACTTTCGACGTCGCGTGCCAACGAGTCGCCCTCCAGGCCCTCATGGAGCTGATGATGATCTACGACGATCGTCTTCAGAACTCGTCCTTCCGGCTCGTGCCGAAGCGTACTCCCGGAGCCCACCGTAGCATCTACCTCGGAGTTCACTCCGTGCGTGATCCGGTCATGGCCCGGCAGTCGCGTCTTCTACAGGCCATGGACGATCTCCACACCGAGGCGGTGCTCGACGCCGACGAGCACCATGAGGCGGTTGAGTTCCTTCGTGAAGAAACGAAGAACTTGATCCAGCAGAACGGCGAGTTGCAGCGCAAGATTATGCAGCTGCAGAAGGATATCGCGGAGATGGTTCCTCTTCTTCCAAGGAAGAAGAAGCCCATCCGTGAGCCCCTCCCTCGCCCCAAGAGGATCCCACCACGACCCTCCCCCGCCAGGCCCTCCACCAGCGCCCCTACACCACGCCCCGGCCTCGTCTCCGACTCCATCATCGAGAATTTTCTCGAGCCCACCATCTCTCTGGAGCCGCGCACTCGTGGTTCCGAGAGCACGGAGACCGCCTCCGGTGGCGAGTAGGCGTTAGGAGTCTCTATTTTTAATAAAAGCAAAATTCTG
The DNA here is from genome assembly GCA_019279435.1 of Zizania palustris. Taxonomy (NCBI): domain Eukaryota; kingdom Viridiplantae; phylum Streptophyta; class Magnoliopsida; order Poales; family Poaceae; genus Zizania; species Zizania palustris. Next base: position 72,426,753 of record JAAALK010000082.1, read on the forward strand.
TATGTGGTGCTGCCCACGACGAGTGTGTCATGGGTAGAATAAAAACTTGATTGTAATGAACAATTTCTACCACTCTATATATTTATGTGCTTGAATCTTATATGATATTTATGGTTGTGTTATTGCTTCGTCATCTTTTGCTTTATCACTATGTATATTCAGAAGATGGCTGATCACCAGAACACCGGCTCCAACAACAGAGCAGGAGGAAGCCATGATGCGCCTGAGGGGGTTGTGCCCAACTGGGGTGCAACGGGCCCGCGTCAATCTGGGTCGCCTTCCGCCAACCACCCCACCTTGGCGGAGATGATGGCGAATCAGAACCACCTGATCACCGCCCTCCTCACCCAAATGCAGAACCAACAGGCTCAGTTGGACCGTCTGCAGAACGGGGAGCCCGCCCCTCGTGCACCAGCACCCGCGCCCGCTCCGCAACTCTCCGAGTTTCTGCGCGTGCGCCCGCCCATCTTCTCGAGCACTACCAACCCGATGGAGGCCGGAGATTGGCTTCGCACCATCGGAAAGAAGCTCGACCTCCTCCCCTGCACCGACCGAGAGCGGGTGGCCTTCGCCACTCACCAGCTCCAGGGTCCCGCCGCTGAATGGTGGGACAACTACCGTGAGTCCCAGCCAGAGGGCCACGTGGTGACTTGGGCGGAGTTCACCATCGCTTTTCGCGCCGCTCACGTCCCTGCCGGTGTCATCGCGGTAAAACAGCAGGAGTTCCGCGACCTGCAGCAAGGCAATAGGACCGTCATGGAGTACCTCCATGAGTTCAACCGCCTCGCCCGCTACGTGCCGGAGGAAGTGCGCACCGACGCCCTCCGCCAAGCCAAGTTCCTCAGGGGACTTAAGGATGAGCTGTCCATCCAGCTCGTCGCCGCCGACTTCGCCGACTTCCAACGGCTGGTCAACAAAGCGCTCATCCAAGAGACTGAGCAGAACAAGCTGGACCTCAAGAAGAGGAAGATGATCGCCTTCAAGCATCAGCAGGCGAACTCTCAGAGGCCCCGCTTTGTCCCTCCGCCACCAGCGCCTGCCTACCATCCTCGGCCCGCCTACAGGCCACCTCACGCCGCCGGTGGATCCAACGCCGGGCATCCTCGCCCCGCTCCACCAGCTCTGGCCGCTCAGCCGACACCAGCCGCCAAGGCACCGGTCTTGAAGGATCGCCAAGGAAGGCCGGTCGTCTGCTTCAACTGCCGCAAGGAAGGGCACTATGCACACCAGTGTCCTCACCCCAAGCCAGCTCAGGGCGCGGCCCCCAACCAGGCAGTTCGTGCCCGCGTCAACCACATCAGCGCGGAAGAAGCTCAGGAGGCTCCTGAAGTCGTGCTCGGTACGTTTACTGTGAATTCCGTACCGGCCGTCATATTATTTGACTCTGGAGCAACCCACTCCTTCGTCTCGGAGGATTTTGTGAAAACAAACAGACTGGACGTGCTCCCTCTACCCATTCCCATGGTGATTGCCACCCCCGGCAATAGGACCTCAGCCCGCTTATACAGCCCTAAGGTTCAAATTGACATCCAAGGAGTACTGTTTCGGGCCGAGCCTGTCCTCATCCAATGCACCGGACTCGACCTTATACTAGGGATGGATTGGTTGATGAAGCACAAGGGAGTGATCGACTGTGCCCATAAGTCCGTCACGGTGACCAACCCTGAAGGCGCAGCCGTCACCTTTCGGATGACCAGTCGCAAACCACTCGGAGCATCCCTTCGCTCGATAGCTCTTGAAGAGGTGCCCATAGTCAAGGAGTTTGCGGATGTCTTCCCTGAAGATCTACCCGGAATGCCTCCCAAGCGGGACATCGAATTCAGAATCGAACTTGTCCCCGGGACCACTCCAATCTCCAAGCGCCCGTACCGAATGGCCGCCAATGAACTAGCTGAAGTCAAGAGCAACATCGAAGACCTAGAGCAGAAAGGTTACATCCGACCGAGTACCTCACCCTGGGGTGCACCGGTTATATTTGCCATGAAGAAGGACAAAACCAAGAGGATGTGCGTGGACTATAGAGCCCTGAACGACGTGACCATCAAGAACAAGTACCCATTGCCTCGGATCGACGACCTGTTCGATCAGCTGAAAGGATCCTCGGTGTTTTCCAAGATTGACCTCAGGTCAGGTTATCACCAGTTGAGGATTAGAGAAGAAGATATACCCAAGACTGCCTTCACCTCCCGCTATGGACTCTACGAGTACACCGTGATGTCGTTCGGACTCACGAATGCCCCGGCCTTTTTCATGAACATGATGAACAATGTATTCATGGAGTTCTTGGACAAGTTCATCGTGGTATTCATCGACGATATCCTCGTTTACTCCAAGACCAAGGAAGAACACGAGACTCACCTCCGTCTGACCCTCGGAAAGCTAAGGGAGCAGCAACTGTACGCCAAATACAGCAAATGCGAATTTTGGTCGTCAGAGGTGAAGTTCCTCGGCCATGTTATATCTGCCGGAGGAATAGCAGTGGACCCAACCACCGTTGAAGCGGTAACCAACTGGCTGCAGCCCACAACCGTGACCGAGATCCGGAGTTTTCTCGGATTGGCCGGATACTACCGCCGGTTCATCGAGAATTTTTCCAAGATCGCCAAGCCTATGACCAGACTTCTGCAGAAGGAAGTGAAGTTTGAATGGACCCCCGACTGCGAAGAAAGCTTCCAGACCCTCAAGAAGAAGCTAGTATCAGCTCCCATTCTGACTCTGCCAGACATCCGGAAAGACTTCCACGTCTACTGTGATGCCTCTCGTCAAGGATTGGGATGCGTCTTAATGCAAGAAGGGAAAGTGATATCCTACGCCTCCCGGCAACTGAGACCGCACGAGCTGAACTACCCAACCCATGACCTGGAACTAGCAGCCGTGGTTCATGCCTTGAAGATATGGAGACATTACCTTGTGGGGAATCGGTGTGAGGTCTTCACCGACCACAAGAGCCTCAAGTACATATTCACTCAACCAGATCTGAATCTCAGGCAAAGGAGATGGTTGGAACTGATCAAGGATTACGACTTGGGCATCCATTATCATCCGGGCAAAGCGAACGTGGTGGCAGACGCCCTTAGTCGAAAAGGGTACTGCAATGCCATCATGATTCAAGACCTAAGCTCCTTTACTTTATAAGGAGATGGAAAGGCTAAACCTATGGATCACCACTCGAGCATACCTCGCTGCCTTGGAATCTCGGCCTGTCTTAATAGACCAGATCAGAGAAAAGCAGAAGGAAGATCCGGACATCCTGAGATCCAGCAGAACATGAGGAAGGGTAAAGCCCCCGGATTTTTCGAGGACGAGCATGGTACCATCTGGTTCGGAAACCGGATCTGCGTACCCGACAAACCTGAGTTGAAGACCCTCATCCTTCAAGAAGCCCATGATACATTATACTCCATCCATACCGGGAGTACAAAGATGTACCAAGACCTAAAGGAAAAATATTGGTGGGTCAGCATGAAGAGAGAAATAGCTGAGTATGTGGCCAAGTGCGACACATGCCGACGAGTCAAGGCAGAGCATCAGAGACCTGCCGGACTTCTTCAACCTCTCAAGGTCCGTGAATGGAAGTGGGAAGAGATAGGAATGGACTTCATCACGGGACTGCCCTAGGACCCAAGCTGGTCATGATTCCATCTGGGTGATCGTCGACCGACTCACCAAGGTAGCTCACTTCGTCCTGGTCAAGACAACGTACACCGTCGCCAAGTTGGCTGAGTTGTATATGACCCGGATCGTGTGCCTTCACGGAGTTCCTAAGAAGATTGTATCTGACCGTGGGAGTCAGTTTACCTCCAAGTTTTGGAAGAACCTTCAAGAGGAACTCGGCACCCGGCTGAACTTTAGCACCGCCTATCATCCACAGACCGACGGTCAAACCGAAAGGGTCAACCAGATATTGGAGGATATGCTTAGAGCTTGTGCTCTAGACTTTGGCGGAATGTGGGACAAGAACTTACCATATGCAGAGTTCTCCTACAACAACAGCTATCAAGCCAGCCTGCAAATGTCCCCGTTCGAAGCACTCTATGGACGTAAGTGCAGAACGCCGTTGCTCTGGGATCAGACCGGAGAGTCACAACTGTTTGGGACTGATTTATTAAGAGAAGCTGAAGAGAAGGTTAAGATCATAAGAGACCGATTGAAGGCAGCCCAATCCAGGCAAAAGAGCTATGCCGACAACCGTCGAAGAGACCTAGCCTTTGAGGAGGGCGATTATGTCTACCTCCGAGTCACTCCCCTCCGTGGCACTCAAAGGTTCAACATGAAAGGCAAACTAGCACCCCGCTACGTCGGACCTTTCCAGATCCTCCGACGACAGGGAGAAGTGGCATATCAACTCGAACTGCCCCCATCCTTGGCAGGCGTTCACGATGTGTTCCATGTCTCCCAACTGAAGAAGTGCCTCCGTGTACCCACCGAGCAAGCCGACCTTCAGCAGCTCAATGTCCAAGAAGACTTGACCTACATAGAAAGACCCATCAAGATCTTGGAAACCAAGGAGAGAGTAACCAGAAGTCGCGTTGTTCGCTTCTGCAAAGTCCAATGGAACAACCATCCCGCCGAAGAAGCCACTTGGGAAAAGGAAGACGAACTAAAAGCCCAATACCCCGAGTTATTCGAGTAGCGTTCCAATCTCGAGGACGAGATTCTTGTAAGGGGGATAGGTTTGTAACACCCCAAATTTTCAAAACAATAAAAATATTATTAAATTCAATTTCTTGGAATATATAATTCTGAAAACACTTTAAATACCTTTTTATACCTAATTGAATTACAGCATAGAGTAGATGGCCAAACTAGGAGGTGAAAATTTTTGTGTATGATCCTAAGACCAAAATATATTTTTGAGAATTTTTATAAATTTTTACCAACCTTGGAAGTAGCCCTAATATTTTAATCTATTTCCTGGAATTATTTTTATTCAGAAATGTTTTTAGCACAGTATTGGGCCCTCTCCCTCCTTTCTCTCTCTCCCGGCCGGCCCAGCCCGTTACCTCACGCGCCTCTGGCTGACAGCCCGACCCCACCTGTCGGCGCCGAACGTTTTCCCTCGCGCGCGCGCCCGACACCTCGGCCCCACCCGTCAGTCGCCACCCTCGCCCTCTCGCACCCACTGACGAGTGGCCCCCGCCTGTCAGGACCTTCGTCCCCGCGAGATCCGCCCCCGGATCCCCCCCCCCTCGCCGGCCGAAACCCTAGCCCTCCTCGGATTCGCTCTCGTCCGGCCCCCTCACCCTAATTACTCGACGGCATTGAATTCCCCGCGTTCCCCCGACCGTTTCCCCCCGTTAACCCTCGCCATTAAACCACGAGATCAGCGCTCGCGTGCATGGCCGAGGCTCACCGGCGCCATTGAAGACCTCCCCTCCCCTTTCCTTGTATTCAGTCGCCCGTTATCCCTCGCCGACGACCCTATATAAACCCCTCACCCCCGCCGCGCTCGGTTCACGCGTCCAATTGAGCCCAGACCGAACAGAGCTCCTGCATTCCACATTTTAGCGCGCCACCACCGCCCGTCCTCCAGCCGCCGCTCGCCGTCGCCGGAGCCCCTCTCCGTCCACGCCGACCGCACCGTCGTGACCGCCGGGACCTCACCAACCTCGGCCACCACTCCATCGACGACGAACCTCGCCGGATCGCCGTCGCCGCCAAGGACCCGAACGCCTCCACCGCCTTCGCTCGTCGCCGGCCTCGCTCCGTCGACCTTTCCTCGCCGCAAGGGTACCCTCGTGATTCCCGTAGCACCCTCATTCCGTTTAGGCCTTAGACTCGGTCGCCGTCGCTCGCCGTGGCCGCTGGCCCGCTCGCCGTCGTCGGAGAAGACGACCGGCACGGGTCGAGTACCCGTGCCGTGTCGGATTCACGCACGACCGTGCGATCTGGATCCGACGGTGATGATTAATCCCCGCGTGCGGTTTAATCTGATCCGTTAGATCTCGGCGAAGGGGTACGTTTTAATCTCGTGCGTCCGTTAGTTTTAAAACCCCGCATCGCATCTAAGCCGTCCATCGCGTACCGGTTCAAACGTTTTAATCCTGGCCGTCCACGTCACTTTAACGCGTCCCGCCTCACCCTCGCGCGTCGGATCTGGATCCGACGGTCCAGATCGACCCGGCGCACGCGCACAGTGCGCGGGTTCACCTGGGCCTGGCTCACCGTGGACCCGAGGAGTTTAAAAATTGAAAATGAATTTCAGAAATACTTTTAAACTTGTAAAATTCATATCTAATGCATTTGAACTCTAAAAATTACCATTTCAATTTCAGAAAATTCATAAAATTATTCTCTACATGTTTATGCAATAAAAACAGTAGGTTTACTTTGACATTTTCATGTATATTCAAATAAATATTTAAATGCCTTTAGGATTAAAATATGAATTCAAATGTTTGAACTTCAGAAAAATTCATATTTATTCCTTTCTATTCATATACTGCAAAACACTAAATTACCATGAACTTTTCATTTCAAAACTTATTAGGGAACTTAATATGGGACTATTCACATTTAAACATTTGTTTTCTAAAAAGGACAACCCTTCATTTTAATCCCTTTAAAATTATTTATGAAATAACTTTCAGAACCTTAACAATGGAAATTATTTTACTTTTAATCAAACCAACAGTAACTTATGTGCTATTAATGTAATGTTATATCGTTTGATTGAATGTGCTCTTTTTATCTTGCTTTATTATATTAAAAAGACTACGACGTCGCCGAGGAGCCGGAGTACTTCCCGGAAGTTCCTCCCTCCCCATTCGCTGAACAAGGCAAGTCACCAAACCATTCTTTTGAACATATTGAACCCATGTTTGAATTGACTATCGCTAAAATACATAGGTTATATATGCATTAGTCAAATGAACCCTTACATTATATTTATTTAGGATCCCCCGACCTTGATGTGTAACCCAAGCCATGCTATCTCGCCTAACCTCCTTGTCACCATATGGTCAATGATATTAGCTAGTGTCCAATGTATTGACACGGCCGCTATAGGATAAAAATGAGTCGTAGCAAAATGGTTCTATTATATGATCCCCGTTACTTCTTATCCTTGGAAATTCTGTTGGTGATGAGTCATGGTTGTGAGTGTATGCATGGTGGGTTCCGGGTGCAAGCTAGGGCATTGGTTGGTAGCACCCGGGGCACTATAAGGACCGGTCTGAGGGATCCGTTGCAATACACTTACGTACTAACCACAAGTCTAGTGGGTAAGTCCTAACTAAGGTATGGGTTGTTCCAAACCGAGGCCACCAATTGGAGATGGGTCAAGTTGCACCTGCGGGTGACTTGTACCAATGTGGCGCAAAAGGGGGTGCGACGTTAGCCGGGATGCGGCCCGGCGCGCCGGCGAAACCTAGAGCGGGTGGTTATCGCTTGGAACATCTCATATTGAGGTTTTGGCACGAGTTCCCGTGAAATGGGTCATCTCGTTTGGGATGAGTGCGTGCCTTGTGGGTACAGTAGTACATCTCTGATCAGAGTCTTAAATCTTTTCGAAAAGCCGAGCCCACGGTCAAGGGCGAGTTGCGTGACATCCCCCAGTTAGTTTACCTTGAATATGTATGTGCATGATGGATTGACATGTAAGGACCGTTGAGCGAGGTGGGGCTGACTGTACCCCTCGAGTTAGTCGATGTTGATGATGTTCATGTTTACTTTTCGCATGATTAAAATATGATTACACTAAAATGCCATAACTGCAACTGCATTATTCTGCAATGTTAGCCATTATCCTTCCTTGTTTATTATCCTGCATTATTATTTGCATTTGCGGTGGCTTGTTGAGTACTTTTTGTACTCATACCCGTTGGACCCCACAGAGGATGCTTACTACGAAGACGGTCTAGAGTAGCGACCCAGTCGGGAAGAAAAATCCTGAAGAAGATGTTCGTCATGCCGTTTTCTAATTATTCTACTTTACTGTTTTTATTAAAAACAATGATGTAATAAATATGGTCTGCGTACCATGAACACTGTCGTATGTACGATTGTCGCATGATGAACCTCTTGTATTATTGTTTTTCTTATGAAATTCAATAATGTCTCGATTTGTTAAATCGGGGCGCTACATGTTTGCAGGTCCGGGATTGGGGGAACAGAATCTTCGGCCTAAAGATACTGATACAAAAATGTGTGAGATGAAGCCTGGTCCGACGCCACCACAAAGAAAAGTAAATGTGTCGGTCCAAGCGACATCCATCACAGGTGTGAATGGCCGAAGAAAAAGAAGAGGCAAAAAAAGAAGATGAAGTGAAGCCGATTCCCTGCGTGTTATAGTATTAAAAAATGAAGGGTTTCAGTTACTAGCAGTAAATTTGAGAAGAGAAAAAACTTCGAAAGGATGTGATGGAAGATTGGTGATGATGACTGAAAATTTCGAAGCATCAGTACCCCTAATGCTCCGAAACTAGGGGGCATGTGTTGACGCCAAGATATGGTAAAAGTCCAAGACCCACCAAGGATGTTGCATGGTCAACAGAAGTCAAAGGGGTCATCGGCCTCGTGGCCTATCGCCATTATCCGCTCACGATTGTTCTATCCTCACTGCGGTCATTGGCTTGGCAACTGATCGGCTTTGCTACTGATGATATTTTCTCTGTTTCCTTATTAGTTATAGGGTCAAACTGATTGCACGCCTTGAACCCTTTTTATAAGATTGTAGGACCTGCGCTAGAGTTAAACAGATCTTCTAAGCCACGCGTGTATCAAAGTATGGCCAAAAAAGACACCAACAAGCGCGTAGCTTCTTGGCTCCAAGTACAATTCGAACGTTCGATGCCAAGTAAGATAGTTATGGCCATCTGCGCTCAGCTCTGTGAACTCCTTAGTTGCGATGTAGGTCATCTACATTTCGTGATGCAAAAATTACTACTAGTAATCTTACAATACATGCTAGATATAAAGAAAGAAAATACTACAATTAGTGAAATAATTACTGTATTGAAATGCAGTAATAATAAAAATAGTAGTAATACATAAAAATAATGCTTAAACAGAAAAACGAATGTGAAATTTGGATTCCAAATTACTTTTATGCTAAGAAAAGTAATTTTCAGCGAATACATGGGTCATGATTTTTCAGAAATCTAGAGACATTTTCGTAGTTCTACTCTTTCTTTGGCCATTTACATGCGGCGGCTAGGTTTCCCAATCCCTATCTAACGCCGGTGCTACTACCTCTGCAGGGGCACAAGAATTGTGGTGCATGCATGTGCACCAATGGTGTCGATAGGGTGTGGCAAGCGAACCGGGGGGGACTGAGGCACGTCTGCGGGGCATGCTAGGGCACAGTACGGGCGCCATTAGGCGGGTGCCGACAGGGTGTGTGGGGTGCTGGCAGGGCACCGGCCAAGGGCGGACGCACACGTTGGCAGAGTGCGGGCGGGACGTGGACATGGTACCGGTGGCGGTAGTAAGCCATTAGGGTGTGGGTGCAACAGGGCGGCGATTTGGTGTCGTATTGCACGTTTGGGCAGGCGCATTCGGCACATTGGCGCTAAAGCGGGGCATAGTGCGTCGTCTGGACACATAATGTGGCAGAATAGTGGCTTAGTGCTGCGAGAAGGGCACGCACATGCACCAGGGGCATTGGCAGGACGGGCCGGTGCACTGAGGGCATCGGCGTGATACTGCTGGCAGTGCGAGCGCCAGCAGGACGTGGGTGTGTCGCGTTGCCGTGCAACATTAGATAAAATATCTAATCTATAAAATACAAAACCTGCTCTTCTTTTATGTGTGTACAATGAGAGGAGAGCCCCAAAGATAAACGTGGTCAATCGCTTATCCCAATTTTCACAATATCAAGACAGGATCTATATCTTAACAGTTTCAAGCTTCCGGCGACCAGATCTCAAGCAAGGAGCGTGAGACGTCGACAAATTTGGAAGAGAGGGATGGAGGGGTGAGGTTGACGGGAGAAGGAAAGGATGTTTACCACTTAGTAGAACAGAAACGATTTTGAACTTGAATTGGATGTTAACCACAAATCGGCCAGCTGCGTTGTTGATTGCATGTAAGATTCACTCATTAAGTTGTTATCTTGGACTGCTTGAGCAAGTAAAACCCTGATCCATGAAATTTCAAGGAGGTGATCTTTTGTGTGATTTTGTGAAATTTACTATAGTTTTTTTAAATACTTGGCACAAACCAAATCATCTGTCATCATGACAAACTGAATGCAAGAAATTAGTGGCAAAATTAAAAGCGTACCGCAACTACATATCATCAGAGATGCTACATTAACACTGCATTGCTGGAAAGCATAATGAAGCAACAAGTTATAAGCCAACAGCAATTTTACAAGAAGCAACTTATATCAAATGCACCAGAGGGCAAGTCAGTTCTTTGTTGAGGCTTGGGCAAGCTGAGATGCTACTTTGTTGGTGAAGAAGCTCTCGAGCCTGTACAAAAAGAAGGAACAAAACCAATCATTTGGTCAGACAACAATGTGCTGGGTTTCAAACACAGGTGGCAAACAATTGATGCCAGATTTCCCAGTCCCAGCTGCTATATAAGAATAATGAACGCGCTAGGTAAGCAAATGCAAGATAGATTTAACCAACCACCTTTTAACTGTAAGCCAGACCCAATATTTTTAAAAGCAACATTCCTGGATCCCTGACTTACACCGAATATGCAGAACACAAGGTTAAAGTTCATTGCTCACCGTGAGGCACATTTGTAATAGATGGTATCAGGAGAGTTGTATGTTTTTGCATTGCTGACCATTCTCTTCATGTCAGCTACAAACATCTCTAAGGTCACATAATACTGCTCAGAATCAACTCTTCTTGACATTGTCTTCAAATCTGCAGACAAGCTTGTGTTCAGAAACTGAAAAACTTGGATTGCATGCGACATTGCTTTTTCACAAGGTGGGAAAGGAAAGGAATGTAGAGCCCCCTAAATCATTTCCACTCACCAATAGGATCTTTGATAATGTCGTAATAGTCAGGAACATCACGTGAATCCACTGGCTCTTTGAATGGCCAAGCATCAGGATGTTCATTCATATTCTACAACACAAGTTCTTATCAGAGTTAAAATATTTGGCATATATTCATAATACAACAGTAGGTCCAACACACATCAGGTTTTTGCAGATCTACAACCACTGAAACATAATCTTTAGGTAAAATTGACTATAGCGAACTGTTCTTGTTTGGTCAGGTCACTGTTCAAACACAAAACAAAACCAATTGCATTTACTAGCAGATACTTTTGCTGGCCACACTACAAAAATCATGTCCATTTGCCATTAGATACATTGTTTGCTGATGGGCATTGCAGTCCATTATCATATGCACATGACTACAGTGTGAGTAATGGCATGGTTCCCTCCTGTTACTTTTCTTGGCCTCTTGGGTGATGCCTAGTACAATCCTATATAGCCAGTCCTGCCTAATTTCTAAAACTAGAGTGGATTGATGGTTCATGGTTGAACTGTAATAACTGGAACTGATGGTTGGGAATGGCTACTGTGGCTTGCCTATCGAATAATCATTTTAACCTTTCAAAGGAAAAATATGCCCACTGTCTATTTGGAGTAGAGTCTGCAGTAAAGTATACTGGAAATATTTGAATAATAAAACTTTTATGAGCAGGCATTTTGATCATTGAATTGTTGAACCAGCAACCCTGCCATCAGCCGGCCTGGATTAAAAATATACGCTTGAAACAGGAAGGGTGCTTAAAGTCCAGTACTGAGCACAAAAGGTACATGTATATCCAGTACAATCAAGTAATAAATGACTACATGCCATATGAAAAGATTTGTGGAGATAGGAGACCTTCAACAACAAGCGCATTAGATTAGTAAGTTGTTGCCTGTAAGTAATATAATCAGGAGAGAAGGCTGAGCGCGATTTTGAATGCCCCCACTGGTCAGGAGTCCACCCAGCTTCCCCTACATCACATCGATTGCTCTGATCAGACTTGCATCATTACTAAACCAGTAAATCAACAAGGAGGCAAAACAAATGTCCAAAGAAAAATATGGATGGACATCTTATTTTTTGAATTCTTTTTGTATGTTTGATGATCCCCATTTAACATAATATCAGTGTAACACCCTAATTTTCATGCGTTTTAGAAAAAAAATAATTACAGTATTAGAATTTATAATAATAGGCAGTGTTCTTACGGCGGTAAGACGAGGCAACCTACACCCTTTCAAATGCCTAGGCGAATTAGGCGTGCGGCGAGGCGACGCCATACACATATCAAGAATAAACATACTAAAAACCAGTCTAAGTAAACTATCAAGTCCAAGGCTCCAAGCAATTAAGCAAGCTAGTGAACTATCAGTCCAGATGCACATGAACAGGTTAGGGGGAGATAGAGCGAAGGAGGGGAGGGGAGAAGAAGAGGTACCTGTGTGGCTGTGACTGCCAACAGGGCGCGTGGCTAGAGCATTGGACCAAAGCGACATGGCGTCACCAATATTCCGTTGGCCGCCGGTTGCCTCTCTTTCCCCCTCTCATTCTCATTTTCTAAATCAGTTCTAGGCTTTTGGCATTCTACAGTCTACAGTGCACACGCCACACAGTCATCCTCTCTTTCCCTCTTCATTCCCACGTGGCGCGCGCAGGGACTCTTTTTTCCGCGCAGCAAGTGCGCGCAGGTGCTGTTTTTTCCCACGCGACAGCATGCTCAGCTGCAGTTTTTTCCCGCGAATTGAGCGCGCGCAGCTTGCGCCCGCTTTTTCCCACACGATACGCTCGCAACTACTTTTTCCTCCCGCGAGGCGTGTGCAGTTGCCGCTTTTTCCTCCTGCGTGATGGGCATGCAGCTGCCCTCCCACACCATGCCCCTTTTCCCCACACCATGCGGCGTATGCCCAATGCCATACCCGACTAGGCAATGCCTTAGGACGCCGTGACGGGCACGCAGCTGCCCTCCCGCACCATGCCCCTTTTCCCCACACCATGCGGCGTCTGCCCAATGCCATACCCGACTAGGCAACGCCTTAGGACGGCATGCGCACAACGCTCATGGCGACCCCGATGCCCAGATTGAAATCCTGTTGCAATGCCAAGACGATGACTAGGCGACGACGTAAAAACCTTGCTAATAGGAGTGCATGGAGAAAAGCTATTCATGTACTTGAACCTTGATTAATGGCTTTTGTTAGGTTTCAACTCTAGTCTACCTCAACTTGCTTGAGATAGAAAGGCTTTGTTGTTGTTGTATTAGAATTTATAGTAATAAAGTAATTAAATAAATAAGCTGAAATACAGGCCTGCTTTTTTAAAAAAAACACATCATGAGATATTTTTCTTAAATTCTCCAAGCTCTAAAATAATTTTAGAATCACAAACATCATTTTAGCATTTATTAAAAATTAGAAGATCCAATCAGAATGCATTCTCTCAATTTGGGCCAAATTTAGCCCATTCCTTTTCTTTTCTACACTCAGCCCACCTCTTCTTTTCCCTTCCTTTTATTCCCAAGTCCCAAGCTGGCCTAGCCAATCACCTCTCCCTCCCTCAGCTTGCCTGCTATCAGCCCAATTCGGCCCAGCTAATTCGTCGGTTGACCCTCCACAGACATGTGGGGCCCATTAGTAGGGACCACTTTTCGTCTGTCTATACCCAGCCATGCTCAAGTCATGCCTTGGCCCTCTCCATCTATTGGTGCCGACTTCTCTACATCTCCCCATCGGTTATCTTCCTCAGCCCATCCCACCACTATTGCGTTTGCTAGCTAGGGATGGCCACAAAATAACTAAAAACCGAACCAAACTGAAAAACATCTGATTTCAGTTTTTTGAAGAAAAAATTGGTTTTCATTTTGGAAAAGTTCGTTCTTCGATTTTCGGTTCGATTTTTATCATTGCAAAACCAAAAAAACATATTACCGAACAGTACAATGCTTGCTCTAAAGAATAAAACCTGCATGAGCTAAGGCTCAGCTGGCCAACAAGCCAACTCCCGCGTCCCGCAGTAAACCCTATACCACACCCCTACTTTCCCCACAGAACACAGTTGATTCACGTGATCACGACACCAACATTGTGCGTGCCTCGCCTGGCCATAGCACACGTCGTGCCTAGGCCACTCGCCGCGTCCACTGTCCTGAAGTCTGGCCGCCGCATCACACCAGTGATTACAAGTCAGCCGACTAATCACGATTAGTCAGCCTAATCATATTTTTTCTACCAATAAGGTGGTTCTGGGCGACTAGAACGATTAGAAAGCTAATCAGCCGGCTAATCGCGACTAATTACGATTAGTCGGTCGACTAATGACTGGCCGACTAGTTTAGCTCAGAAAATTTTTTGACCCATTGTTCAGAGGAACCGTAGCCCAGCCCAAAAACAGAACAGAAAACCCTAGCTGCCCAGCAACATATAAAATCTATTTCATTTCAGTCGTTCCTTTCATTTCTGAAAACCCTAGCCTAGAGGCCCGATGGAGGCCCGAAGGCAGAACACTGCACTCCAGGTGTCGATGCCACTGCCTCCAGCCTCCCTCCAGCCATCAACCTCACGCCCCGCCACCTCCCTCCACTACAGGCGCCGCCTCTCCAGCAGTCCAAGGCTCCAGGCGTGTGGCACACTGGCACCCATTCTCTCCACTGCTCCGGACCTCTCTCCAGGTTCAAGGTAGGTAGTCCTCACTCCTTTGGTTTGAGACTCACTGTTGTAAGTTGAAATTCCACTGCTCACAGTCACAACTAGACATGCAACAGAGAGTTAGGCTGTCGCAGGACACATCTTAGTGCAGAATAGGACTTAGAACCCTTCTAGCTAGATTTTGGGCTTTGTTGCAAGGGATATCTCTAATGAAGATCATGGAATGCTTCAGGTTATGGTATGTATGTTTTATCATGTCTTGAACATAGAACATAGTTGTCCTAGACGACTATTGTATTCAACTAGCAACTAGACAACAACTAATCTATGATTAGTTGCGCTTAGTCGCGACTAATCGATTAGTCAGTGCCCCTACGACTAGTGTCGACTAGAAGATCTGAAATCATTGCGTCACACACGCACTCTTGCCACCATGCCCACCATCTAGATCTACCGCGCCAGGCGCTCCTGACCACCGCACATGCCGGATCCGCCACGCCTAGCCACCGCGTCTGCCAGATCCGCCCACCTAGGCAGCCTTGGTTGCTTCTGCTGAAAAAAATCGGTAAATCAAAAAACAGAACCGAACTTTTTCAGTTTTTCCAATTCAGTTCTGATAATTTTGGAAGGCTATCCGGTTCCTGATTTCTAAAAATCGAACTTTCTGAAAACTGAATAAACCAAACCAAATAAACCAATTAAACTGACTGCCACCCCTAGGCCTAGCCCAGCTCATTGGCTCCGCGCCACATACGCAGCCATCCATGCCCACGCAACTGTTATTGTCGGGAACCCTGATGTTGCTGCCGATTTTCTGCACGACTCATAATGTCTCTAGAATGAACCCTAACCCTAACCCTAACCCCACCCCTTTGAAGCCCAAGCCACCACCCTCTACTTTCCCCTCCAAGCGATGCCATCATCAAGCGCCACACCAAGTTGACTGCCCCAACTCTGATCTACTGCCACAACGGCTGGGAACTCCTCACACACCACGGCAATCTCCCATCACCGTGGTGGTGTGTGTTCCACCCTTCCCCTCCCAACGTTCTCTTTGCCACCCTCCTATGTTTTGACATGTTATGTCATCACCGTTTTCATGATGTTGATGTTGTCCCTAGCCACCACCATTGGATTCACCATGCCATGCCCAAACCTAGTGAAGGTTTCCTCTTTTCCCCTTTTCTCAGTTGTTGTGGCATGCCGCCATCGACACCCCTCTACCATAGAACCATTCCACCGTCGCTACCACACCCCGAGAAGAACCCCTACTCTTCTCCGTCGTCAGGAACAATTCATCTTGTTATGGGACACGTCATTCCCCTCCTATCCAACCACATTCCCATCGGAGCTCGTCATCATTGTTTTGTCCATTATTGCCACCTGCACGTCTGCACTATTCTCCCTGCCTATTGCTGCCACTATGTGTCACCATCGCTAACGTTGTCTCCCTTAGATCCACTCAACATGCATTGCTTTCTATCATCTTCCACAAAATCGAGTACCAACCTCTCTATTTCTACTCTCAGGCCCTCTCTCCAATTCCCTATGGCAAAATGACTCCAAGTGCATTTTGCCACCATCTTTGCCCGAGCCACTCTACACGACAATGCCGCACATCCATCCATTCTCTTCCTAGAGATCCAAGCTTGATACGAATCCACCAAGTCCCCTTTGCTATCACCTATCTACTTGTGTGTGACAACCTTGTTGTCGTGTAGAGTGGATTTGTCACTGTTCACCGCCACCACCACCATCGTTGGTGTGTTGCTATGGATGAGCCATTCTCCTCTAGGCCTCCCTCTGTTTTCTCCTTCCTCTATTCTTTTTGCCCATACCCGAGCTTCCCTCTCCTTTGTTCTCTGTCACTTAGTCACAACGTTCCCGGAACTCTGGGAACAAGGAACAGGAACACGGAATGAGAGGCACGAGGTGCAAAAACAAGGAACGAAAGGGGGTACACTGCTCAGCTTCGTTCATTCGACATTGGGAACGTGTTCCCAGCTATTGAGGAACAATGTCCAGGGACAATTCGGTCGAAACGAGGAACGTACATGCCTTCATTCTTTCCTTTTTGCGGGGAAACAACATACTGTAGTGGGCTTCTAGGTGTGAACGTGGCTTCTCACTTCTCTATAATTAAATAGTACTCCGTGTGAACGTGTGAACCTTGCGGTCCGTGTCCTTTGTTTTTGCATGTTGGCTAATACTAGTCGTATGATTAAATACTACGAACGTGGCGTGTGAACGATTTGCATGCTGACTAATTAAAGAACATGGCCATAATTATATAGTGTATATAATTGTTAATATAATGACTAGTATACATAATAATATACTTCTGGAATCTACATAGTAGAGTCTTCTACATCAATGTCCCATTTCGCATGTGCGCCTTGTTTGTAGCCATCTGTGGATCTAGATAATAGTCGCAAATTTGAGTAAATAAAAACCAATTTATCTGCAGTGCTAGTGTTCAACCTATTGTGCTTCGCATTATGAATATGGCTGAATGTGCTCCAAATTCTCTCGGCTAATGAACTGCTAATGGGTTGAGATAAAACTTTCTTTGCAACTTCTACTAATTCCGAAGTTTTAGATCCATAACTTACCCACCATTCAATCGGATCCATGCTATTTTCTCTCGGCTAATGAACTGCTAATGGGTTGAGATAAAACTTTCTTTGCAACTTCTACTAATTCTGAAGTTTTAGATCCATAACTTATCCACCATTCAATCAGATCCATGCTAATGCATCCGATTGAACAGGTGGCAACCCAAACATGCCTTTCTTCATAATAAAAGCATTAAATTTCTCCCGAAAAACTTTTTCTTCCCTCGAAGAATCTACAAATTTTGCAAAAGCTGCAAGCACATTGATCATAACCTCCTTATCTTTATTAGGAGCTTGTCTGGTGGTGCCTCTAGGTCTAGGAGCTGAGGTGTTGATGTATTCCTGGTGATAAAACTTCGGGCATAAGGCGTATGCTAAACAATGAAACGGGAGATTCATCTTCTCCCAACGCCCGATAACTATACTCTCAACCTCAACAAAATCCTCTTTGTATGGGTTGTCGTCTTTTGTCATTCATGGTTGTCACGGCGCCCCAGCGAAACCAGTCGCCAGGGGGCCGACTGGACGCCTAGGCGCCTAGGCGTCGCCTAGGCGACCAATTAAATTCAGCATGCAAAGGTCAGCACTTTGCATTTCAGTGAACCCATTCATTGTCCCATTGGAACTCTACAGTGCTACCTTCTCTGTTGATGCCTGCTGGAAACTGCTGCCTTCTCTGCTTGCTGCGGCGAGGGAGCACAGGGGAGGGGGAAGCAGGGGAGGGAGCACAGGGGAGGGGGAAGCAGGGGAGGGAGCACAGGGGAGGGAGCCGAGGCGGCCGAGCGGCCGGTGGCCGGGCGGCGCAACTGCGCAAGGGGAAGCAAAGCAACTCGCTAGGGGAACCGGAGATCTGGCGGCCGGCGGCGCTGCCCGGGCGGCGCAAGGGGAAGCGGAGCAACTCGCTAGGGGAACCGAAGATCCGGCGGCCGGTGGCGCAAGGCACAAGAGCAGATCCGGCAACCGGCGGGCGGCAGCGCAAGGGACTGAGGCGGCGGCGCAAGGGAAGAGGCGGCGGCGCAAGGGAAGAGGAACCGAAAGGGCCTGGGCACGCCTTAGAGGCTTAGAAAATAGACACGGAGGCACGGACCCTAGGCGCCCGCCCAGAGTCTCCTGGCGACCGCCTAGGCGCCATGGGCGACGCCTAGAATCTCCAGGAGGGCGCCTAACTCACCCAGGCGAGGCGATTCAGCCAGGCGTCCGGCGGTGACAGCCTGGACGCCTAGTCGGCGCCTAGGCGGCGCCTAGGCGACGCCGTGACAACAATGTTGTCATTATATCTTTGATTTCCTCAACCATACAATCCATCCTCTCATAAATTTCTCCCATCTTAAGACCTTCTCCATTGCTAAACCTCAAAACAGAGTATATCAGCCCAGTAATAGCAATGATATTTTCTGCTTCTGCCTAGAAGTTGTCGTCATTGATTGTTAGGACAATAGCCCTTGCCTGTTGCTTCACATCATTCGTGCAACTATTCACCCAATCCTTCCATTGTATCGTAACCACAGTGGTAGCAAGCACATCTCTGCATGTTATAAGCCTCTGAAGCAAAATGTAATGTGATGCAAATCGAGTCTTCTTCACTTTTAGTAGGTCCAAGTGTGAGTTACTTCTAAACATCGCCAAACAATGATAGTGATTTTGGAAAAATTTGACGATAGTTTTCCTAGTTTTATACATGTCACTCATCCATGAAAACTTGCAAGCAAAATCCTTGAATATTAGGTTTAGTGTGTGAACAACACATGGGAAACACATGGGGCCCAGATAATGTGCCTATGCACCTGTTCAAAGAGTCAACCGAAAAAGGATTAGATTCAGGCCATTACGGACAATGCAAGAGAAAAAAATTATTGCCCAAGTAAATTCACTTACTTTCTCAATTGAAGGACATTTCCTGGTCCAATTTCATCAATGGCCTTCAATAGAAATTATGCAAAAGCTTCACTGATTTTTTCAACTCCAGAAAAATCTTCTACATATAAGAAGCATGAACCTCAACTGTTTGATGCAATCACATTGATCAGGGGCTTATTTTTTATATCCGTCCATCCATCAGACACAACTGAAACACCTTGTCTCCTTTACTCTTCTTTCACCTTTTCTCTCAATGCTCTACTCTTTACGGGATTGTTTTGCAACGAAACACAATGTGCAATTTGTGCTTTTTTACCTGGCAGTGGACCAAGCAAATGAACACGTACTCTAGTTAGGCAACCTTTGTATGATTTCTACAGTGGTTGCACCGCCTTTCTTTTGTTTTGTCAATATTTTTTCCCTTCGGAACGCCGATTATTGTGACTTCATAGAGAAGGGGATGTCTCGAACCTGTAACCACGCTCCATCTTCATCTCCGCTCTCGGTGCCACCGTCACTGTCACCAGCATCGTGGCCTTCATCGCGCACATCATGTACCATATGCACGTCCTCATCGCTGTCAGTCGGCTCGTCTTCAACACGCTTGCGTTTGCTAGAGGAACCGAAGGCCATGTGGTAGTGTGTTACTGGCTGGTGTGGTGCCGACAGACTCTTAAAGGGCTATAAAAAGGATGCAGTCTAGTGTGAATAAGAAGAAACTGCCAAAATGAAAAAACGTCAGAGAAATAAAAAGTTTGACACCTTTTCTCCTTCCCCATTCGCACTTGACGCTTCCTCTTCTCATTCTCTGCTCTTCCGGTGACCAAGTCACATCCGCTTCCGCTACTCAGCTACTCAACGCCGCATCCTCATCTCCTCGCCACCTCATCTACTCGCTCCTCATCTCCTCTGCTCAACAGCGCGATCAAAGCCTCAGATGTGGACATACCCGCGGACGACGGCCGCAGCGGCGACAGCGGCGCCCTCGGAAGGCGGATGCGGCGACGCCCTCGAAGGGCGGCTACAACAGCGCCCTCGGACTGCTGCGGTGCACGGCTCCTCTAGGTGAGTAACCCTACACATGGCTCCTCGTTTGAGATGTATGTTCCGGTAGTGGTTGGAGCGACGTACTGCCAACATTTCCATAAGTGTCTCGCGTCGTTCTCGTTCCTCGTTTCGAGACGAAGTTCCCAGAACAGGGGACATAGCATTGTTCCGTGTTCCATGTTTCTAAGCTCTGTCACAACCAAAGCACTCCACTTTTTTTCTCTCACTTGGCCAAATGTAGGCCCCACATGCAATCAAAGTCGAAAACCCTAGTCTCTCTGAAGTTCAAAATCAATATCCGCTCTCACTCGAGGTCAACCCTAGCCAATGTTAGTGTTTGTGTATCCTTTCTCCAATTTCAGCCGACCGACCCTGTCGTGAATTCAATTTTGATCGCCCGTTTTCCTGGACCGAACAAACTCGCCCATTCGTCAGTCGTGACTTAACTCGATCGTTCAACAAAAGCTCGTTCGTTCGTACCCGTTCTTTTGGTATTGTTCAGCCCACCATTTAAACCTATTCATTTGGCATCGTCCAATAAAGCTCTTAAGTAGTCATGCATTCGATGTCATACGATCAAATTGAGGTATGAACTAACCTTTTTTTGATCTCAGTCCAACCAAACCCAACCATCCGATCAAGAGTCATCTTGATCGTCTAACTTCTACAACCCTAGCCTCTCGACAATCGTCATGGCATGGCCACATTGTCCGCATACTTTTCTCTCCACGTACAGTATAACCCTAATCCTTTGGGATCCTACTATCCAGCTTAACATTTCAACAATCCGACCATACATCAATCATATATATCCTATCAACACTTGGTATATGATTACATCTTCAACAAATCGAAGTCTCATCCCATTCTTTTTAATCAATTCAATTTGAGGAATATTCTCTATCGTTTCATTTGAAACCAACTTTCGAAGCTCATATCTTTTCCATCCGAACTCTGATTCACTCCATTCAAATTGCATAATTCTTAAATCAATCTATACCTAATTAAGTAATTTTATTGCATTGTTTATTTGATGTTGGTACTATTTTTCTGCATTTAAAATTCCTATCTTAAATGGGCTTTAAATATCACTTTACAAAAAAATAAGCCAATATTATGTCTTTGTTTGTATCTCATGCAATATTATTGCATTTTCGCGTGTCTTGTTGTGTTCCTATGTACTCAGTCTTGCCTTAATCCTTTATAGTACAACAGAAGATGATGATTGACTTAGAAGACTAGGCATATCCGTATTGAAGAGCTTGTGAAGGTGGAGTTGTAGATCCCGCCTATTTCCGCTACTACCAATTATTGTTGTGTGTAAGGCCTTAAATGCCTTTTAATAACTATTGTATTTATCGTTTATTTCGTTGGCCTGTAACATTGATGTTGTTACCATGCCTTTTTTCTAGGACATGGATTAATATGCAAGTAGTTTGGAATTCTGAAATTTTGAGCTAACAATCAGTTCTAGTGTTCTATGCATGGCTCCGAAGGGGCTAAGGTGAGATTGAGAACACATCAAAAGCAGCCATCATCGATGGCAAAATGGAAATGAGTCGATGGGATAGCAGTGCAGTAGGCCAAGTGAATGTCAGCAGAAAATCTCAACCCCTCACACATCCTAACTCCTGCAGCTCACAAAGAGGTCTGATGGAGCTACCTGAATGGGGAGGACAACCCATTTGCAAGAAGACTTGGATGGCACCCATGGGCCACGGCCCTACAAATCACACTTGTCCATGTCCATAAAAAGACTTTTTTGTAACCATTCATCTACTAGCAAATTCGGTTGTTATTAGAGTGTTTTCAAAACAAGCTACACTAATACAATTGTAACACATTTTGATTAGTTCAGCTGGAGCAGATGGTTTAAAAATTTAAAAAGAGAGAATTGAGCAAAACTTATTTGAACCAGGGTTCCAGGCACATGCTAAAATAGAATAGTTACTTACTCAAACCAGGGATATCTTCTGGTTTCATTGTTCTTCTTGGAATACCAGCATCTTTCTACAAAAAAAATGAAATGAGCCTATTAAATGTCAAGTTTCAACCAATAGGATATATTCCATTAGTTTTTGTCCTACTAGTAAAAACCCAAGATGATAAAAATAAAATGAGATAAAGTACTGGCTGTCAGTAAAAAATTCCATACTTTCCCTAGAAGGCGTCATTACCTAATGAGATGCATAATGGACAGGTTCCTCATTAAGAAACAAAACAAGATATGTCTCAAATTCTACACCCCAGATAAGTACTTATCCATTTTTCTAAAATAAAATGTGCAAGTAACACATTAAACTATATTGAACACATTCTTTGTTGGAAGACAGAAACATAAATGACAATAGCATGCAATAGAGACAATATATGTTTTACAATGATATCAACTAAAACACTCCATTATACCTAAGACAATAGAAGTTTGTTTCCTCACTAGCAGGTTGCCAGGTTCATCTATTGCACATACCTATGTGGACATTATATACATGAAAATTTTCCAAAATGATAAGGGAAACTAACCTTTTGGAAGTCAATTCCTGAATAAACAATATGACAGTTCGAAAGCTCTCTGATCTTTTCATCGATGGCCTATTCAGTCCAAATACAGCCAATTGCCAAAAAAATAGAAAACCTCAATTGACTTATAATGATCTTGAAGCAGTCAGGACAGCTGAAAGGGCATAATATTGCTTCCAGTATATGCTTAGGGCAGCAATTAGCCTTTTACATCACCTGTCTTTGACGGCGAATCATTGTTGCTAGATCAACATATGGCAACTTTTGATCAATTTTGCACTCCATCAATATTCCCCCATCATAATCTTTAATATACCTAGAATCCGCAAATTATAGAACTCAACATTCACAAGGTAAATTCAATAAAACCCTATCATACACTTGGATCACATGTATAAAACCCTGCTGAAGCCCAATGCCCATACAACAAGAGTAGTGCTATCATTGTTAACACATTTTTATATGTGTCACTGACCTGGTTTATGCTTCAAGGAAATGATAAATCAATATAATTGTTAAAGTTGTGCCCTCTGCCCAGTTTGACGTTTATTTCTATCTCATGGCGCTCTCTCCGCTTGCGCTCGTCGCGCCCGCGTCTCCGGATGGCTGCGCCCCTTCGCCACCCTCCGGCGCCTCCCACCGGGGAGCCTCCCCGTCGTCCTCTCGCTGACCTCCTTTCCGGGTGCGTCCTTCTCCCCTTCCCACCCCCTCTCTTTGCTCTTCGCCTCTCCCCGGGCTGGCCCTGATGGGGCCCTGTTTCGAGCTGGTTGAGCTCGAAGAAGACAGCGACCTTCGTGAGCTCGTGGCCTCCTGGGACTTTTCCCCTGGCAGGGAGTTCCAGCAGTTCATCCTTGACTCTCTTGCCGCCCCGGTTCACCATCCTTCCTCTTCCCCGTCGGGCTCCTTCTTTCTCCTTGCTGTCTTCCGCCGTTACACTTTTCGTCTCTCTGAGTCCTCGGTGGGCCTTGCCCTGCATGCTTGCCTGGGCAGCACGCCGGCAGGCTTTCACGTCTCCTTTCTCCAGGATAGACACTTTAGATTCTCGGTCTCCTCGAGTCGTGTGGGTTTTGAGATTTGTCGTCACCGGCGGATCATCTCTGCCCAGTTTGACGTTTATTTCTATCTTTGGCATGATGGTGGCCCTCGTTGGTCTAAGGACCTCCGTCGTTGGTCCGCGGAGGAACGCGCGAGTTGGACTCCTGTTCCTCGCCGACGTCGTCCCGCGCCTTCCGGCCGTCCTTCTCGTCGGCTGTCTGGTAGCCTGGGGGGTTCCCGTTCTGTTTTGGCGCCCGCCCCGCTCTCCCTGCGCCCCCCTTCGTCCCTTCGTTCTACCACTCGTGCTCCTTCCCATTCGTCTGTCCGTCAGACGGATTCGTCCGTCAAGAAAGTCTCGTTCAGCGATGTAATCTCCTTCTTTCCTCCCACTCTCTCGTCTTCCCCCTTGCCTCCTTCGGCGCTTAGGGTTGGCTCCATTCTTTGCCCCTTTTCTTCTCGTGCAAGCCTTCCCCCTGCTGCCTCTCTCCACCAAGCTACGCGCCTTGGTCCACGTGCACTTTTCAAATTCAACGGTTCCCTCCCTTCCCTTCTTGGTCGGCCGCCTCCCTTGCGCCCCTCCTCCCCTTTGCGTCCCCTGCCCCTGCAGCCTCCCGCGCGGTCGGTCTCGCAGGGTGCAATTCCGATAGCGCATATCTTCTTGCGTCTCAAATCAAACCTCCTGTCTGGCCCCCTCAGGGGCCTGCTCGGCCTACTGGCTCCTTGGCCACTGTGCATTCGGGGCGTTCCGGGCCCACTGGCACAGTGCCTTTGCCCCAGGCCCGGCAGTATCTCCCTCCCTCTTCGGTGATCAAGCCATTGGTTCGTTTAGCCTCGCTGCCCGTGCAAGGTTCATTTCCGGCTCGGCGTATCTTCTCTCGCCCAGCCAGTCGGCGGCCTCCTCCTCTTCGCCGCCTCGCATTAATTGCACCAATCAGTCGGTCTTTTCGCGCCCCATCCCTCGCTGTTCGGCTTGCTTTCTCACCTCTCACTCCTGGGCCCCCTGTCAGGGCCGTCCACCTTCCCTCACTGCCTCCTGGGTCCCCTCGAAAACCCGCCCGAACGCTTCAGCTTCCTTGTCTCTTGAGGAACCGGCGGAGGCTTCTAATGTGATCACCCCTCTCCCTCTTGTTTGCCTTTCTGCACCTGTCATCTCAAGCCTTGGAGCTTCCGCCCCCTTCTCCACCCCTCCCTCCTTGGCTACCCCCCCTCGCCTTGGAGGTCTATGGCGAACTTTCCGGCCAACCCGCTGCCCTTCCTCCCCTATGGGGAGGGCTGATCCGCGATGGCGGCGGCCCTCTTCGTCGGCAAAGGAACTTTGTCGCCCTGTCCGGGGACCTCGTCAAGCGTCACGAGACGTTTGCCATTGCCGAACACGACGGTCCCCTGACGCCGACGCAGCAGATTGAACTCCTTATCGCCATACGCCACCACCTCGGGGTTGAACTTCGCCTCCAAGTCGCCCGCTACTGCCTTCACCCGCTGGGGGTCGGGCTCTACAAGCTTGGGTTCGAGTTCGAGCGGGATGCGATCATCAACTCCCCTCCCATCTTCGTTCAAGGTCGGCTGGTGCGCTTCGTCAAGCACGACGAAGCTCTCAACTGCAAGCAGTCTCCTTTCGCCAGGGCCGGATGGGTCATGTTCCTCGGCTACCCCCTGGACTGTAAGAATCTCCCCTTCCTACAACAAGTTTGTGCTTCCTTTGGGCAACTACTTTTCTGGCATGAGGCGGACCCTAGCTTGGCAAGGGTTCTGGTCAAAGTACTCTACGAGGACGATCTTGATGTTCCTCGTAGCATCACAGTGAAACATGGAGATGAGCTGGATGGCAGTGGCCGCTCTTGGACGTTCTCGGTCTACCTTTTGCAGTCGGACCTTGCTGACCAGGGGCTTGGGGACGAGGTCCCTCCGCCGTCGGACAATGGAAATCCCCACCCATTCCTGGGTGATGTCCTGCCAGGAGAACCCGAATGGATTCAGCAATGGGCGGATGCTCAACTGTTTGGCCCCATGGCCAACCAATGGCATGCCCACGTCCAGCATCAGAACCATGACAACGTCCAGCATGATGATTTGAAGGAGCAGTTCTTTGAGGACATCTTTGAGCCCATGGTGGAAGACGCTGTGGAGGAGGTGCCTCTGGCTGCCGCGAACCCACAGGACAGCATGGAACTCGGGCATTTCCTCCGAGCCGTCTGTGGATTCCCACTTCGACCAACCCATGCAGCCCCAAGTCAGGATTCCCTCTCCCGTGTCCTCGGGCTCCATCAGCAGGCCGATGTCTCCAGCCTCTCGGCTTCAACTCTCACTAGTTGTGGCTCCCCCTGCTTCTGCTCCCGCCCAGGCGGTCTCCCAAGACATCCCTCCACCGCCTCAGCATGCCAGCCTCCCGGTACGTTTCGTCTACTCTAGACGTCGGGGGGCCGGTGCTCGTCGGGAGGGTGGGGGGCGTCTCTTGCCAGCTCCTCAAGATCGTCCCCCAAGCGTGGGATGCCCCTCTCGGTTCCAGGTCTGCGCCGAAGTGCCAGACTTTCGACGAAGAGCAGGGGGTTCCGCACGTCTTCCCGCCGGAAGCATGGCCCTTTTCTCTCCAACCTTCCAACTATTGAGTACATTGAAGTATCCAGGTATGCCACTTCTTGTCCCCCCCCCTTTCCTTCGATCAAATTTTCCATTCTGCTGTGCACCTTTGTGGCCTTAATGCTGATAGAATCACCCCTTCGTCTCTTTTCTCCAGTGATTCCGAGGGCGGATCCTCCCCTACCAAGGGTCTGATGGAAGTCGGGTCTTCTTCGGCTCCTATGTTGGTATGTTGGTGGATCCTCCTGCCTCAGCTCCCATCCTCCACAATGACCAAGAAGGCTAAACTTGACTGGCCTGCGTGCCTCATTGAGCCTGCTAAAGGCTGTAATTTTTTTATACATTTTGGTCCTTGCTTTTGGCCCAGGCTTCCTGGCCTTTTCAAACTATGCATTCCCCCTTCAGGGCTTTGGACTTTGGGCCCCCGCATGTGTATAATTTTGGGTTCTTCGGCCTTGCTCGCTCCTAAGGTCCCCTGGTTGGGTTGGCTGTTGCTCCCGCCTCTTTTTACTCCTGTTTGCTCATTTTTGTCTAAATGGGTGCCTCTAAAACTTGGAAGGTTGTTAGCTGGAATATCCGTGGGCTGAACTCTCCTTCCAAAAAGCTCGATGTCCGCAACCTCATTGCCTCAACCAACGCAGATATCGTCTGCCTCCAGGAGACTAAGATGTCTGCCCTGGTTCCCTCTTCAGTTAGGAAATTCTGCCCCAAGCGCCTGGACAGCTTTCTTTTCTCCCCTTCCCTTGGCTCCGCCAGAGGGTTGTTCATTGCCTGGAGCAGCGCCAGGTTCTCTGGTTCCCTCCTCTCCTCCTCCCATTTCCAACTCACTATCTCACTCACCTCTTTGTTGAATCCTCTCCAACATCTACGGTCCCTATAGGGCTTCGGAGCGCTCCCCTTTCATTTCTTGGCTGCGATCGCTGGACATACCCTCAAATGATGACTGGCTTTTCATTGGGGACTTCAACCTCTACCGCTTTAGCGAAAACAAGAACAGAGGTCAGCTTAACCGCAGCAATATGAGCTCCTTCAATGATGTTATCAGCACTCTGGGGCTTCAAGAAATCAATCTCCAGAACAGGCAATTCACCTGGTCCAACAAACAGAACCCTCCGATCCTTGTCCAGCTTGATTGGTGCCTTGCCTCGTCGCATTGGGCTGCCTCTTTCCCAAATACTTCCTTTTCCGCCCTTCCCAATGGATGCTCGGATCATTGCCCCTGCCTTGCTTTGATTGGCACTAATATCCCCCGGTCCACTATATTTCGCTTTGAGAACTACTAGATCAAGTTCCCGGACTTTCTCCCCTTGGTTCGCAATTGTTGGAACTCCGGAAATTTTCATGTGGACCCGGCCCAGCGCATCGCGCACAAGCTTAGATCCCTTCAGAAAGTTCTCTCCCTTTGGCAACGTAAGCACAGAGGATTCGAGCTTTGGATCAAAAACTCCTCTATCATCATCAGCTTTTTAGACAGAACGGAGGAACTTCGCCCCCTTTCCCGGCCTGAATTACGCTTTAGGAGCATCCTCCAGTCGCATTTGGCCTTCCTCCTAGACATCAGAAACTGCTACTGGATGCAACGTTATACCATCCGTTGGACCAAGCTTGGGGATGCCAACACAAATTTTTTTCATTCGGCTGCTACCTCCAGGCGTCGCCGCAATACCATCTCCTCTGTTAGATTGGACAACAGCACCTGGGTTTCCTCGAATGATGAAAAAGTCGATGCTTTCCTTGACTTCTTTCTCAGTAAAATGGGCTTCTCCAACAACCCTCGTATGGCTTTCGAGTTGGATCAGCTTATCCCCAGGATGCAGGGCCTGAATCACTTGGGGGCAGATATTTCAGAGGCCAAATTAGACTCAGTAATTAGGTCTATGCATTCTGATAAGGCCCCAGGCCCTGATGGCTTCAACAGCACCTTTTACAAATCATGTTGGCCCATCATCCGACAGGACTTCGTGGAGCTTGCCTCTCATCTCTCCAATGGAGACACTCAGCTCCAGCCTATTAATGGCTCCTTCATCGCTCTTGTCCCCAAAGGCCAGTGCCCGGCTTCAGTTAAAGACTACCGTCCCATCTCACTCATGAATAACAGTGTCAAAATCATCACCAAGATTCTCGCCAACAGGCTTCAGGGGGTCATCACCAACCTGATTCACAAAAACCAGTACAGTTTTATTAAAGGTAGAACCATTCAAGACTGTCTCGCCTGGGCATTGGAACTTTCCCATAGGTGCAAAAGCTCTAACCATGAGTCCATAATTCTGAAACTGGACTTTGAAAAGGCCTTCGATACCATTGAGCATTCAACTATCCTGCTCATGATGTCTCAGTTGGGCTTCCCCAGTAGATGGATCTACTGGATTCGCCTTCTTTTATCCTCTGGCTTCTCTTCAGTCCTGCTCAATGGCTCTTCTGGGAAATTCTTCCACTGCAAGAGGGGTGAGAAAAGGGGACCCTCTTTCCCCTTTATTATTCGTCCTGGCAACTGATCTTCTCCAACATATCATTAACAAAGCCGCCCGTTTACAGGTTATTCAGGGTCCCAAGTGTCATCCCGACGACCTTGACTTCCCCATTGCCCAATATGTTGATGACACTATCATCTTCCTCCATGCAGACCAAAAGAACCTCTTCTGCCTTCGTGGGATCCTTAACTCCTTCTCCCAATCCACGGGGCTCAAGATCAATCTTTACAAATCCACTCTTATTCCGATAAACATAGCAGGGTGAGCTTCTGGCCGCAACTTTCGGCTGCCCTATGGGCTCCTTGCCATTCCCTTATCTGGGCCTCCCCCTTGGGGTGCTGAAACCAAAGCTTGTTGACTTCGGCTTTCTTATAGACAATATTGAGCGGAAACTGTTTTCCCTCTCCCCCTGGCTCTCCATGGCTGGCAGGCTGCAAATCGTCAACTCGGTCCTTTGTGCTCTACCCACTTATGCCATGTGCACCTATAAGCTGCCTGTCTCTATCATCTCCCGTATAGACAAAGCTCGTCGTAATTTCCTATGGCACAGGAGCAACCTCGCAAACAAGACTTCCTCCAGGGTGGCCTGGTGCAAAGTCTACAAGCCAAAGGTCAAGGGTGGCCTTGGGGTCATTGACCTTCGCACCCAGAACATCGCTCTCCTACTAAAGCACTTATCCAAATTCATGAGCCCCTCTAACCCTCCCTGGGTCAGTCTTGTCCGGCTCCACTACCTCGCCCTCGCTATGCCCCCTCACCTTGCTCCGGCTCGGGGTTCTCGCTGGTGGCGGGACATTCTGGCCTTCTCCAACCAATTCCGTGCCATTGACAGCCCTTCTGTTGGGGACGGCTGTCACACCGCCTTCTAGGAAGACGGCTGGTGTGTCTCCCCCCTACGACTCCTTTTGCCCCACCTTTTCTCCTTCGCCAAGCTTCGCACTTGTTCTGTTAAGCACTTCCTCATGCAAAACTCTCTGTCGAACAACTTCTTTCTACCGCTCTCTTTGAAAGCCCACAGTGAACTACAGCATTTGCTTCTTCTGTTGGAGAATCGGACAATCCAGCCTAATATCACGGATAAATGGTCTTTCATCTGGAGCTCCCCGTTTTACAGCTCTGGCCTCTATTACAACTACCAATTTAAGTTCATCCAGGCTGATGGGTCCTTCCACTGGCTCTGGACGTCCAAGTGCTCCAACAAACTGAAGGTCTTCTTCTGGCTCCTTCTGGTGGACAGCCTCAATACCAGGCAAATTCTCCGCAGGAAACGAGTTCTCAACTCTGAAGAGGAAGCCATTTGCAGCCTTTGCACTCTAAGGGCGGAAGAGTCGGTATCCCACCTTTTCTTCGACTGCCACTTCAGTCGCCTTTGCTGGGCCTCGCTGGGGATCCATTGGGCAACTCATGGCGCGGTCTCAGACAGATTGGTCACTTTTAAAAATTCTTTTGGAAGACCGTTCTTCATGGATATTGTAGTAATGGGGGCCTGGTCTTTATGGTTAATCCGCAACAGATGTATTTTTGACAGACTAGCCCCTACGATTTCTTCCTGGAAAATTCGCTTCCTCCTCACGTTCTTAGCTCAGTCCCAACGTTTTCCCCCTAAGGTTAAGGGGGACTTGAAACGTTGGCTCGACTCATTGTAACTTTTCCTTTTTTCTTTCCTTTTAGTCTCTCTGTTCTCCCCCTCCCCCCCCCCCCCCCGTGTACCTTGTATGTTTGCCTTATTTAATTTTATAAAATCTCAAGTAGGAGCCTCTCCTACTGATTTGCATCAAAAAAAAAGTTGTGCCCCATAAAATGCTTACCCTTGCCATCTTTCTTTGTCCAATGTGATCACCTTTGTGAAACCCTACAAAATTACCAGCAGCAAAGCACAATAAAATAAACCAAATTATTTTTTGGAACTGTTTGTTCACAAGTTGAACTAATCGTTCTCCTTTGTTTAAAATCTCAAGGGGACTCATTATCAAGAAACAATTGTTAAGTACCGGAACTGTTTCTGAACATGATGCCTAAGGGAACTGGTTTAGTGGTTTGTACGTGAAACTAAACTAATAGGTTTTAGGAGTTAAACTTTAAAATGTCACCTGATACACAGATCACTAGACAATGTTGGATATAACACACTTACAAATAACTTTATGAACTATACATCAAAACATTTTTTTCTTCTGGTGCTAATTCTATGATGTCACTATTGCATCGAGATCTCTGCAGATCATGTTTTGTGAGTTTCAAGTGTAATTCGTAGGTGACATTTGAGAACTATCACAAGTTCACAACATAATGGATTTTACGGAAAACATAGAGAAGGGAAAAGTAAAATTGTCAAACCTGCTTTACAAAATAGCCAACAGCATTGTTATCTGCATAAGTTAAGAAATGAGTGAGCCCATCAGCATCTCGAGCATGTTGCTTCAAATGATTCATTAGCCTTGTCCCATAGCCTTTAACTTGCTCGTCAGCTGTAATTGCACAGAATGCTATTTCTCCAAACCTCTGGCTACAATTTACAAAACTAGAATTAGGACAGAGGCATATGCAGAAGAAAAGGAACATCTCTGACATGGTGCACAACATGACATAATATAAATAATCAATTGCCAGACGAACAAAACTATACAGCATTACAGCATTTGTCCTACAAGGCTACAACCTAACCTTTCAACTGCTTTGAGATCATTGAACAACAAATTTCATGAATAAGTAGAATTGTATCACGCAATCTCATTATCACAAACCAACAACAACAAAGATAAACTAAATTAATAGCTCAGAACTCACAGCTTTCATTTGCTTTCAGTTGTCAAGAACTACCAGATCTTTAAACAGAAGAAGTATTACAAGTTTACAACTTGATCATGCAAGTGAAAATACAAATGACAATATGTAAATATCATCATAATAAATGCTAGCACAAAGTGAAAACATTACCTTGCATAAGGGCGGTAAGTAATACCTCCAACAACAATATTATTCCTGATAACCATCATTGACTTGTGAGTTCTGTAAAATAGATCACAGAAAATTGTCTTTTATAAGCAACATCGAAGGGATCTTTCTTGTCCACAGCACCAAAAAATCCTCCATTTTGCTAAATCTGAGTTCTAACCATAGGCACATTACATTGAGAGTTACCTATCCATAACGAGACGAACAATGTACTCTTTTGGCATGTTAGGAAGCTGCCGTGCAAAGATATTCTTCAAGCCTACCAACCTGGGCAAAAAACAGAAGTCAGTAACAACTAACAGGTTGTTCGCAAAATAAACTAGCATCCGCACCAAATCATATGTTCATCAACTCCATCATTAGAATTGCATAAAAATTTCAGCCTCCCTGCATCCTCCTGCAGAACAAAGCCACCAAATTAAGTAGAGCTCACATTCTAGTTAACTTACCCTAAAACATAATTAAAATTAAACGAACAGTAAGAAATGTTACTCCCACTTGATTGATCTAAAGTCCACAGATGGCCAAGCAAAATCGAACAGTGAAAACCCAGTTCTTCACCTCACGTTTAAGGCTCTCCTCCCGAGCGCTGTGCGCGCCGCTCGTCTGGATGTTGTCCGTGAACAGACCCTTGGGGTCCTCCTTCCCGTCGCCGGCAGCCGCGGACACGGCCTCGGTCTTGGGAGCCGCCGCTGCCGCGGCAGCGGCGGCAGATACGGACGACGAATCGGGCTTCGGCGGCCGGCCAGAGGAGGACGCCGGCGCACCGTCAAGGCGGGCGGCGGTGAAGGTGTGGAGGGAATCGTCGTCGTCGTCGGAGTGGGAGGAAGACGGCGACGATGGGCGGGAGGGAGAGGACGGAGAGGTGGAAGGAGACGACGGCGCGGTGGTGTCGTCGTCCTCGTCGGCGGTGGCGTCGGAGAGGGACGACGGCGGGAGCTTCCGCTTGCGGTGGGAGGCACCGCCGCCGGACGTCGCGCCGGAGTGGGAGGGCGACGGCGCCACGAGCCCGTCCATGAGGGACCGGAGGGTGGAGGGCGTTCTAGAAGCTTCGAGGGGCTAGGGTTATGCGGAGATCGTGGATCTCGAACCTTTCGAGGCGGCACGGACTTCGAACCGGGCGTTCCGTGTTGAGAAACTGTTACTTATCCAATGTGTCGCGGGTAGACCAGAGTTACGTAACAATGAATAAGATATAACTAGTGAGAGGTCCGTGTGTTGCAACGGATGCATAATGTTAATGGCAATATATTTAGAACATGATAGTGAGAGGCCCGTGCGTTGCAACGGATGCATAATGTTAATGGCAATATATTTAGAACATGATAGTGAGAGGCCCGTGCGTTGCAACGGATGCATAATGTTAACGGCAATATATTTAGAACATGATATATTTGCCGAACACATTTGTTTAGTAATATTGTGATGATAAGAAACAAAGTAATATATTATTCCTCAAAACAATACATAGAAGTATGTTTTCTATATAAAGTGTCATTGCATATTTATAATTACAGATCTGGTATGAAATCGTACAATATACTATACAGTGAGCACATCTTCTTTTATCTACTCAGTGAGCACTTCCTTGTAGACGATATTCTTCGTTAACGTGCTTGTTGAATTGATTCCCCTATTTTTATCCGGAGCGGCGAGTATTTTGATGTTGCTACGAGAAGTTGCTCGTGACAGAGCTACATATAGTTGTCCATGAGAGAACACCGGGTTCGGGAGGTATATTCCAACATGCGGTATTGTTTGACCCTGTGCTTTATTAATTGTCATTGCAAAACTCACCCTAACAGGAAATTGACTCCTCTTAAACTTGAAGGGGAACATCTCATCATCGGAGGGGCACAAGGGTATGTGTGGAAGGAAGACTCTCTCACCAGCATGTTGTCCCAATACAATTTCAGCATCGATAGTATTTCTTTGAAATGCTCGGACTATCAACCTAGTCCCATTACACAGACCATTGGCCGGGTCAAGATTTCTGAGCAAAATCACAGGACAATTAACCTTGAGTTTTAATATATGTGGAGGTAACCCATTTGGCGTTAATGAATTCAGGAACTCAGACGGATAATGGTTGCATGGATCATCGACTGCTCGATCATGACTGTGATAAATCATCTCGTCACCAGGAAAACGTTCGATAAGCTTCATGTTTATTGCATCAACGTTCTCATTCCTCGTTGACAAAATAGCTCGAGATGTAATGTAGTCTGCATCAGTCATGTTTGCACCTAACATTGGAAATACCATGTCAATAAGACTATCAATATCTGATTCTGCACCAGTGTAGGGTACACATATTTCGTCGGGTAAATTTACATAGTCATCATCGATGGTCTCTTCAATGCCATTGCCAATCCGTAGCAGGTAGTCTGAAAACCATATATCTGATCGAGCTCTCATGTTATGGACAAGTCTCAACTGATGCATGTTATCCCATAGGTAAGATCTACGCAATGTTGCGTTTACAATTTGAGCCCTATTCCCCTTTCGTATAACTGGAAGAACTTGTCTGAAGTCACCTCCAAAAACCATTGTTTTGCCTCCAAATGGTAGATTGGGCTTTTCCATTATGTCCCTCATGCTCTTGTCCAACGCCTCAATTGCCTGTCTTTTTATCATGGAGACTTCATCCCATAATATAAGCGAAGCTTTTTGAAGAAGCTTCGCAGTACCACTTTGTTTGGTGAAGTTACACACTCCATTATCTTGTATGCTTAGTGGTATCTTGAACCTTGAATGAGCCGTCCTACCTCCAGGCATGATGGAAGCAGCAACACCAGATGTTGCAGTAGCAATAGCTATCTTCCCCTCGCTACGGACTTTTGCTAATAAAGCTTTGTACAGAAAGGTTTTTCCTGTTCCTCCTGGACCATCAACAAAAAACAAACCTCCACTATTGTTGTCAACGGATGATAGTATAACATCATAAGCATATCTCTGTTCTGCATTAAGAGAGGATGTGCTCGCTAGTAGCTCATTATCCACTTGTATAGAGGACTCTTCACAAATCTCCCTCACCTCACCCGCCATGGCGTCATATGATTCATCAATTTCTGGAAGAGGAAATGATGTTATCTCTTTACCCATTGACTGAAGCAATTTTCTTATATCCAATAACACCATTTGTTCAACTGCATATGCATTCATCTGGGATCGTCGGATGTCATCAGACATTGCTTCGAAGTGTTTGTTCCAGAGTCCACGCACATCGCTAGGTTCACAATATACCAATATTGTAGCAAACAACCTTCGGAGGGACGAAGGCATATGAAATACTTCAGCTTCAGAGAGGCACTCATCAATGCTGTTATCTGACTCAATAATACCTCTTTTCTCAGCGCTTTCTCGAAATGTAGGGTATACAATACCATCATATGTCCTCAAATTCTCAAATGAAGTAGCACCAACCACATGGTTTAATAGCACCCTCAAGTAGTATCTTTCTCCCTCTGCTGGATGTGCTGAGATGATCCTCCCAACCTGCGTGCTTCGTTCTCTTATTTTCCAAAGCTTACGTCCAGGCAACCACACTGCATATTGTGGGAAATCCCTATAAAGTAATGTGCGTGCCCACGTAAATTCTTGATTTGCCTTGAAATACTCAGTCA
Organism: Zizania palustris; assembly: GCA_019279435.1. Classification (NCBI taxonomy): domain Eukaryota; kingdom Viridiplantae; phylum Streptophyta; class Magnoliopsida; order Poales; family Poaceae; genus Zizania; species Zizania palustris. The sequence continues at coordinate 72,462,046 of JAAALK010000082.1, forward strand.
ACATGGTTCTTGAGGCACCCTGTTGGTCGAGAACTTCACGTACATCAGCATTCTCTCTATAGGACACAAGATGCATTCCTGGGAGGTGGAGCTGTAACTGTAGCACTGGTGACGAAATCCCGCTAAGATCAAATCCAAATATTCTCCACAATGCCTCCTGTGGTGTTACCCACCTAGCATCCCTATATTCATTGATCTCATTAATCTCGCGGTTTTCATCAGCTTCATTGATGGACACAGACGCCCTATCATGACCCTTATAAATATACTTGTAGAGGTACTTAACAGCCTTAATACTCGAACAAACTTCTGCATTGATGTGACAGTCATACCTTCTTAGAAGCATGGGATTATATGGGACAACCCATCTGTTGTCTAAGTCATGACCTCTCACTCTTACCCTTTGTCTGTCATCCCTTCTCCTGTAGATAGGGTAAGAATCTTCGCCTTGGATAGTTGTGTCACTAAACTGGCGTGGATAATAGCACTTGCAACTACCATTTTTCATGCATGGACTCTTCCTATTTAGTGGACCACACGGGCCATGCATCATATGTTTCACTACCATTTCATATAGCTCCGGGTATTTATCCTTATCTGGAAGTTCTGCTGATATAACATTATCATACTCATCGGGACAACTCAATTTGTATGTTGACTCCATGATAAGGAGGAAATGTGCATGTGGTAGACCCCTTTTTTGGAACTCGATAACATGGACTTGTGCTGCAATGATTCCTAGGATATGTTTACGAAATAGCTGGAATTTGAGATCCTCTAGCTTGGCTTTAAATACACGCACAACAAGATCAGAACGATCTTGTGGTGTTTGGCCAGGTGCAAGGTCCCTACTTATCTCTTCCCAATTAGGATTACAAGTCATTGTGATAAATATGTCGGGTTTTCCATACTTCTGCACTAAGGCCATAGCATCCATATATCTTCGTCTCATATCCCTCCCGCCACCGATAAACGATGCAGGTAGGACCCTGAAGATCTAGGCCCTATGTGAGTTTTGGTAATTAATGATAAACATGCGTTTTGTGGACTAATATTTTTCTTAAGTGTGAAGGAAATGAGTAGGTCCCGCGCAAATGGAGCACAAGATGGAAACCCGAAGATCTGGACGTTTAAAGGCTACGGCAAAAGGTTTGAAGGAATCTAGAAATTGATCGAGGTGTTTTGGAGCGATCAATTAGGCTAGGTTTAAATTTTGTTTTTGCCGTACTATAAAGAGGGGTTGCATCTTGGTTATGAGTTGATTTTCAAGTGCCCAATTTGCATTGCATATAGTATCTTTTGATCATGTGTGATTGTTGCAAAAGTTACTCTTTGGCAATTTCCTTGAAAAACATTTGTTGGAGTTGTCTGACCCTGGCGGTCTGACCGACCATGTGGGTCCGGTCAGACCGGCTGGAGTTGGGCGGTCCGACCGGCTAGGGGGCCGGTCCGACCGGGTTCCGCAGGGCAGAATACTGCTGGTTTACAAGCCGACGGGAGCACTATCGGTCCGACCGAGCCGATGGCCGGTCAGACCGGGTAGGTCCGGTCTGACCGGGTCAGCATGGCCGGTCAGACCGAGGCGTCCTGTCACATCAGTAAACGGCTAGTTTTCTAGCCGTTGCAGTTGAGGTCGGTCAGACCGGCCCAAGATGGGCGGTCAGACCGACAATGCGCAAAGAGCCACCTAACTTGTGTAACGGCTAGTTTTTGGGTGTGTGGCTATATAAACCCTTGCTACAGCTCCTTTGCTAGACTTTTGGCATCCATTTGAGCATACTTGAGCATAAGAGAGTCTCTCCCACCATTGAGCACTAAATTTGAGCACTAGTGAGGTTGGGAAGAAAAAGGGGTAATCAAGTGATTGAGTGAATTGCATTGCATTGCATTGGCATTTTGGCACTTGATCCTCTTCTCCTAGCTTTGATTGCAGCTTGTTACTCTTGGAGATTGCCATCTCCTAGACGGCTTGGAGAAGAAACCGGTGATCTCTCCTAGAAGGTTGTGGAGGAGACCCGAGAGGTTGTGAAGGTTGGAGCTCGCCTATCCGGAGTGGAGAAGAGCTACCACTAGTGATCGAGGCCCGAGAGTTGCACTTCCGGTGCCGGCTCATCTTCAAGCTAATTTCTCTTTGAGAAATCCGAGGCTTGGTAAAGAGAGCGGTCAAGTGAAACTCGCCTCAACGAGGACGTAGGAAATTGGTAAATTTCCGAACCTCGGGATAAAATTCGGTTGTCTCTTGTCCCCTTTACTTTGTGCAAGTATAATTGTGCAAGCTTACTTTTCTAGAGTAATTTACATTTCACCTTAGGTTGCACTGTTTGCTCTAGCTATTTGCCATCATTGTTTTAGGTCCTTAATCTCAGTTTAACTGAAATCAAATTAGTTTTAAAAACCGCCTATTCACCCCCCTCTAGTCGGTACATCGATCCTACAAGTGGTATCAGAGCTTGGTCTCTCAAGTTAGGCTTTACCGCCTAGAGAGAAGATGTCCGACGAGGTGGTTCACAACGTAGGCAAAGGTCCTTACTTTGATGGCACTAACTATTCTATTTGGAAAGTTCGTATGGCTGCTCACCTCAAAGCCATGAGCTTTGAAATTTGGCGTATTGTTGAGTTAGGTTTTGATGTTGAAGACAAGATGAATCTAACCTATCAAAACAAAAAGGATATGCAACTTGATGCTCAAGCTACAAATGCTTTGTTCAATTGTTTGTGTGCCGAAGAGTTCAATAGGATAAGCAATATTTCAACGGCACATGACATTTGGACCACGCTTCAAGATATACATGATGGAACAACAAGTGTGAAGAATGCCAAGTCGCACTACTTAAAGATCAACTATGAAACATTCACCATGTTGCCAAATAAAAGTGTCAATGAGATGTATGCAAGACTTAATGTGATTGTAAATGATCTCAAGGGTGTTGGAGTGAAGTACACGGAGTTGGAAGTTGCTCAAAAGATGTTGAGAGCTTTGCCCGAGAAATATGACACGTTGGTGACTTTCCTCATCAACTCGGATATGTCAAGTTTGACACCCACAACACTTTTGGGAACCATCAATACAAATGAGATTTACAAGAACAAGAGAGTTGAAGGAAGCACCGAAGATCACTCCTCATCCAAGAAGAAGAATATTGCCTTGAAGGCCAAGGTTGAAAAGAAATGTGAAGAAGAAGAAGACACCTCTTGTGATGGCGATACCGAAGATGAAGAAATGGCTCTCTTTGTGAGAAAGTTCAAACGGTTCATGAAAAAGAGAGGAAGTTCTTCAAGCTCATTCAAGAACAATGGTGACAAGAAGTCAACCAAAAGAAACCTCAAGAATGTAAGATGTTTCGAGTGTAATGAAAAGGGTCATTTTGCCTCAAGATGCCCGAACAAACAAGAAAGCGAAGATGATAAATCTCAAAAGAAGAACAAAGAGAAGAATGGGAAGAAAAAGCTTTTCAAGAAGTTGAACAAGAAAAAGGGTAGAAATGAAGCATTTGTGGGAGAATGGGATTCAAATGAAGATAGCTCCGATCCTTCTTCAAGCTCCGACTCCGGTGGTGAGTCAAACTCAAGAAAGAAGAACATGGCGGGAATAGCAATCACGGAAGCTTCATCACTATACTCTCCTTTTTGTCTCATGGCAAAAGGAAGTACTAAGGTAACGTCTACTTGTGATAGTGAACAAAATGATAGTGATGATGAATTATCTTATGATGATCTTGCACAAATGCTTGAGGAGCTAAATGAGTTGAGTGGCAAAGAGAGAGTCAAATTTAAGGCTCTCAAGAAAGATCATGAGTCCTTAACGGCTAAATATGAGGAGTTGAAAACTTCTCATATGATGCTTTTGGTCTCTCATGAGAAGCTTGAGGAAGCTCACGAAGCACTCATTGCCTCTACACTCATTGAGCCAAAAGTAGATATAGGAATCACATGTGATATTTTTGATGATGCATGTCTAAATGTTGAAAATTGCATTCCTACAAAGACTAGCATATCAACATCATGTGATGACTTACATGCTATGCCATGCTCATCCACTCTTGATATTGCTTCATGTTCAACAAATATATCATCTTCATCTAATTCATTGTTAATTGTTGAAAATCATGAGCTTAAGGAGCAAGTTGCCAAACTAAGTAAGAGTTTGGAAAGATGCTTCAAAGGGAAAAATACCCTTGATGAAATTTTAAGCCAACAAAGATGCTCTTTCAACAAGGAGGGACTTGGTTTTGTTCCCAAGAAAGAAAAAAAGCCTTCTTACCAAGCCCCAAGGTTTGTTAAGAGAAATGGAAAATATTGCAATAAATGTAGAAAAGTTGGTCACATAATTGGTGAATGCCACATAAACAATGTTCCTAGAAATGATGTATTTGATTCTCATTACATGCTTAAGAGAGCCAATAATGGCTCTGTTTATGCTAAGTTTTTGGGCACTCTTATTTTAGGAGAAAAGAAGAAATCAATATGGGTGCCAAAGGCCTTGATAACTAACCTACAAGGACCCAAAAGGATTTGGGTACCTAAAAAGGCTTGATCTCTTTTGTAGGTGAACTACCACACCGGAGGATCACATTGGGTGCTTGATAGTGGGTGCACTCAACATATGACCGGTGATAGGAAAATGTTCACATCATTTGAAGTTGGTGCTAAAGATCAATAAAGAGTGACCTTCGGTGACAATAGTAAAGGAAAGGTAATGGGTCTAGGTAAAATTGCTATCTCAAATGATTTCTCCATTTCCAATGTTTCTCTAGTTGAGTCATTGAATTTCAACTTATTATCCATTGCTCAACTATGTGATTTAGGCCTTTCATGCACATTTAATCCTCAAGAAGTATTTGTAACAAGTATCCATGATAGCTCCTTAGTTTTCAAAGGTTTTCGTTTTGGAAATCTCTATTTGGTGGATCTCTCTTCAAATGAAGCTAATTTGAAAACTTGTTTGGTTGCAAAAACTTCATTGGGTTGGCTTTGGCATAGAAGGCTTGCTCATGTGGGAATGAATCAACTAAACAAACTTGCAAAAAGAGATTTGGTTGTTGGTTTGAAAGATATAAAATTTGAAAAAGATAAACTTTGTAGTGCTTGTCAAGCGGGGAGGCAAGTTGCTTGCTCTCATCCTAGCAAAAGCATCATGTCCACTTCTAGACCTTTGGAGCTTTTGCATATTGATTTATTTGGTCCAACAACTTACAAAAGCATCGGTGGAAATAGTTTTTGTCTTGTTATTGTGGATGATTTCTCAAGATTTACTTGGGTCTTCTTTTTACATGACAAAGCTAAGACCTCCGAGATTTTCAAAAAGTTTGCAAAACGGGCTCAAAACGAATTCAACTTTTCTATTGTAAAAGTAAGGAGTGACAATGGATCCGAGTTTAAAAATACAAATATTGAGGATTATTGTGATGATCTCGGCATTAAACATGAGCTTTCCGCCACCTATTCACCACAACAAAATGGTGTTGTGGAAAGAAAGAATAGGACCCTTATTGAGATGGCTAGAACTATGCTTGATGAGTATAGTGTCTCCGACTCTTTTTGGGCGGAAGCTATAAACACTTCTTGCCATGCTTCAAATCGTCTTTATTTGCATCGTCTTTTGAAAAAGACTCCATATGAACTCTTAATTGGACGAAAACCCAACATTGCTTACTTTCGTGTTTTTGGTTGCAAATGCTACATTTATAGAAAAGGTGTTAGACTAACCAAGTTTGAAAGTCGTTGTGATGAAGGATTTCTTCTTGGATATGCATCAAATAGCAAGGCATACCGAGTGTATAACAAGAACAAAGGTATTGTTGAAGAAACCTCGGATGTTCAATTTGATGAAACTAATGGGTCCCAAGAGGGGCACGAGAATTTGGATGATGTAGGTGATGAAGGCTTGATAAGGGCAATGAAGAAAATGTCAATTGGTGACATCAAGCCTAAAGAAGATGATGAACTTCCATCCTCCACTCAAGTTGAAGCTTCTACTTCCGCTACGCAAAATTTGACTCAACTTGATGAAGATGAAGCCAAAGATCAATCCTCTACTATTCCATCCAAAGTTCACAATGCCACCGCAAAAGATCACCCAATTGATCAAGTCTTGGGTGACATTAGTAAGGGTGTTCAAACTAGATCTCGTGTTGCTTCTATTTGTGAGCATTACTCGTTTGTTTCTTCTATTGAACCTAAACATGTAGATGAAGCTCTAAATGACCCGGATTGGGTAAATGCTATGCATGAAGAGCTCAACAACTTTGAAAGAAACAAAGTTTGGTCATTGGTGGAGAGACCCAAGGAGCACAACGTAATTGGAACAAAGTGGGTTTTTAGGAACAAGCAAGATGAAAACGGGTTGGTCGTGAGAAACAAGGCAAGATTGGTAGCACAAGGATTCACTCAAGTCGAAGGTTTGGATTTTGGTGAAACCTTTGCTCCCGTTGCTAGACTAGAAGCTATTCGCATCTTACTTGCTTTTGCTTCATGTTTTGATATTAAGTTATATCAAATGGATGTGAAAAGTGCTTTCTTGAATGGCGAAATAGCCGAACTAGTTTTTGTTGAACAACCACCTGGCTTTGAGAATCCTAAAAATCCTAATCATGTTTATAAACTCTCAAAAGCTCTCTATGGTCTAAAACAAGCTCCTAGAGCTTGGTATGAAAGATTGAGAGATTTTCTCCTCTCAAAAGGTTTTAAAATTGGTAAAGTCGACACTACCTTGTTTACAAAAATAATTAATGATGATTTCTTTGTCTGTCAAATTTATGTCGATGATATTATATTCGGTTCTACTAATGAAGAATTGTGCAAAGTTTTTGGTGATATGATGTCTAGGGAATTTGAGATGTCCATGATAGGAGAATTGAGTTTCTTCCTTGGGCTTCAAGTCAAGCAACTCAAGAATGGAACCTTTGTGAGCCAAACGAAGTATATTCATGATCTTCTCAAAAGGTTCGGATTGATGGAAGCAAAGCCTATCAAGACCCCTATGGCGACCAACGGACATCTCGACCTAAATGAGGGAGGTAAACCGGTAGATCAAAAATTATATAGATCCATGATTGGCAGTTTGCTCTATCTTACCGCATCTAGGCCCGATATCATGTTTAGTGTTTGCATGTGTGCTAGATTTCAAGCTGCACCAAAAGATTGTCATTTGATGGCGGTCAAGAGAATTCTAAGATATTTAAAACATTCCATCCATATAGGCTTGTGGTACCCCAAAGGTGCTAAATTTGAGCTAATTGGCTATTCCGATTCGGATTATGCCGGTTGCAAAGTTGATCGTAAAAGCACTTCTGGAGGCTGTCAATTTCTTGGGAGGTCTCTTGTTTCTTGGGCATCTAAGAAACAAAACTCCGTTGCCCTTTCCACTGCTGAGGCAGAATATGTCTCTGCGGGTAGTTGTTGTGCGCAATTACTTTGGATGAGGCAAACCTTGCTTGATTATGGAATAGAATTCTCAAATGTCCCTCTTCTTTGTGACAATGATAGCGCCGTCAAAATTGCCAACAATCCAGTCCAACACTCTAGAACCAAGCATATTGATATTCGCCACCACTTTCTAAGAGATCATGTTGGCAAAGGTGACATTGTCATTAGCCACATAAGAACCGAAGATCAATTAGCAGATATCTTTACCAAACCACTTGATGAGTCCCGCTTTTGTAAGCTTAGGAATGAATTGAATATAATAGACTTCTCAAATGTGGCTTGAAATCATGCATATGTGTGAGTTGTAGAATTTTCTATCCTTATGACATATATGAATGCTTTTATGCTTGCAATGCCATATTTGAAGTTCATGTACTTTTATATGTGTTTCTAAGGCTATACATTAAGGGGGAGTATAAGGTTACTCTTATATGTTGAAAATTGCTCATGTTGTTGAAAAACAAAATTTGAAAGTTTTGGTATCCTCAAAATCCTATCTTTGATTTAAAAACAAATTTCTCCCATGATTTTATTTCAAGACATATTTTGAACTTTTGTCCAAAACAAAACTTATAGATATGGATCATATGATCATTTTTCGTATTCAAATATTTTAACTTTATCCATCCTATCAAAAGATATTCAAAGAATTATAGTTCAGACAAGTGTTCGGACAAGAGTTCGGACATGTTGAGAACATTGGCCGAAAACGGTTTCTTTTGAACTTAAAAATTTGAAAACTTGATGTTTTATAAACCTTGGGAGTTATTCTAAGTTTCTGCAAAGTTTGAAATTTTTCAAAATTATTTTGCTATATTTTTCACTTAAGCTCCTCTTTATGCCTTGTTTTTTATTGCTGAGCTTTAGTGGTGTCGGTCAGACCGGGCCTACTTGGCCGGTCCGACCGCCCTTGCTGAGTCGGTCCAACCGGGCCTACATGGCCGGTCAGACCGGGGCTCGGGCAGGGTTATAACTCTCCTCTCTATTCAGTTTTCTCTCCCCTCTATTATTTCTCTCCTCTCAAACTGAGTTCCTCTTCTCCACTCTTGCCCCCAACCCTAGAAATTTCGTTTCTTCGATCTTCTTGCCGGTTCAACCGGTGGATCTTCTCCGGTCCGACCTCGAGTTCATTTTCCCTTGCCGTCATGCCTCGCGCCGGCCGTTCTCAAGGAAATGAGCGTCGCTCAAAGTTTGTCGAGGACCGTGGCCAATCATCCCGGCACTTTCAAGATGACAGTGACGAGGATTTTGCCTATGAGGATGACAACTCTGAAAATGAAGAAGAATTGGCACCTCAACCTCCAGCAGCTAGTGAAGATCCTTTTGCATCCTTGGAATTCAAGGTAGATGTCCGGAATCAAGAGAACTTTGCACGTCTGCGCCACCACAATCAATTTCTCAGACCAAGAGATACATCAGATCAGCGGTTTCATACAAAATTTCAGAAAGAGGTATTCAACATTGCATATGAAAACCGTTCTTTGGCTCCGCATAAGTGGATTTCTTGGAGGGATCTAAGTGGAGAGGTTGCAGCTCTCAGAAACATATTTGGAACTGTTGGTATAAACAAAATAGTGAGTCTGAAGCAAGATTTCAATTGGGACATTATCCGTCAGTTTTATGCCACAGTTTTCATACCTGCTACTTGTGATTCTCTTACATGGATGACTGGAGATATCTTTTGCATTGCTACAAAGCAAGAGATTCAGAGTGCTTGGGACATAAGATTCTCTTCTGGCCTCAGACTGCATGATGAGTTCACTCACAATCCCTTGTCAGAAGAAGAGATGGCTCAATTCTACATCCCATCTGCTGCTCACAAGATTGGAGGGGTTACTGGAATGAAGACTCTTCACAGTGTGGCACATCGCATTCTGCGGCACTCCATTTTACCGCGTCTAGGCAACAATGATGCTATTCGAGGTGTTGCTTGGACTCTTCTAGATGCAGTGATGACTGGAAAGAGGTTTGATGTCATTCATTTGATGCTATATGAGATGGCACTCTCAAAAGGAAGCCTCACTCTTGGAGTCTACTATGCTCCGTTTATCATGAGATTAATTTTGAGCAAAGTAGGAAATGTGAATGAGCGCCTTGATATCACTCACTCTCAGTACAGGCCTCGCTTCTCGGCCACTCCTTTGGCCCCAGCCGTCGATCCAGCTGATATGGGAGCAGGACAGGTTCATCCTCAGGACATTCCTAGCAGCTCTTTTGCTCCTCCTCAGAGCTCTGGATCTGGTGCTTATTTTGGTATGGATGCCACCCAGTTCTTTGATCCAGTTCTTCAACAAGTAACAGCTGGCTTTCTTCAGTTAAATTCAAGAATGGATCAAATGACTCTAGGACAAGAAGTTATCACCTCCCATCTGCAAAGCCTTCAAGGGGGTCAAGAGCGTATCAACTCCAGGATTGACACTCTTTCTTCTCGAGTTGATCGGCTAGATTCATCTTCCTCCACAGGATACCCTCTTCAGTACCAGCGCCGTCGTCGTCGCCTTGATGATTCTCAGCCTCCTTCCCAGGATTAGTCTCTCTTTTTGGTTCTTGATGCCAAAAGGGGGAGAAGCAGTTTAAGCAGTTAGCAGTAGGGGAGAAGGCAGCAGAGGATTAAGGGCGTAGGTTGCAGTAGTAAGAAGGAAAGTTTAGGAAGGATCAATCTTTTTATATCGCTATCTTTCTATGATTGTTTGTATAATGAACTCTTTTTGCTTTCCATATCGTACTCAACTTAATTTGAACTATTTTATTATGAGAAACTCTCTTTGCTTCATTGAATGTGTGAAGTGTGTTTGGAATTATATCTCATATCTTGCTCCATATACTTGTACCCCATCATTTCTTCAGGGGGAGCTTTGCGCTTAATTGTGGATACTTCTACTTTAACATATTTCTTTATCTCTGAAGTGTTTGTCATCAATTACCAAAAAGGGGGAGATTGAAGATCTAGGCCCTATGTGAGTTTTGGTAATTAATGATAAACATGCATTTTGTGGACTAATATTTTTCTTAAGTGTGAAGGAAATGAGTAGGTCCCGCGCAAATGGAGCACAAGATGGAAACCCGAAGATCTGGACGTTTAAAGGCTACGGCAAAAGGTTTGAAGGAATCTAGAAATTGATCGAGGTGTTTTGGAGCGATCAATTAGGCTAGGTTTAAATTTTGTTTTTGTCGTACTATAAAGAGGGGTTGCATCTTGGTTATGAGTTGATTTTCAAGTGCCCAATTTGCATTGCATATAGTATCTTTTGATCATGTGTGATTGTTGCAAAAGTTACTCTTTGGCAATTTCCTTGAAAAACATTTGTTGGAGTTGTCTGACCCTGGCGGTCTGACCGACCATGTGGGTCCGGTCAGACCGGCTGGAGTTGGGCGGTCCGACCGGCTAGGGGGCCGGTCCGACCGGGTTCCGCAGGGCAGAATACTGCTGGTTTACAGAGCCGACGGGAGCACTATCGGTCCGACCGAGCCGATGGCCGGTCAGACCGGGTAGGTCCGGTCTGACCGGGTCAGCATGGCCGGTCAGACCGAGGCGTCCTGTCACATCAGTAAACGGCTAGTTTTCTAGCCGTTGCAGTTGAGGTCGGTCAGACCGGCCCAAGATGGGCGGTCAGACCGACAATGCGCAAAGAGCCACCTAACTTGTGTAACGGCTAGTTTTTGGGTGTGTGGCTATATAAACCCTTGCTACAGCTCCTTTGCTAGACTTTTGGCATCCATTTGAGCATACTTGAGCATAAGAGAGTCTCTCCCACCATTGAGCACTAAATTTGAGCACTAGTGAGGTTGAGAAGAAAAAGGGGTAATCAAGTGATTGAGTGAATTGCATTGCATTGCATTGGCATTTTGGCACTTGATCCTCTTCTCCTAGCTTTGATTGCAGCTTGTTACTCTTGGAGATTGCCATCTCCTAGACGGCTTGGAGAAGAAACCGGTGATCTCTCCTAGAAGGTTGTGGAGGAGACCCGAGAGGTTGTGAAGGTTGGAGCTCGCCTATCCGGAGTGGAGAAGAGCTACCACTAGTGATCGAGGCCCGAGAGTTGCACTTCCGGTGCCGGCTCATCTTCAAGCTAATTTCTCTTTGAGAAATCCGAGGCTTGGTAAAGAGAGCGGTCAAGTGAAACTCGCCTCAACGAGGACGTAGGAAATTGGTAAATTTCCGAACCTCGGGATAAAATTCGGTTGTCTCTTGTCCCCTTTACTTTGTGCAAGTATAATTGTGCAAGCTTACTTTTCTAGAGTAATTTACATTTCACCTTAGGTTGCACTGTTTGCTCTAGCTATTTGCCATCATTGTTTTAGGTCCTTAATCTCAGTTTAACTGAAATCAAATTAGTTTTAAAAACCGCCTATTCACCCCCCCTCTAGTCGGTACATCGATC